>OX422215.1:167189800-167789800 GCA_949130495.1 Sambucus nigra | reverse complement strand
CTTTGACACCTCACCCTCATTTAGATTCCGTACCTAAATTTTTTCATATGATTAAGTAATAAAAATTAGATGTGTAAAAAATAAACGTGTTATTAAGATATTAAAATGTGATTAAATATAAATACAAAGATGACTTACATGATCCCCAAACCATTTGTGAAACGTTTCATTGTGAATGCGGTTAATTTCATAATGTCCCACAAGAGGTCTCTCCCATTTTAGCATTGTTATATGTTTCCTGTAAAACATTTATCTATAACTTGAATAACGTAGAGTGATATTTAATTACATAAAGTTTAAAATTCATTCAAATGTTATCTTACTCGTAAAAAGGCTTCACTATGGAGGAGTCGAATAACATGTACCAATGTGCTTGTGAAAACGAAGTGTCATCAAATATAAATGATACTCCTTTACCTAATGTACGACCTATTGAACTTGAGTTGTCATAGTTTTCATAATTTTGTAAAGGTCGATTTAACTTACTCTTGACATCACCCAGGCACCTCGCACATAATTTCGTTCATTCCTTTTCTAGGTATCGTTCAACAATTGAACCTTTTGGACGACTTCAGTTACGAACATATTCTTTTAGTGTGAATAAAAACATGTTCATCATTGTAAAAAAATTAAAGTAGTATTCCTTTGCATTAATTTAGGTGACACAAACATAATGCATACACGAAACGTACCTCTCGATGGGATACATCCATCGAAACTATACTGGTCCAGTAATCATTGCCTCCTTAGCTAAATGGATTATCAAATGCTCCATAACATCGAAAAACATTAGGGGGAAGATTTTCTGAAGATGACAGACTGTAAGAGCAACATGATCTTGCAAATATTTATAGTCTTTGAAGGTCATTGTCTTTGAATATAGCTGCTAATAGAAATTACATAATTCAATCAAAGACCTTGCTACATTCGTAGGCAATGATTTTCGTACTGCTAGCGGGAGTAGTTTTTTCATTATGATATGATTATCGTGGCTCTTAAATCCATAAATATTCCTCTCTTTAATGTTTACACGCCGTGAAATATTATATGCATAACCATCTAGGACTTTGATATTCTTTAAAACCTTACAAAATATGTCTTTATCACTTTTACTTATTGTAAAGCATGCTGGTGATAAATATACTTTGTTATTTGGCAAGCTTTTAAGGTCAAATGCTTTTCGAATACCCATGTTCTCAAGGTCTTGACGAGCCTTCATATTATCTTTTGATTTTCCATCAACATTTAACAATTTCCAAAGTATATTATCTCACACATTTTTCTCTACATGAATAACATCAAGATTGTGACGAATCAAGTGATCCTTCAAGTATGGCAGGTGAAAGAATATGCTTTTTTTCTTCCAATTTAGAGAATTATCAACATTCCCTCCACCGTCGATACTCTTTTTTTCTCTTCTTCATCGCCGATGAGTGACTCTTCTCATTATTTCTTTCCATTACCTTTAATTGCTCCAAGATATCATCCCCGAATACTTTAGTGGGCTTGACTTCTCTTTCAACTTTCCCATCAAAAGCAACGGTATCATTTCTGAATTTGTGGTTGTGATCCAATCACCGACGATGGCCTATATAGGAAAATTCCATCCCATTATTTAACCCTTGTGAACGATTGTTCTTATTGCAACAAGCACAAGCCAATCTCCCTTTTGTACTCTAACCTGACAAGTTTGCATACGCAGGAAAGTCATTAATTGTCCACATTAACGCTGAACGCATACATAACATTTTTGCATTCGATGCGTCTTAAGTAAGTATGCCATCATTCCATAATTCCTTCAACTCATCAATGAGAGGCTGCAAGTAAACATCAATATTATTTCTTGGGCCGCGTGGACCGTCAATCAATGTAGACAGTATAAGATAAAGTTGTTTCATGCAGTTCCATGGAGGAAAGTTGTATATCATCAAAATAGCGGGCCACGTGCTATGATAAATTCTCCTTGTTTTAAAAGGATTCAAGCCACTGGCTGCTAGTCCATCCCTAATATTACACGAGTCACTAGAAAATTTTGGATTTTATTGATCAAAGGTTTTCCATGCTTTAGAATCAGCAGCCTGTCTTAATATGTCATTGTCATCGCGTTCCTCTGCATGCCATGTCATGAGGGAGGATGTTTTCAATGACATAAATAATCTTTGAAGCCTTTGTTTCAGTGGGAAGTACCTAACAACCATTGTAGGAATTTTTTTACCCTTAATTTCTTCAACATCAGACTCACCCGGAAATTCCTTCCATCTTGATGTATGAGATACTATGCAATCCTCATGATCTTTGTTCTCTTTCCAATACAACATACAATCAATTGGACATTCATGAATTTTTTATAATCAAAACCCATATCATTAACCATCTTTCTTACTTGAGAGTACGAACCTGGCATTTTCTCACCCTCCAAAAGTGCCTCTTTTAAGAATTGAAACAATGTTATAAACGACGTGCGACTCCACTTATAAAGTGTTTTCATATGAAAGAGCTTAAAAATAAATGAAAGTGATGAGAAATTTTTGCAACTAGGGTACAAATCACATTCCCCAGCTTTTAACAACTTGAAAAATGCTGATGCATTTTCATCCATCCCATCCTAGTCTTCATACGTGTCGTTACATCACATACCCTCTTCACTTAGATTTACAAATATATCATGTACTAGTCCACATATATCATCTCTTGTATTCGAGTCATGCACTTCATCCGCTCCACTAATTACCATTGTGTATGGAGCACATTTTACGTGATAAATCCACCTAGTTTAATTCTTAACAAACCCATGTATGATGAGATGCTCATAAACAACTTCTCTTTCATGGCTAATGGTATTTCGACATTTCTTACACGGGCACTTGATCACTAGCTCAGGATATTTATCGGCAAATGCAAAATTAAGAAACCCATTAACTCCTTTAATATCAGGCTGAGAAACTCTTGATAATTCCATCCAACTCTTATCGGTACCCATTTGAAAAGATTGTTGATTACCTCACACTATCACAAAATTGTTGTTAGATTCATTAGGAAAAATTCATTAAAAAAAATACAATAAATAAAAAAAATGTTAAACCATAAATCGTTAATATGCTCCTTCCAAACAATGTAAATTTACAAATAGTAAGACTTTAATTATAACACCATTTGGATATGGCCTTATATGAAAACTACCAATATTTAGTGATATAAAATGAAGAAACTTAGATGTAAATAACCCCCTATTGTACAGGACCACATCGATTTAGATGATTAAAATAATACTAATCAATTAAAACAAGGGTGTAAGAGTTACACAAAGATGATATCATAGGGAGTGATTTAGATTTACGTTTAACTGGACTTTTTTAACCAATAGAAATAAATGAAAGAGTGAAAAAAATTGGTAGGTACCAAAAATAGATGAACAACTAAATATGCTAGGTTATGGATAAATCTTATCTTTTCTATACTTCATTTCATTATATAAATAGAAGAAAAAAAATAATAACAACTACGAAACAAGACCGCTGTAACAAAAATATTAATATAAGAATGAACTCAATTTTCCAACAAATTTTATACTTTGACATTCTCAAGATTCAAAGCTACAATTCTAGATATTTGATAAAAACTACAAAAATTCCATAAAAGTGGTCATTAAAAATAAGTATACATTTCACCAACTTGAACCAAAACAGTAGTGAATTGACTAATTTTGATTAATAACAAAAAAAGAGAAAATGGATTGAATGATATTCTAGCCATTTACCTAAAAACAAATCTAAAATAAGCCACCAAAGTTTCAAACACCAATACACTCAAACAATAGCAATTATTTATCAGGAGATTATATCTAAGCATATGAGATATATAGATTGATTTGAAACTACTCAACTACAATTCTTTTCAAACTAAACAAAAAATCAGTAGAAAACACACTAAAAAAATCTCTAGCTCACACACATATCAATTAAGCAATGGTGTATAAAAAAAATATCAAGCACACACACATATCAATTAATTTATGTTTTCGATTCATTATATATATATATATATATATATATATATATATATATATATATATGGCATCAACACGGCTTAATGTTTAAATAATAAACAATGATAGTATAATAAAAAATATTCATAGTGAATGAAATAGATTAAAAAAAGAACATAAATGATCCAAGAAAAGGTCCGACAAGTCCGAGATGGGTTTTTGATACACCTATATAAAAAAATATACCGAAAAAAAAGAAAAACGAAACTAACCTAACAAGAACAGGTTCGAGTCAGGTCCGGGCTGAGTTTTGATATATGGAAACAAAAAAATATACCCGAAAAGAGAAAAATGTAACTTACCTAACAAGAACAGGTTCGAGTCTTCAAAGAAGAAAGAACAATGGTAGATACTATTAAGGTTTTATCTTGGAACGTGGGCATTTTTTGTAAGGATTGAGTATTATTAGGTCAAACTAATTGAGGGGAGAGAGTTTTGAGAAGGATTGGAATAGGTGGAGATTAGTCCGGAAGAAGAGGCGTGATGGGAGAGATTGTTAGAGGTTTTAGCTTGGAACGTGGGTGTTTTTTTTAACAAAATACAAAAACCCGCCAAAAAAATAAAAGTGGCATTTTTTTTCCTAATTTTAGTGGCATTTATTATGAAATGCCTAAAAAACATCACATTTATTCCAACATTAATTAAAAAATGCTCTATTTATGCGGCACGTCAATATAAATGCTGTGAATTTTCAATATTTATAAAAAAATGTTGGTAAAAAGAAAATTCTCGGCATTTTTAAATAATACTGAGAAAAAAGTGCCGAAAAAAATAGTTTGCTTGTACTGTTTTCTCTCTCCAAATGAGAAGAAATCAAAAACTTCTGAAATGCCAACCGATGGTCTCATTTTATACTAGACGAAGAAGGACCGAGAGGGCTGAACTAAATCGAGGGCTGAGATTCACTAGACTGTTGGTCTTTAAATCTAATGGTTGCAATCAGGCGGTGATTAAACTAACATTGATTGATTCTTACTAGGTTCACAAGGAAAAAGTTAGAACGCATGCAGACCATTTATGAAAGTGATCTAAGGGCTATGATTCACTCTTCCTTTCAAAACTCATAAGAAACACAAATCAATCGACAGAAAGGAAACACGTGTGTGGATGTGATCAGTTAAAAATGCATGTTTTGTGTTTTATACAAATATGAATTAGACCCCCAAAATTCTCTAGTGCTTTTGGTTTCTATCCTGAACAGATTTTTAGGAAAAATAGTATTTATGTTTTTACCCCAAACATTTAAAATCACATTTGAATTAAATTTGAAAAAACATTTTTAATGATTTAAAAATGTTTTAAGTGATCTAAAAATGTTAGAAAAATTCCTAAAAAATAATATGACCCTAGTGCACACAGACTATCAATAATATGCAATGAAAGTGTCCAAAAGTGGTTATGAGGTAGATATAACTTCCCTTTGATGTGGACGATGAGGTTCTTGGACTAGATATCTTCATGATGCTTAAATACTTTGAAAGAGAGAGAAACTCTTGAAAATTTAACCTACTTTGTCTCAATGTCCAAAATTGTTGGAACTCCTCTATGATATAGACTCAAGTAAGTCAATCATATATTATGTTCTCAAGTATGACATCCACTTTTCCGTCTACGAAGTTTACCTGCTCGATTTCTTCACCTCTATCTTCTTCTTGGTCTGGAGTGAAGAACCACTCCTCGTGTTTCCTTTCTAGCTCAACTCTCTGCTTACTACTCAGTGATAGCCTTTCCAACTCGTCACTTATTTTCTCACCACTTCCCCACTCCATCAGATCTTGGGTTAATTTTTTACTATATGCTACTACCATATTGGCAATGGCATAATGATGAGTTGGAAGTGGGTTTTCATTAACATCAACAGGATGTATCTATAAAGTACCACTGGCCACTTGCTCGCCAAATCCTTATGTAGCAATAGTCCTTGGTGGAGTCTTGCACCCGTTAGTGTAACTCACAATACGTTGGGTTGGCTTTGTTAGCTGTTGTTGTCATTTCCTCATTCAAGTGTGGGGGCTACTACCACCTCTCGTACCAATGTCTGATAACAATCCATAGCTTTTTCTACGCTGCAAAGTAGCAGTGGTGAGGCCTCAACTCCAAATTTCCTCCTATTACCAGGGCTTTTATTCTTGGATCCGGAGCCTCCCTTCTTGACTTTGCAACTTCCATCCACATAGTTGACTATTTGTCTCCTCGATACTTGAAACCTTCCAAAAGTCAGTGGCACCCGTGTTCGCCAACTCGAGGTCCTTGGTTTGAATATCATGGCTATTTGTTTGATAGCCATAGTGAACTCTCTAAAGGTTCAATTTCTAGTTTCATTAATGAAATGGAGGTTGTATTCCTTAAAGATCCCCTCGACTCGGATTTAAAGCTCTTTTACATCGAGTTCTCTCTCATGAAATCTCTTGATATATTGCATTAACTCCTCCCTAGGGTTTTGCACCTCTTGTGTCTGGTGTCTCAGCGTGAACTCATCTTCAATCATAAAGAACTTTTGGAGGAATTGTCTATGCATTTCTTACCATGAGGGGATGTAGTTGGGTTCCAAGTGGGAATACCACATGTAGGCCTTTCCTAAAAGGATTTTGGAGAACTCCCTCAACCTAAAGTTCTTGTCATTTCCATGCACTCCTAAGCACTCAGTGAAACTCTTCACGTGCTCTCTTGTGTTCTCCCCTTTTCCATTAAACTTAATGAACTTTGGTGGAATATACCCTTCTACGTATGGCTTCTTATTCACAGTCTAGGGGTAAGGGCCATGTAGCTCCTCATACATATGAGATGCTTCTCTTTGTGAGGTGGGGAGCATCTTCCTCACCTCCTCTATAGTAACTTTTTGAAGGGAAATTCCTCCAAACTCAATCCCTTTACTGCTGTTAATCTTGATGGGACACATATTTCTCCAGCACCATCATTCGTGGTGGAATTGTATATGTCCGAATAGCTGTTAGACTGGATGCTCCTCGAGTGGGGGTAGATGTTTTGGTTACACAGTCTTAACCCAAACTTAATAAGTCTACATTATTTTGTTTTAACAAGTCAAAAAACATGCCCATAAGACTCATACCTCTGATCGAAACTGCTACCGATGAGTTGGTCTGCCCTCCCTGAAGAGAAGGTGTCATTCCTTCGGTCACCCCCACATCCTCCTTAGTGGTCTGGTCACTTTGGGTTCCATTCCCAAGTGTAATGTCTTCAAAAACTAGTTGCTTAGAAAATTTGAAACCTTCTTTGTCCATGGAAGTGAGGATACCTCCCCAACAGAATCGCCAAATGTAGGAGGGTAGTGTGACTGGGGTCTATGAATACATGGAATGAATGAGGTGCGACCCCACTCCAATGGACTCTGTATTCAAGGTCTTTCAAGAACGTATAGAGAATCACCTGGTCAAACCTTCTCCTTTCGGTAAAAATGGAACAAAAGTAATAACTACTCCCTGCAAGAAGATAAACTTCATAACAATAATAGTAACTTTTCTCAAGAGGAACTCCTAAGAATGATGGGTGTCAATGTGGAATGAAGGAATAAGTCACTTAGCACTTAGATAAAGATCAGGGAGACTTATTTAATTGAGCGTTATTCTCGTAGACTTATTTAATTGAGCGTTATTCCTCCCTTGTAGCTTAATGGGTATAGTGGTGAGATTGGAGTACGTTGAGGATTAAAACTTAGAATTATATAATAAACCGGGTGACTTCTATGGGTTAGGATATAAATACTTATATTTGTGACGTGAGAAGAGTTGATAATCTATAACGTATATTTTTCGGAGACTTGTAAGTGTACTACATTAATGACGGTATAGGAATGTAAAATATACCTCTATTAATATTATAAGATATCTAAGATGGATGACTGCTTAGTATATGTGGTTATCTGTGTACTACATAGCTACCATACTTGCTATCACGGGAGGTCGGCGTTCGATCATGGCCATCTAATCTTTGTGTGCCGACGGGGGGATTTAGATTGGTACCTCGAGAACATAGGTCAGAGAATAACTTATTGGGGAGTTAATAAGTCTGCTGATCATGGGAGCGTAGGTATGTGTGTGACCCATGTGATGTGAGCTACGTTCGCCTCCATTATGTTTGATTGTTACTTATCAAAACGGTTCCTGAGAGATTCGGAATACGTGGTCCTTATGTACGTGATGTACCGGGATTTGATAGCAGAGTATGTGTACACCACAGCTTAGTCTAGGGGTGCCATTATTGTATATTTATGATGAGATTGATATACTAAAATATTGAAATGGGTTGTTTATATAAGTACAAGTGTGAATTAATGTAACATCTTTGTAGAGTTAAAAATGGGAAGACTCTTAGTAATTATTGTAACTAATTCTGGGGAATGATGGTAAAACACTCAGTTTATATTAAGAAGTCGGGAATTAAACCGTGAATAGTATAGTAAAATCAGATATTGAATTAGACTAGTTAGTTAGTGGAATAACTAGAATGGGTACGGGTACGTAGGAGTGCACAATTAGTTGAGAGGTGAGAAACTCATGTGAGTGCACGCACTATCATGTATTTTATATTCACTTTTTAATGATGTTAAACACTTGTTGTATTTTAAACTATTTTCACAATCGGGATCTGACTCGTTTTCTTTCAAATCCATTTTCTTGTAAAAACTTTTAGGTGCCCAGCCACAAGGATACCAAGTTTAGGAGTTCTATTCCAGTGACGTGATGTAGCTGTTGTGGAAGTTACGGAACCTCGATTATAGATGCCTCCACTTTTTACCTTGATTCCATTTCAGAATTATTTATCTTTAGGGCATGTGGCCCTTTTTTCTTAGAGACAGTTTATTCATTTAGTTTTATTTCAGTCTTGGTTGTAATTAATTAGTGATTCAGACTTTGTATTCAGTTTTATTCAGTATTTCGGATTATTTCAGAGGAGTGTGCCTCCAGATTCATTTATTCCTTTATTATTGTAATGTGACTGTAATGTGGTTGTGGTATCGTCATTTCATAATTTAATACTTGTTTCATGTAAATCTAATTTAATTAAAATTTACAGTTCACTTTTTAAATATTAGGTGGCTAGTAATTGTTAAAATGTTTTTCGACAGTGATGCTATGAACTGAATCAACTTGACATTTTGTATTAATTTGAATAAAGGAGTAGCTACACGGTATGTAATTAGTCGGGGTGTCACAGGTGGTATTAGAGCATCAGGTTCTAGTGTCCTTAGGATCTATATGGCTTGTTATGTTTCCGCATAGTGTTCTTTGATATAAAGCCCTATATTTTAGGATTGTTGTACTCTTATGTGTGTTTTACGCTCTTCAGTTATTTTGAGTTAATAACTTTAGACTTATAAGACTTCTCTTTCATTTAAGATGCCTCCACGACGTGCACAGTGAGTTCCCAGGGATGCTCAGCCCGAGCCACAGCCTACACCAGTTCAGGGCTCCATGAATGCCGCAGAGGTTACCGTTATTGTAGCCCAAGCGGTAAATACCGCTCTAGCAGTTGTGCAGCAGGCACCGCCTCAGGTTTCGAGAGTAACGCCAATACAGACTTATGCATTCCCTTCTTCTTGGGAACGTGCTCGTGACGCTTTCCAGAAATCACACCCTCCGGAGTTTGCAGGTAGCTCCGATATTGTTGTGTCCACTCAGTGGAAGAAGGACATCCAAAGATACTCGAGGATGTATGAGTGTATGGATGTAAAGAGATAGATACTGGCTACTTTTAAGCTGGTAAGGTCAGCATTACAGTGGTGTCCATTACCACCACGGAGGAGAGAGATGTCCTTTCTATTCAAGAGTTCTGGGTGCGGTTCGACCGCAAGTATTTTCCATCAACCTTTCACACCGAGATGAGGAGGAAGTTAATGAACCTAAAGAAGGAGTGGAAGACAGTGGTAGAATATGAGGTCGAGTTTACTAATCTCTTTAACATCGATCCCGATGAGATTTTGACAGAGGAAAAAAAGATACAGAAGTTCATGGATGGGTTGACTTGGAGGATCCGTCAGCACTTATTGGGTAATCTCTCGTTGGCCACTTATTCTGATGTGGTTAACGTAGCACTGCTTCACTGCTAGGGCCACCGCTTTCACTTGTCAGAGGGTAAGCGATCAGGAGAGTCCGTCCATCAGGGTAGGGAGGGAAATGGTGCCAGCGGGGCACAATCAGCTCAGGGTCAGCACATGTAGGGTGATTAGGGTTCCCAGCAGGGGGATTTTAAGAGGTTTAGATCTGGGGGTTTCAGAAATGGTCTGGGAGGTTTTCATCAGGGCCAGCAGGGTTAACACGGCCATCAGGGTCAGCACGGCCAACATGGCCAACAACAGCAGTTTCATCAGGGCCAGCACAGCCAGGGGAGGAATGGCAACGACCACCAGGGCCGTGGGCAGCAGGGCCATAAAGGGGGAAATTTTTCGAGGAAATGTTTTACTTGTGGAAAGATTGGTCACAAATGCCAGAAGTGTCCTGATATGGGCAGGGCCCCACAGCAGTAGTAGCAGGGTGCTCGACACGAGCCCTATAAACCTATATTTCCAGTCGCCCTCCCAGCACCCCCGCAGATGCCAGCTTTATCACCCATCCCAGCAGTCCCAGTCCAGCAGGGACCACTTCAGTACAGGCGAGTTTATCAACTCCAGCAGGCCGCAGTCCCACCGGAACCACCTGCTATTGAGGGTATGTTCTCTATTCAGGGGACTATAGGGCGTATTTTATTTGATACGGGGGTCACATACTGTTTCATTGCCACGACATTTGCACACACTATGGGGTTGTTAGACACTGCAGAGAGCCCGATTACTTGCATAGATTCACCGTTAAGTAGGGGTTTTGTGATTTCTCTTATTTGTAGAGGTGTGGGTATAGAGATCGGGGTTTATCCGAAGGAGTACTTTGCCGTGCGGTGCCCCTGTGTTGTTCGTAAAGAAGAGGGATGGATTGTTGAGGTTGTGTGTAGATTATCGGAAGTTGAATAAAGTCACGATACGGAATAAGTATTCGTTGCCCCGAATCGATGGCTTATTCGACCAATTGAGAGGAGCTTCCTTCTTCTCAAAGATTGACTTGTGATTGGGATACCATTAGTTACGTATCAGGAAACAGGACATCTCGAAGACTTCTTTCTTGACGAGATATGGTTCCTATGAATTTCAAATTATGCCTTTTGGCCTAACCAACGCTCCATCCGTGTTTACGGATTTGATAACTAGGGTGTTAAGAGAGTTCCTGGACCAGTTCATCATTGTCTTTATTGATGGCATTTTGGTTTACTCCCAGACAGAGGAGGAGCACGTCGAGCACTTGAGACAGGTTTTGCAGATGCTACGTCAGAATGAGCTATATGCGAAGTATAAGAAGTGTGGCTTTTGTCTGAAAAAGGTACAGTTTTTGGGGCATATCATTTCAGACCGGGGGATATCTGTTAATCTGGGAAAGGTATCTGCGATGAGGGAGTGGGGATAGCCCAAGACACCGACTGAGATTCATAGTTTCTTGGGTTAGCGGGATACTACACGAGATTTGTTCGGGGTTTCTCTAAAATAGCGGGTCCTTTGACACATCTGACTCACAAAGGTGTGCCATTTATCTGGAGTGATGCCTGTTAGTTGGCATTCGATGAGTTGAAGGATAGGTTGACCTTAGTGCCCGTGTTAGCATTACCCATACTGGGAGTTGAGTATCTAGTCTACACCGATGCGTCCTTATAAGGACTTGGAGGTGTACTGTAGCAGGAGAGTCAGGATATATCTTATGCTTCCCGTAATCTTAAGCCTCATGAGAAGAATTACCCCACCCATGACTTGGATTTAGCGGCAGTCATATTAGCTCTTAGGATTTGGAGACATTATCTCCTGGGGGAGAAATTTTAGTTGTTCACAGACCACAAGTCTCTACAATACCTCTTCACACAGAAGGAACTGAATATGCATCAACGTCGGTGGCTTGATTTTGTGAAGGATTATCAGTTTGATATCCAATATCACCCAGGGAAGGCTAACGTGGTAGCAGACATGTTGAGCCGTAGTCTAGTAGATGAAATGGCCAAAGTATGGAAAGCAAAGTGGAAAGAGTTGGGACACTAGGATGCAGTGTCCTGATCATTCGTGTCTGTGATGACTGTTACGCCTCAGATTGTTATGAGAGTGATACAGGCCCAGGCAAAAGACTCGCTCTGTCAGGAGCAGATAGTTCGATTACTAGCAGAAGGAGACGAGTCCTATACCATTAGTTCAGACGGGGGATTACGCTTCAATGGGAGACTGGTCATTTCGGAAGGGGAAGACTTATGACACGAGGTAATGACAGAGTCGCACGGTTCGCGGTTCGCGGTACACCCTGGTGGGGATAAGATGTACCAAGACATGAGACGATAGTACTGGTGGAGCGGGATGAATAAAGATATTGTCGTGTTCGTTTCTAAATGCGCCACTTATCAGCTGGTAAAGGTGGATCCTCAAAGACTGGAAGGACTGCTACAGCCGTTAGAGGTTCCGATGTGGATATGGGAGAGCATTTCCATGGACTTTATCACGGGGTTACCTACTTCACAGAGGGGTCATGACTCTATATGGGTAATCGTGGATAGACTAACCAAAGTTGCTCATTTTCTGCCAGCCGGGACAGACTATAGTACGGGACAGTATGCCCAGATTATCATAGCGGAGATAGTGAGACTTCACGGGGTGCCTCTCAATATAGTGTATGACCGAGACAAGATATTTGGTTCACGGTTTTAGGAGAGTTTCTAGGAGGCAATGGGTACTGAGTTGTGGCTGAGTACGGCATACCACCCGCAGACAGATGGGCAAACCGAGAGGACGAATCAGATGTTGGAGGACATGTTGCGTATGTGCATCCTAGACTTTAGAGGTGGTTAGGAGGAGTACTCTCCACTGGTGGAGTTTTCTTATAATAACTCCTACCAGTTCACCATTGGCATGGATCCATTTGAGGCATTGTATGGTAGACCTTGTCGTTCCCCAACATGTTGGTTAGAGGTGGGGGATAACAAACTCCTTGGGCCGGAAGTGATTCAGGATACTTCGGCAAGGATTGAGATGATACGGAGCCGTATTTGGGTAGCTCAAGATCGACAAAAGAGTTATGCCGATGACAAGAGGTTCTTCAGAGAGTTCAAGGTGGGGTACCAGGTGCTACTCAGAGTATCTCCGATGAAGGGGATTATGCTTTTGGAAAGAAAGGGAAACTGGCACCAAGATATGTGGGGCCATTTCCTATCATCGAGCGGATTGGGCCAGTCGCGTATAAACTTGGGTTACCGGAGCACTTACATAGGATTCATGACGTGTTCCATATTTACTCGCTAAGGAGATATCTTAGGGACGATTTGGCCCATACTCATATTTCTTTAGAGGACATCGATCTTCAGCCTGATAGTTCCTACGAGGAGGGACCGATTGCTATTCTGGACCACATTGAGAGGAAATTGAGGTCGAAGATAGTACTATTAGTACACGTTCAATGGCGGCATCATAATGCTGAGGAGTCCACATGGGAGCACGAGGATGAGATGCGCGAACGTTAACCAGAGTTATTTGCACCGGGTATTCCTTAGTTCCGAATTTTGGGACGAAATTATGTTATTAGGGGGGAAGTATGTAATACCCCGTAATTTTATTGATTTTTATTTAATGGATTAATTGAATTAAATGAGAATTAACTTGGAAATTAATCCGGAGGTAAATACTAGAGAGATGTGAGTTGGTATTTGATTTTGATGTTAAAATAAATATAACTAAGAATATATGGTAATATACGAGTATTGAAAATATTAAAAATTATCGCGAGGCCGAAATACGACAATTTGGGAAATTTAGTTGGGATGTGCGTGTCAGTCGCGTCCGGAATGAATTTATTTGAATTAAAAAGTAAATTATTTTTTATCAACCGAATGGTAATTTTGAGTGCTCCAACGTGTCCGGAAGGGTCGAAATAGTCAGAAAATACTAGCTGGGAGTTTAGTTTGGGTCCCGGGGCACTTTTAGGCCAAACTGACAACCCAGAAGAGTATTTTGGTAATTTTTAAAATTTAGGAATTAAAACCGACGAATTTCAGCAGTTAATTATATATTATTTGAGAGAAAATTAAGGCCATTAACTGGAAAAGACAAGAGAGTGGGCTACGACAGTTTTGAGAGAAGTTAGAAAGAGGTTAAAAGAGGTTCCAAACCAAACCATCTTCTATCACCATCATCTTGGAAGGGATTGTGATCAGAAAGAGAAGAAATTCAGCCTAGAATCACCGACAACAAATCTGAAGAACAAACCTAAGGCAAGTGATTTGATGTTATTAATTTCATTGAATATTTCCTCCATGTTTAGTGTAGAAACCGTATTTGTCTTGAAAGTTTTGATGAAAAACCCAATGGGATTGTTGTGAAACTCATGATGTTGGATAGGGATTGCATGTAGAATGGTTATGGACGAATTTAATACCCAAAAATGTAAGTTTTGATGATTTGAAAGCGGATTGATAAGGAGTACTTGAATTCAATTAAATTATGAGTTCATGTTCATAACGTTTGGGGCAAGAATTGGGGATTTATGATTATTGGATGTTGATTATTAAGATTTAACCCCAAAAATATGTTAAGGGGTGACCTAGGGTGACTTATAATAGTTTAAAAAAATTAAAACGCTATTTGGATGATCTTAGGATGGATTTAGAGAAGAGAAAAATGAAGAAAAATGAAGTTGAGAAATTTCTGGGCGTTCTCTGCCATCTCGTTAGAAGACCAACCCAGGTCGTTCAAACGAGATTCTAACGAGATTCCTATACCCCTTCTAACGAGTTCGTTCGAAGACTTCGTTCTAACGACACTCGTTTGAAGGACCTCATTCGAACAAGATTTCTAACGAGTTCACAGTACGGTCTTTTTTGCCCGATTTTAGTTTCGAACTTCTCGTAGACTTATTTAATTGAGTGTTATTCCTCCCTTATTGGTTAATGGGTATAGTGGTGAGATTGGAGTACGTTGAGGATTAAAACTTAGAATTATATAATAAACTGGGTGACTTTTATGGGTTAGTATATAAGTACTTAAATTTGCGATGTGGAATAATTAATAATCTATAATGTATATTTTTCAGAGACTTGTAAGTGTACTACATTAATTACGGTTTAGGAATGTAAAATATACCTCTATTAATATTATAAGATATCTAAGTTGGGTGAATTCTTAGTATATGTGGTTATCTGTGTATTACATACCTACCATACTTGCTATCACGGGAGGTCGGCGTTCGATCATGGCCATCTAATCTTTGTGTGCCTACGGAGGGATTTAGATTGGTACCTCGAGAACATAGGTCAGAGAATGACTTATTGGGGAGTTAATAAGTCTGTTGATCATGGGAGCATAAGTATGTGCGTGACACGTGTGATGTGAACTATGTTCGCCTCCATTATGTGTGATTGTTACTTATCGAAACGGTTCCTGAGAGATTCGGAATATGTGGTCCTTAGGTACGTGATGTACCGGGATTTGATAGCAGAGTATGTGTGCACCGCAGCTTAGTCTAGGGGTGCCATTATTGTATATTTATGATGAGATTGATATACTGAAATATTGAAATGGACTGTTTATATAAGTACAAGTGTGAATTAATGTAACATCTTTATAGAGTTAAAAACGGGAAGACTCTTAGTAATTATTGTAACTAATTCTGGGGAATCATGGTAAAACACTCAGTTTATATTAAGAAGTGGGGAATTAAACTGTGAATAGTATAGTAAAATCAAATATTGAATTAGACTAGTTAGTTAGTGGAATAACTAGAATGGGTATGGGTACGTAGGAGTGCACAATTAGTTGAGAGGTGAGAAACTCATGTGAGTGCATGCACTATCATGTATTTTATATTCCCATTTCCTTTTATATTATTTGAATGGTAACTTCATATTTGCATACTCTCCTATTTTTAGTATATTGCTTGCAATATCTTTTAAAAATCAATGATGGGAAAACCCAAAAGAATCACTACAAGAAAAAACATCATTTATGTCAGTTTAAAAATGAACTTTATGTTAGACAAATGTAAATTGACATAAATAATATTTATTTATGTCAATTTGAGTTTTAAAGTAAATTTTTATTTCAATTTAAGTAAAATTGATATAAAAAACAAATCATTTATCTCATACTTATATATAGATGATATACATATACTTTAATTATTTCAGCCTTCTGAGTAAAAACTGAGATAAACGAAAAAAAAGAGGCGGGGCTATTTTTTTCATTCCGGCTCCAAAAGTTTGCTTCCTCAAAATTCCCACCACCACCCTCTCTCTGCTCGCTGCATCCCTCTCTCTCTGGCTCGCACGACCACCTTCTCTCTCTACTCGCTGCATCCCTCTCTCTAATGCTCGTTGCGTCCCTATCTCTCTCTGGATCGCACGACCCTCTCTCTCTCTGGCTCGCTGCATCCCTCTCTCTCTCTGGCTCGCACGTACAACCCTCTCACTTCAGCTTCGTCCCTCTCACATCTCATCACCTCCGACGCCGACGACATTTAATCAATCAGGTACAAAAGGCCCTAATATGGATTTGCAAGGGTTTGTGTATATATATGGATTCGTTTTTTGTATATGTGTTGTGTATATGCGATTTGTTCTTGATATGTATGTGTGTGATTTGTGTATATGCGATTTGTTCTTGATTTGTGTATATGAGTTTGTAATTTTTGTTTAAAAACCTAATAGATTTCTCTTCCTTTTAATTTTGTGTCTTTTATCAGACTCGCAGTTGGGACGCCTTCCCTCTTCTCCTGTTTTCTACCCCGGCCCAGTCCGCACATAGAGAATTTGGGTATGTTGCTTTACCAACTATTTTTACATTAGTAAATAGTTATGTTTGTGCCAAACATTGTTCAGGCCTTTATTTGTTTAGATTTATTACAACTATTACCACTAATACTCTTTAAAGAATTGTGTCCATTATAAATTCAGTTTATATATTGTCATTTAAAAAAAAAATACACATTAAAGAAATAGTTCAGTGTCATTAGTTTCAAGCATAATTTTATTTGCTTTTCAGTTTATATGTTCAATGTTTAATAATTTTGGTTAATGACCTGTTGCAAAAAAACAGTAGGGTCATTCGAAGAATAGTCCCTCGACAATTTTATAATTAATATATAGTCCAAAATTTTTTATTTTGTTCCAAAAGATCCCTCTCCGCATAAAACAGTTACAAAATTTTTTTTATCTTATCCTAAACTTTAAGAAATAATTATCAAAAAAAGTAAACAGGGGAGTTTTTGCAAAATTAAAAAAATAAGGTGGACTAAATGTAAAATATACTTAGCTCCTAGCGATTAAACATTAATTGTCCCGGTTGACTTAAAATATTTAAGTTAAATGTAAAATATCTAGTTTTTGACGTAATGCACAATGTTATGCTTAATGTATAATATTTAGATGTTTAGAAATGTAGGATCAATTCATTTAGTGCTTAGTACTTGAATTTTGGTTAAGACTTTTAGTTCCTAATACGTAATTGTGCAGTATCGCTCTTGTGTCCTTCAATATTTGAGTTTCTTTTGATTCAGACCTATCATATTCGGGTTTCTTTCGAGTCGGACTGATTAATTTTAACATGTTAAATAATATTTTGCCTGAGTTGTGAAAAAAAATTCATTCTTACAATTCCGCTCGTCCTAAATTAAAATTCTGGATCCGTCATTGTGTGTGTATCAGCCTTGATGTTCAGTGTTCTAGATTGCAATTAATTTCAGTGTGTGATGTTTTAGATTGCAATTAATTTCAATGTGTATGTGTGTGTTTGTGTATCAGGGTGGAATTATGAGTTGTTTTTTTTTGGATTCCCTTGAAATTTTTAAATAACATTTGATTATTAGTTAGTATTTGGTTAAACTTCCCTCATTTGATTCTCATTTGAAACGGGGTCAGTGCATGTTTGTGGTATTATATTATCAAATCATGTGGTGTTCTTTATGAAATTCTTGTTTTTTAAAATTTGATTAAACAAGTGTTTGTTAATAAAATCATTATATGGATTCTTGAATATTTTTATACACTTAATGACTATTGTGTTTTGTGATCCAGTGTTTTTGTGATTAGACATTTTGATCGGTGATTTCATCTTTTATAACATTTTTAGCAAAGATGAGATAAATGATATACAATTTATGTTAGATTATATAAAAGTGTGATGTATATATCCCCTACTCTTTATTGTTTAACAAAGTGTGATATCAATCCAACTACATCCCGTATTGCATTGTAATCGATCATTCATTAAGAATTGTTGTAAATTAATTGATTCATTAATGTGTTTCCATGATTAAAAGAGACATTTGATTTCGGGCCGATGAAACTTATTCAAACTTCAAATATGTGAATCTTAGTTAGAAGATGAAATGATAAAGATTATGTTCACCATTAAATGTTTTTAATCCAAAGATCTGTTAGAATTAGTTCACTCCCATTTATGTGGTCATCACAATGTGAGTAATAGGTGAGTGTAAGTGTTTTACCATATTCATTGATGGTCACTATAGATTTATATATGTTTACCTTACGCATCACAAGTTTGAACCCTTTGATTACGCATTACTATAGATTTATATATGGTCACTATAGATTGCGAGTCTTGCTCGCCTAAGGTCTAGGAGTCCAAGGTTAGAACTTTTGGTTCTGGTAAAGTTCTATCTCCATCTCTTCTAGTCGTTGTTGGAGGTAAGAATTTTCTTCAACCTAAATGTGAGCTACCTCCTCTTGTCGTTGGACCATTACTTCGTAGGCTACGATGAGTCATGAGATTTGAGTAGACCTAGGCTACCTATATCTTTCCTCCAAAGGTGGTTGTTCTAATTGATACCTTAGGTTCCCATCTTAATGAACCTCAAACCAGACCCTCAGTGGAGCCAAATCGACTCGCACATCTCTAGTCTTTACTCATGTAGGTATCAAGAGACTTGGAGAAATCGAAGACTAAATAATTTAAGTGAAACTCTCATCCTGTGCTTTCAATTTTTCTTCGTCGGGTAAATAAAAACGCATCCTTCCATTTTTTATGATCAACTGGTACTAAGGTATAATATTTTTCTTGTCAAATTCACATGAGAAAATATAAACGGATAACAATGTTTCTTTTATGAAAAGAACTTAAATATTGTAATGTGGATAATAAGTTTATATATTTGCTTCTTGTACTTATTTATTCAATTAAAATGGATGTATGGTCATCTCCCTATATATACATGTTTTATAATGAAATTGTGGGAGGAATTGAGTTTTATGATGTCTTGGTTAAAATGAGTTTTTGTGACCTATTAGTTTGGAATTAATGTTGTGAATAGAAGCACTCCTCTGTATAGTTGTAACTTCAGCATTTATTATATGTATTTAAGCATCATTAGTATAATTTAGAATTTAATCTTGATGGATATTGAATAATCACTATCTAATTAACAAGACTATATTAACTTAGAAATTTCTAACTTTTTGGATTAGTTCTTCTGCTTCAACGCATAATAGAGTTTGTAATCTTCGTATTTTCCCTATTCCCCTGTCTGCCACATTGGAAACTTGATGTTTCGGTGCCCTTATTTTTATTACGGTACAAAAACAAATGTCTTAAATGTGGCACGTTAGATATCCAACTTTGTAGCTCCTCCACACTAGTGTTCCTTGATATCCAGGTATTTTTAGGTTTCTTAGACTCTCCACTGACTTGACAAGATTTCTAAGCTTGGTTTCCCATATGTTTAAGTACATCAATTAAATAGCCCAATCAACATGTCAAGTATTATTTTAATATACACTCCCGATAGGTCAAGGACCTTAGTAACTCAAAATTTGATGACATGTCTCTCAGAGAATGACGAGCATGAATTTGTTTCAAATATGAAGAAAGAGCAAAGATAGTGTGACATAGTTCGGCATAATCAGATGATTTCCCCTCTGTTTTAGACTAGGCGCTTGATATTTTCATTCTAGCCTTAACTCTCTACTGTCATATGTTGTGTAGAAATTCTTTTAGTCTGATGTTGTCACACTCCGAGAATGACGAGAATAATTATGTTACGAAGATGAAGAAAAAACAAAGATGGTTTGACATAGTCCGGCAGAATCGGATGATTCCACCTCTGTTTTAGACTATATGCTTGGTATTTTCACTAGAGCCTTAATTATCTACCATCATATCTTGTGCATAAATTCTCTTATTCTGATGTCGATGACAAGCATGGATATGTTTCAAAGACGAAGAAAGAGCGAAGATGGTGTGACATAGTCCGGCATAATCAGAAGCTTTCACCTATGTTGTAGACTAGGCGCTGGTATTTCCATTCTAACCTTAACTTTCTACCATCATATGTTTTGCACAAATTTCTCTTAGTCTGATGTCATCACAGTCAATTCTCACATTATGCAATGAACTCTAAATGTCTTCACCCTCCCACCATCATTAATTTTAGTGACATGGATCATGCTTCGAAAGATAAGTTCCATGAGTTAGTCCTCTACCACCTTCTTCATTTTAATTCTTTTTCTTTCTATAATAAACCCCTCTACTACCTAAATTCGATTCAATTTATTTCTTTTGATAGGAAAACCATCATAAAAAATGCAATAGTACATGCAACTGTGCTTTAGGTAGAATGGTAGGTCAATAAAACTCAAAAAGATTAGATTCACATGTTCAAGCATGGAATTGTAGCTCAGTTGCCAATTAAGGCTATCATGAACCTTCTTCCAGTTGAGCCATTTGTTACTTGAACACATGAGCCCCCAAATTTCCACTATTATGAGAGGCAACCCTTCACATTTCTTCACAATCACTCAGGCTAATGCTTCCAACTCTTTCGGATAACTGATATTAGGGTGACTCCAAAAGGCCTTACAGAAGAGGGCCCATACATCACTCTCCCAAAAAGGCTCAAGACTTTGTACATAACTTTCGGGGCCCACTGAGGTCGCTGCATTCTAATTTCTTATCGTGAATATAGTTTTACTCCCATAATTATTATCCGAAAATGCACCTCTTATTCTAATCCAAAGAGGTATGCTCCAAGCATCATCTAAGACAACAACATAACTTTTATCCAGCAAATAGTCAATTAACATCTCCATAAGTTATCTGTAGGACATTGAATCCAAGCTTCTGGGAGTCACCACTTGATTTTCCTTGAAGAATTATTTGACAAAGCTTCTTAGCAGTTCTTCAATCTCATTTGTTAGTGATACAACGATAAAATCCCAACAATCAAACCCTCGCTTTATTACATAGTCGTTGTAAACTCTTATAACTAGAGTGGTCTTATCTAAGCCTCCCTTTTCGACAATTGGGATAATGGTCTGTCGGGAAATTAACCGAAAAAGATTTGAAGGTTTATATTTTAATACAATTTCCCCCAAATGACTTATATTGTACATCATGTGTTACTGAAGGGGAGACAATAATGAATCTTAACAATGGTTTTAACATAATCATCTGCTATAAAAAATTATAAATTATATATATCATTAGATTCTAACAACTTGCTAACATAGTATACAATATAAAACTCATCAATTATTTTAAAGGGCATGCATGAGAATAGTTGAATGGTTAATCCATCCCTCTCAACTCTACGTGAACAATCTCACCATGTAAATGAAATTGAAAATGACTTTTTTGCCCATTCCACAATGGAATTAACTTAAGTAAAACAAAAAAACACATAAAACAACCAAAAAACACAGAAAATGAATTCATTCTTAAAATGGACATATGGTTATCTCCCTGTACTTACACGTCTTACATTGAAATGGTGGGAGGAAATTGAGTTTTATGATGTCTTGGTTAAAATGGTCTTTATGATGATTTATTTTAGAACAAATGTTGTGAAAAAGGCACCAGTTTGTATGCTTGTAAATTCATTAAATTCAGCGTCAAATACATGTATTCAAGCATCAATGGTCTAATTTAGAATTGAATCTTGATGGAGATTGAATAATTACAATTTGATCAACTAGCATATATTCACTTAGAAGTGAATGTAAACAAATTATTAGGATGACTAAAATTTATCTATTTATATGGAGTTAAATTTCATGCGCATAGTTTTTTCTTCTTTGCATTCTCATCTTATTCTACTGATATTTTATTTGTGTTGTTCGTTGTTGGTTTTATTACCTTTCACTTTTGTCATATATTTATTTAAGAACAACTTGTTCATAACACTTCCAAATAACAAAGGAGTTTGATAAAATTCCACTACAAAGTTATGGCTTTGGCCTCCTAGATGTCGGTTACCGTTCAAAAGTGATATTCAATTTTTTTGTAAATGTTATTGATATATTTACATTCAAATGTCCTGTATATGCATCGATATTAATGAAATGTTTTTCCCCTTAAATAAACGAACTGGGTTTTGCGGGTCAGGCACTAGGGCTATATGTGTGTGTTATAGCTACTGGGAAGGTGGGGCTATTGGGAGTTGGGTGGGAACTAACGGGTAGGAGTGCTGGTAGAGGCTTGGTGAATGTGTGGGTAATGTGGGTTGGGTACGCATAGAGGATGGGTGTGCTTGTTTATCATGAATTTCTCGAATATTTGGATTTTACAATTTGGAGACATATAGATCTTGTATAACAACACATCTACTGACTTTTTTGCACATTATAAAAAAAATTATGATAAATTATCTTTATCTTTGTTCATTGAATTCTAAGTTACCAATTCACAACTTATGTTTGAATTTGAACGTCCAAATTCTCATGAATTAGAAGGAACCGAGATACGAAATACACTGTCTCAAATCGAGAGTGGTAATTTGAAAGTTAATATTTTTAATGAATACTATTATTAATGTAATCAGTGGTTAAAATTTAAATTATCTAACTAATTTGGAATTTGGTACATTGATTTTGAACATACTTCTCTAAATTTGAGACGTACTAAGAAGCAATATGATATTCCTAAATTGAAAAGGAAGGAGTGTATTATTTTTTTTCCAACACTTCCAAATTATGAAAGCTAGTAACTGAATACAGAACCTAACAAGACCTTAGTTAAAAAAATCTCAGCTCCTCCACACGAGATGTAATGAATTTCTACAGACATGTCTTTCTTTTTTCTTTTTACAATTTTGTCAGTTTTTATAGCCCAAAAGTGACAAGTGTGTTTGTAAAGTCATTGTTCTTTCTCATGTGTTCTGTGTTGCAATAAATACTGAATTGACTTCAACATAATTTAAAAATAATATTTTGAATTACCTAGAACAGTCTAATTTTTCATTTTTTAGAAAAGATGGAAGCCCCATACTACAAACAGAGACTTCAAAGGACCAAATATGTTTTAGTTTATTGCTTATGTTTCGATTTTCTTTCTTTTTTAATCAACATTTGAATAAAAAAAGTATATCATGCATTATTTTTTCTTGTTTTCACGTGTTAAGTCCATGTGATACTAGTGTGTGGGAGTTTTAAATGTCCCTTTGAGTCTGTGCATATGCTTGTAATAAAGAAATTGGTTATAACTTTGCGACTTTGTGTTCACTTTATATAGTCAGACTCAGATTGATTTCCCTTGTGTGTTAATCTTTCTTGTTTTTGTCTATTGAGTACACCTGGTATTAGTGTGGGGACTTTTAGAGTTCACTTTGAGACTGTGCATAGGCTTGTAATAAAGAAACCGATTGGAACTTGGTGACTTTGTGTTTACTCGATATAGTCAGGCTCATAGTACAACTCAACTCTGTAGGTTAATCCATTAAAAGATTTCTGATTTGGAATATTATTAATCATCTTGCATCTCAGAAGGAATCATACCTATATGACATTATAGAATGTTGAACAAGTGAAAGAAACCAATTCACATATTCAAAAATAGTTGATATAGCTCTGGAATTATCCCACCAATGTAACATAAAAAGAATACATAAACATAGATTTTCAAAGATTATAGTGATGCAACTGATCTATGATATTACTCACAAAACAAAACAAAAATGACAAAACCTTAGTAAACATTTATTAGTTTTTTAAAAGAACGTATTGCAATGAAAATTAGTAATAAACATGAACTTACCTTAAAAATTTAATGGCAATGTATTAATGGACATTAACAAACTAAGAACTATGAATGTAGTTTATTGTGTCATCATAAGTCTATGGTATAAAGGATGTACTATAATAGTTTTCTTGAAAGTCCAATAGAAAGTTTACGAAATCAACACAGGGAAATCTCATCAAGCGTTACCTTTGTTACATCCAAACCAAGTACACTTAATGCATACATTTTAATTGTAAAAAAGTCACCAATATAATATTTTCACATTTCAAATGTATAACCACATTGTAATATGGATCAAATGTAGAGTAATCTCGACCCATCACATGTTAAAGAGTTAATATAATGAAAGAAAATGAGGATCATATTTAACTAATTCACCCCGATGGACCTACGTCATGCATGAGTCACAAGTAGATGGAAGCTAAATATCATAACAATTAGAGCTATGAGTCGAGCTACAAACTGAACAGTAAGCGTATAGACTCATAAAAACTCGACACAAATCAATCTATGTGTCATTAATTTATCTTATATTTTGTGAATCTAAAGACAGTAAGCTATGAATTGAACAGTAAGATAATTTATTCTTATATTTCTTGAATCTAAAGATAGTTGTTAGATCATAACTCATGTGTCATTAATTCTTTTGGGATAGAAGGCCATAATCTAGTATGAGAGAAGGATTATCTGACATTCTATGTTCTCTTGATTTCTTTTTTATTTCACTTTCAATTTGTCTCACATTTACATTTATTGGTCATGTTTTGAGGAATGCTTAAATTAAGATTTTTTTCCCTAAGAATTAGTGTGATTCAATTAACACGTCTTTTGGGCTATGTTTTTTCTTTTATTTAGATACCGTGGAGTTTTTTAAAGTTATGTCCAATTTTTAGTTTCATTTTGTGCTATTTTTACTCTCTTTGGGTGGTTTGAAATGTTCTAGAATCGAAACTAGATTACTGGATTGTAACCAAGACAGAAGAAAATATAGATGCAAATATAATGCGTATAAATATTCCTAGGTAACACATAGTCTCTCTCAATGCATATACACAAGTAGAACAAAAAAATAAAATAGGGCACAGTAATGAACACAAGACCTTTTGATTGTTTATATATATAAATATATAAAAATAGTTTTACTATTCCATAAACATATAAGATAATTAGAGGCTATGGCATAAGCTTTCTGAATCATAAGCTTTCTAAATCCACTGATCTCCATGCCTTTTCCATATGGTTAAGACAGGTGTCTTTGATTTCAATCATTCTCCTCCAAGAAAAAAAAACACTTGAAGTTTGAATAAAATGATTTGTATGTAGTTCACCCATAGAGAACCATGAGTTATATATTTCGAAACCAATCACATACTTGAAGCTTTAGTGATGAGGTTAAAATCAATAATCCCAGGCCTCTTTAACATTTTTCTTTGCATAAAAATTCCCATCATTCCCATTGGTATTTCAATCCATGAATTTCATTGCCTCCTCAAAAGAGTTTATTCAAAATAGAGTCAATCCTTTTAATTACTGATTTGGAAGGTTGAATAGATACCAAGAGGTAAAAGGGAATAGAAGAGAGAACATGCTTGATCAGAATGTATTTACCTCTAGTGGATAACACTTTAGCTTGCCAACTAGCTATTTTGCTTCTTGGAGAATCAAACAAGCTCCAATACAATTTAATTTTGTTCCCCCCTTTAAACAAAGGGCACCCGAAGTATTTGAGTGGAAGAGCCTTAAACTTGAGATCTGTGCTTTTAGCTATATTATTTTGTCTTCTCGGTTGCTGCTTCTCATTAATGGTAAATATACTTTTATTGAAGTTTATATTAATCCCAATTATTAATGAAAACATGTCAAGGAACATCATTAAGTCCTTTAAACTCTTTTTATCTCCTCTAGAGAAAATCACTATGTCATTATAAAATGATAAATGATAAATGAGTGGGCTTTCACTTGGATGATAATGAGGTTATGTATGGCTATTATACATAATTTTATCCAATAGCCTGCTCAGGTAATCAACTGTAAATATGAATAGACTTGGGGACTGGGGTCCTTTTGTCTTAAGCCTCTGGTTGAGTGGAAGTAGACCTTGGATTGGCCATTAATCATTATTGAAAACCAATACTTCTGAGTTCAACAGCTTCCACGGGATTTATCTTTCCTAGAATTGGAAGAAAAAGATGGAAATGACTTTTCAAAATTGCACCGATCCGTTCGAAAACAGAGCTCTTTTAAAGAGGCATTCTCCCTTGACTCTAGCACCCTCTAAGCCTAAAGAGAATCATGGAATTCTCTCATAATTGGTTTTTTTGTTCGATGATATATATATATATATATATATATATATATATATATAGGTATAGGTTTAATCGGAATCATAGCCAGGCCCGCGGCGACCCTTGACAAAAGATCTCCCTTTGTTGCACCAGGAATCTTCGGCTCTTAACTTATAATGATAGGTAGGAGCAATGTTTTTCCTGTGCATCTACTTAAAAGTACCCTTCCCTTACTTATTAAAAAGTTGAAGCGCGTTGCATTAAATGTGCGTACATTGCGCTTTGTAGAGCATTCTAGAGTTTAGCTGAGTTGAGCTTGAGAAGAATCGGTAGTTGTTAGACTAGCTCTGGCTTGAAAGCGTGAACCTAGCTTGTGTAGCCTATGCTAATCAAGCCTACACTGGTCTGGGAATTGGCAAGAGCTCTTGGATAAGGCATTTCTTCGGTTTACCTTGACTTTGGTTCGGTTGACATAACCGGTCTTGGTGGGTTGGGCATTAGGAGTAGATATGATATATATATATATATATACATATATAGCTGCTATATATATATACATATATATGCTGATATATATATATATATATATATGATGAGAACGAGGTAGTTGGCATATGGCCATGTGAATTTGGAATTTTGAAATTTAGTTTTTGAGTACAATGATTTTTCAGCTAGATGGATGAGGTGCACTTGACAGTTTTTAGTTGGCCAGATATCTGATTTTTTGTGAATGCAGGCCTAGATAAGAAATTGGATCTCTAATAGGATTGATACAAGGAGATCCAATTTCAGCTTTTCTCTTCACATTGGTGTGACAGATTTTAAATGAAATAACTCTCATTGAGCCCATGGGTTGTTATAAACTATTAGTTTTGTTGTTGGAGTATTTTATATTTTTTGAATAGGGTGGATAGTCCTATAAAGAGAGGAAATTTTGCCCAAAATTATTATAGTTTCTACACTTGTTTGTGTTGTATAAAAATATTTTAGACTTGTACTCTTTATTATTTGTTCAGTAGTAATTTTTTGTGTTAACTAGTGCCCAATGCAAGGAAATGGTACTCTTTATTGCGGATATTTTGTGTTGAAGTTCATGAAGTACTTCATGGAGGATCCTTCCATACCTTTTGAAATAAAGGTATGTTACCAATGTTCTCTTTTTGTCCTATTATATAAAATATTTTTTAGTTATTAACTATTATATACCGTAATAATTAATTCAATTATATCTTCAATTTTTTAGATGAGAAGATTGTCCAGTAAAGTGGTCTACACGTTGAATGAGCTAAATGAAGTTCAAATGGATTTCATTGAGTTCATTACGGATTATATATATTAGGTATTTCCTAGTACTTGTATCTTGTTACGTTGTAATGACACTGTGTTGAGATGATTGTGTTTTGATGAAAACTATGTTGATTATATTTGATTGCAGGTTTACTCATTCTGGGTTGGATAGCGTCGAGAACAAATTTGATCGAGTATTAAGTTCGGCAACGTCCTGGCTTGAGTATTATTTTGGATTGTGGTTCTTATGATGTAATTCGTAATGCTAGTTTTTGGATATTGTGATGTATCATCACTATTTTGAGGATATTATCATGTAGATAAGTAAACGTTAGTTAGTTTTTGGATAGCTAGTTTTTGGATATGATGTAGCTTAACATCAATTTGATTCTAAATATCTTGATGTATATCAAGTTAGTGATATTTATGACCTTGGTTTTTATCTATTTGCAATGGTTGATTTAACATCAAATAATAGTTGTCTATTGATGGATTAATGATTTTTTTTTAATTTTGTATATTAAAATTTATGTCAGTTTTGAAAAAACTCTCATTAATTTTTTAAAACTGACATAAATGTGATTTTATTTATGTCAGTTTTTTTATGAAAAGTGATTAAAAACATGTTGAATGTCGTAGTTTTTATGTGTGTTCTTAAAAATTGAGATAAATGTGATCTTATTTATGTCAGTTTTATGAACATTCATGTCAGGGCTTTATATGTGAGGTTTGAAAATTTTTAAAACTGACATAAATGGTCATTTATGTCAGTTTTTGACTAACATAAATGACCATTTTTCTTGTGGTGAATAAAGCCCTAAGCACTCAACAAGTCATGAAAATGGGTTATATCAAAGGTAGAGAATATTGGTATCTTTAGTGGATATACCCCCAAGTCCCTTATAACCTTTTCTCACTTCATATATCTTATCAGGAACATTTTCGTTGTTTCGCTCTCGAAAATATAAAAATAACTAAAATATAATTAAATTTAGACTTTTTTCTCTTTCAATTTTATGAGAGGTATCGCGTGTTTTATTCATATATGCTAATTTAGAGGAGAACTTAAGCCAATGCACTTCTGAATTCATACAAGCCATTGTGGGAAGGACTGTGTATATGTGCACGAATTTGAAAAGGACTAGACTTACGGATGAAAGGTAGATAACAAGACATATGGATGACCACTTGCCACAATATTAAACTAGATCTTTACTAGGTATGTAAGTCCAACAAGCTTCAATATCGGAACAAAATCTACACTTCTCCATATTTTTATAATTTGGATTTCCCTTGTGCATTGTCACATTTTGGGCCCCTGATTTAGTGAAGTGCCGAATTGTGGCATGCCCAGATTGTGAAGGTTGGAGATTTTTATGTTTGGGGAGTTTATAAGGTTTGTTTGGGGTTTATTTTGGGTATATAGAGTTAAAAGAAGATAGACAGTGTGGGGCTAGGTGGGTCTTCCACCATTTCAGCATTTCTCCCACCCACCAGCACAATGAACCACCATGTATCCACCCTATTCTAGATATATCCCACCATAAGTAGATGTGATACACTCATTTCCACCATGGTTGAGTAAAGCTACGAATTTTGGAGTGTTGTTAGGGGATTTTGGAGAAGATGGAAATGGAAGATTAATGGAATTTGAAAGGTGTTTTGCTTGGAAGTTCAATGGAGCAAGCTTATGGAGTTAGGCCACCTCCTTACACCTTATGAGGTGAGAGGTTTCCATTTTTTTAAATATTTCAACCAACCTTTTTGGCGGTCCATTTGAGGTGAAAAACATTCTATTTTATATTTATGACTCCATTTTCGTGGTGTTAGTCATATTTGTAGAATTTGAGAGTATGAAGCTTATAAGATATAAGATTGACATTCTTGTGAGTTGTAAGAAAATGAGTTTTAATGATTTTGAACAAAAAATATCTATTTCAAGAAAACTTGGTGTTAAAACATTTTTATGAAATAAAAATGTAGGAGGGTAGTCAGACTGGGGTCTATGAATAACAGGAAAGGGTGAGGCGTGACCCACTCTAATTGACGCTGTCTGCAAGGTTCTCAAGAACTTCTGGAGCAACTTGTGATGAGACCTTCTCCTTTTGGTAAAAATGGAGCTCAAGCTGGAACTCCCTCCCTGGAAGAAGATGAACTTCCACAACAATAATAGTAATTTTCTCAAGAGGAGCTCCTGAGAGTGATGGTTGTCAGTGGGGAGTGAAAGAACAAGGCACTTAGCACTTAGAAAGAGCAGGGAGAGTAAACTAGAGAGGTTCTGGTGTGATTTTGACAGAGTGACTTTGCTATTGAGTTTGTCTATCATGTCTATGACCTTACCCAGGGGTCCTATTTATACTTGGGCACTAAGGCTGGGTTGGCACTTTTAGCGCCAAAACTTAGAGGGTTGGTGAGAGACAAAGTCAGCAGTTTACTATTTGTCCCTACCTGCAGGCAGGTCTGCCTGTCCCCTCTGGAAGATGCCCCCTGGTGCCGACCAAATTTCAAAAGAAAATATGTCTTCTAATGGAGACAAAATATCTGATTTGCTAAATATCTTTTGAAACGGTAACTTTTGGTACAAACTTTGTAAACTTGAGGGTGGTCTCGAGGACCACCTCCTCTAAAATATTTGCAAGCTTAAGGGGGTCTTGAGGACCCCCTTCTAAAATCATTTTTCTTGAGAGGGGTTTAGAGGACCCTCTCCTTTAAAATCATTCTATAAACAGTTCTTTTCTTGTGAGCATCCAGCCCTTTGGCTGCTTACTCCACTTGTGACTAAGTGTGAGGTGTGTGAGGACTGGGTGACTCTAGGGTCTCCTACTAGTATTCTCTCAATCCTATAGTGCTAAGTGGTTGAGCTTGCTCAACATACCTTATCCCTCAGCCGCCAAGCCAAAACTCCCGGGAGGTCCCAACTAGCCTGCTTGAGCCCTGCTTGCACAACTAGGCAACCTGTACAAGAAAGCAAAGTGTTAATACTTTGTTCTTTTAAAGAATGACGTTTCATGATGAGGAGTTGCTCATGGTAGCCACTCCCTCATCCTGGACACCCTGGGTGGGTTCCTTCTCAATATGAGTTTCTGCCGGAACCCTTGCAGTAGCACTTCTCAGATAACATTTATGCAGTGATCCTTGCAGTGGCGCTGACCCTTGCAGTGGCACGTCTCAATCTTGGACTTCTGCGGTGACCCTTGCGAGGCACCTCTCTAATGTCATTGCTACAGTGACCCATGCAGTGGCACTGACCCTTGTTGTGACATTTCTCAATCTTGGACTTCTGCGGTGACCCTTGCGAGGCACCTCTTGAATGTCATTGCTGCAGTGACCCTTGCAGTGGAGCTGACCCTTGTAGTGGCACTTCTCAAGCTTGGACTTCTGCGGTGACCCTTGCGAGGCACATCTTGAATGTCATTGCTGCAGTGACCTTTGTAGTGGCGCTCACCCTTGCAGTGGCACTTCTCAATCTTGGACTTCTGTGGTGACCCTTGGCAGGCACCTCTCGAATGTCATTGTTGTAGTGACCCTTGCAGTGGCACTTCTCAATCTTGGACTTCTACGGTGACCCTAGCGAGGCACCTCTCGAATGTCATTGCTGCAGTGACACTTGCAGTGGCGCTGACCCTTGCAGTGGCGCTGACCCTTGCAGCTGCAGTGACCCTTGCAGTGGCGCTGACCCTTGCAGTGGCAGTGACCCTTGAAGTGGCGCTGACCCTTGCAGGTGCAGTGACCCTTGCAGTGGCACTTATCAATCTTGGACTTCTGCGGTGACCCTTGCGAGGCACCTCTCGAATGTCATTTCTGTAGTGACCCTTGCGGCGGCACCTCTCGAATGTCATTTCTGCAGCGACCCTGGGTGGGTTCCCTAAAAATATGAGTTTCTGTCGGGACCCTGGGGGGGTTCCTTCTTAATATGAGTTTCTTTCGGGACCCTGGGTTGGTTCCTGCTCAATATGAGTTTCTGGCGGGACCCTGGGTGGGTTCCTGCCGAATATAAGTTTATGCCGGGACCCTGAGTGGATTCCTTCTCAATATATCCGATAAAAAATATTTTTATTTATTTTTTTATTTGTAGGTAGACACCATTCTACATTAGCCCCTCGTGCAAAGTCTTTTGTGTTGGGTACACCAAAAGTCTTTGTACGCCATAAATTCATTTATTTTCAGGGACCCTAGGTTTTTTTCATCATTGACCTTAGGGTCATTAAATGTTATGCCACTTCATCCCAAGTTTTGTAAATGAGGCCACCTATAGTGGACCTCCTTATCTGGGTATAAACTTAGGCGGAGGGGTTACCCGCGGTGAGCCCCTCGCCCTTGGCTTTCTTTTGTGGCCCTCTATCTGAGGCAGAGGGGTTACTCTCGGTGAGCCCCTCGCTCTTGGCCTTCTTCTGTGGCCTTCTATCTTGGGCGGAGGGGTTACTCACGGTGAGCACCTCGCCCTTGGCCTTCTTCTGTGGCCTTCTATCTTGGGTGGAGGGGTTACTCGTGATGAGCCCCTCGCCCTTGGCCTTCTTCTATGGCCTTCTATCTTGGGCGGAGGGGTTACTCGCGGTGGGACCCTCGCCCTTGGCCTTCTTCTGTGGCCTTCTATCTTGGGCGGCGGGGTTACTCTCGGTGAGCCCCTTACCCTTGGCCTTCTTCTACGGCCTTCTATCTTGGGCGGAGGGGTTACCCGCGGTGAGCCCCTTGCCCTTGGACTTCTTCTGTTGCCTTCTATCTGAGGCGAAGGGGTTATGCGCGGTGAGCCCCTCGCCCTTGGCCTTCTTCTGTGGCCTTCTATCTTGGGCGGAGGGGTTACCCGCGGTGAGCCCCTCACCCTTGGCCTTCTTCCGTGGCCTTTTATCTTGGGCGGAGGGGTTACTCGCGGTGAGCCCCTCGCCCTTGGCCTTCTGTGGCCTTTTATCTTGAGCGGAGGGGTTACTCACGGTGGGCCCCTCACCCTTGGCCTTCTTCTCCAACATTTCATCTTGGGCGGTGGGGTTACTCGCGGTGAGCCCCTCGCCCTTGGCCTTCTTCTGTGGCCTTTTATCTTGGATGGAGGGGTTACCCGCGGTGAGCTCCTCGCCCTTGGCCTTCTTCTGTGGCCTTCTATCTGAGGTGAAGGGGTTACTCGCAGTGTGCCCCTCGCCCTTGGCCTTCTTATGTGGCCTTCTATCTTGGGCGGAGGGGTTACCCGCAGTGAGCCCCTCACCCTTGGCCTTCTTCTGTGGCCTTCTATCTTGGGCGGAGGGGTTACTCGCGGTGAGCCCCTCGCCCTTGGCCTTCTTCTGTGGCCTTCTATCTAAGGCGGAGGGGTTACTCGCGGTGAACCCCTCACCCTTGGCCTTCTTCTGTGTCCTTCTATCTTGGGCAGAGGGGTTAACCGCGGTGAGCCCCTCGCCCTTAGCCTTCTTCTGTGGCGTTCTATCTTGGGCGGAATGGTTACTCGCGGTGAGCCCCTCGCCCTGAGTGCTTTTCTGCAGCATCAAGTTTGGGAAGAGAGGGCACTCAAGGTGGATCCCCTCGCCCTAGGCTATTTTCTGTCAAACTTGCAATCTTGGGCAGGTGGAGTCACTATAAATGGAACCCTAAACTCTAAGATATTTTACTATTTGTTCACTTGCTTGAGGACTTCTCAATATTAGCCCCCTTGTGGAGAAGTGTCTTATAATGTCGAGAGACTTATGTACGAAACTTTTGTACCTTTTATTTATACTTGGTAGTTGTTCAAGATTGTGATCACTCCGGTGCCCTTGGAGCCTTAGGTGCTAAACTATCGCACTTTATATTTATACTTGACGCTTGCTCAAGACTGTGACAGCTCCGGTGCCCTTAGAGCCTTAGGTGCTCAACTAGCGCACCTTATATTTATACTTGATGCTTGCTCAAGACTGTGAGCGCTCCGGTGCCCTTAGAACCTTAGGTGCTCAACTGGCGCACCTTATATTTATACTTGGCATTTGCTCAAGACTGTGAGCGCTCCGGTGCCCTTAGAGCCTTAGGTGCTCATCTGGAGCACCTTACATTTGTACGTGGAATTTGCTCAAGACTGTGAGCGCTCCGGTGCCCTTAGAACCTTAGGTGCTCAACTGGCGCACCTTATATTTATACTTGGCATTTGCTCAAGACTGTGAGTGCTCCGGTGCCCTTAGAGCCTTAGGTGCTCATCTGGAGCACCTTACATTTGTACGTGGCATTTGCTCAAGACTGTGAGCACTCCGATGCCCTTGGAGCCTTAGGTGCTCAACTGGCGCACCTTATATTTATACTAGGCACTTGCTCAACACTGTGAGCGCTCCGGTGCCCTTGGAGCCTTACGTTTATACTTGGCATTTGCTCAATACTGTGAGCGCTCTGATGCCCTTGGAGCCTTAGGTGCTCATCTGGAGACCTAATGTTTATACTTGGCACTTACTCAAGACTGTGGGCGCTCCGGTTCCCTTAGAGCCTTAGGTGCTAAACAGTCGCATCTTATATTTATACTTGGCCTTTGCTCAAGACTATGAGCGCTCCGGCGCCCTTGGAGCTTTAGGTGCTAAACTATCGCACATATACTTATACTTGGAAATTGCTCAATATTGTGAGCGCTCCGATGCCCTTGGAGCCTTAGGTACTAAACTTCCGTACCTTATATTTATACTTGGAAGTTGCTCAAGACTATGAGCGCTCCGGTGCCCTTGGATCCTTAGGTGTTAAACTGTCGCACCTTATATTTATACTTGGTAGTTACTGAAGATTATGAGTGCTCCTATGCCCTTGGAGCCTTAGGTACTAAATTGTCGTACCTTATATGTATACTTGGGGTTGCTTAATACTTTGAGTTACTCTTTTTTATATGAGAACCTCAAGATTGAACTTCACACTTCTAACTGTGGGGTATTTGCATATGAGATGAGCAAGTTAAAATTTTGAAGCTCCCCTCTAACTGCGGGGTACTTGCGTATAACTGAGCAAGTAAAAATTTGGACGTTGCCCCTCTAACTGCGGGGTACTTGCATATATCTGAGCAAGTTTAAAATTTTATAAGTTTCCCCATTAACTGCGGGGTACTTGCATATGAGATGAGCAAGTTAAAATTTTGAAGTTGCACCTCTAACTGCGGGGCACTTGCATATAACTGAGCAAGTAAAAATTTGGATGTTGCCCCTCTAACTACAGGGTACATGCATATAGCTGAGCAAGTTTAAAATTTTAAAAGTATCCCCTTTAACTGCAGGGTACTTGCATATGAGATGAGCAAGTTAAAATTTTGAAGTTGCACCTCTAACTGCGGGGCACTTGCATATAACTGAGCAAGTAAAAATTTGGACGTTGCCCCTCTAACTATGGGGTACTTGCATATAGCTGAGCAAGTTTAAAATTTTAAAAGTTTCCCCTTTAACTGCGGGGTACTTGCATGTAACTGAGCAAGTTGAAATTTGGAAGCGGCCCCTCTAGCTGCGGGGTACTTCTTGCATATAGCTGAGCAAGTTTAAAAATTTTAAAAGTTTCCCATTTAACTGCGGGGTACTTGCATATATCTGCACAAGTTAAAATTTGGAAGCAGCCCCTCTAGCTGTAGGGTACTTCTTGCATATAGCTGAGCAATTTATAAATTTTAAAAGTTTCCCCTTTAACTGCGGGGTACTTGCATATAACTGAGCAAGTTGAAATTTGAAAGCGGCCTCTCTAGCTGCGGGGTACTTCTTGCATATAGCTGAGCAGTTTATATATTTTTTTAGCGCATCCCCGTGTGAATGTGCGGTACTTTTAGTGCAACCCCATTTTGTGATGCATATTCATTTCTTGGGCAGTAACTAAGAGATGGGTTATCCCTTATCCTTCCACAAACTTTGAATAAAATTTCACATATATATTAAATAAAGAAATAATTATTTCTTTATACAAAAAATTTCCCTTGGTCTGCAAGGTGCTTGTTCCAAACTTTTCTTGGGAACATTTTTTTTCTTTATAAGAATAACAAGTTCAGAGAGGGGTTAGACCCGCTTCTCCCTATTTTCTGAAAACTGATCAATTACATTTTTCTTGAGAACAGAGGTTAGGACTTATTTTCTAGGCTATAAATCTGTATGGAATAATAATAAAAATGTAGATTTTTTTTATTATTATTATTACTAGGAGGATAACCCCCTACTGGTCAGGTGACAAAAAAAATAATTGTTATGTTTGTAAGGGCTTTATTCAGTATACTTTTCCCTTGGGATGGATATTCCTCCAAGTATAATGAGGAAAGACCTTCATGTTATGGACCCTGTTCTAATCTAGTAGAAACATTAGTCCGTGTACCTTTTGTTGAGAGACTCTAGGCCTTTCCGCCTATATTCTGACTGCTTCTACTTTTTGAGTTTAAATGCGTCAGGCGGTTTCTGAGACCTTCTCCTTTTGGTAAAAATGGAGCTCAAGCTGAAACTCCCTCCCTGCAAGAAGATGAACTTCCACAACAATAATAGTAATTTTCTCAAGAGGAGCTCCTGAGAGTGATGGTTGTCAGTGGGGAGTGAAAGAACAAGGCACTTAGCACTTAGAGAGAGCAGGGAGAGTAAACTAGAGAGGTTCTGGTGTGATTTTGACAGAGTGACTTTGCTATTGAGTTTGTTTATCATGTCTATGACCTTACCCAGGGGTCCTATTTATACTTGGGCACTAAGGCTGGGTTGGCACTTTTAGCGCCAAAACTTAGAGGGTTGGTGAGAGACAAAGTCAACAGTTTACTATTTGTCCCTACCTGCAGGCAGGTCTGCCTGTCCCCTCTGGAAGATGCCCCCTGGTGCCGACCAAATTTCAAAAGAAAATATGTCTTCTAATGGAGACAAAATATCTGATTTGCTGAATATCTTTTGAAACGGTAACTTTTGGTACAAACTTTGTAAACTTGAGGGTGGTCTCGAGGACCACCTCCTCTAAAATATTTGCAAGCTTAAGGGGGTCTTGAGGACCCCCTTCTAAAATCATTTTTCTTGAGAGGGGTTTAGAGGACCCTCTCCTTTAAAATCATTCTATAAACAGTTCTTTTCTTGTGAGCATCCAGCCCTTTGGCTGCTTACTCCACTTGTGACTAAGTGTGAGGTGTGTGAGGACTGGGTGACTCTAGGGTCTCCTACTAGTATTCTCTCAATCCTATAGTGCTAAGTGGTTGAGCTTGCTCAACATACCTTATCCCTCAGACGCCAAGCCAAAACTCCCGGGAGGTCCCAACTAGCCTGCTTGAGCCCTGCTTGCACAACTAGGCAACCTGTACAAGAAAGCAAAGTGTTAATACTCTGTGCTTTTAAAGAATGACGTTTAATGATGAGGAGTTGCTCATGGTAGCCACTCCCTCATCCTGGACACCCTGGGTGGGTTCCTTCTGAATATGAGTTTCTGCCGGAACCCTTGCAGTAGCACTTCTCAGATAACATTTCTGCAGTGATCCTTGCAGTGGCCATGACCCTTGTAGTGGCACTTCTCAATCTTGGACTTCTGTGGTGAACCTTGCGAGGCACCTCTCGAATGTCATTGCTGTAGTGACCCTTGCAGTGGCGCTTCTCAATCTTAGACTTCTGCGGTGACCCTTGCGCGGCACCTCTCGAATGTCATATCTACAGTGACACTTGCAGTGGGACTGACCCTTGTAGTGACGCTGATCCTTGCAGTGGCGCTGACCCTTGCAGCTGCAGTGACCCTTGTAGTGGCGCCGACCCTTGCAGTGGCAGTGACCCTTACAGTGGCGCTGACTCTTGCAATGGCGCTGACCCCTGCAGTGGCACTTCTTAATCTTGAACTTCTGCGGTGACCCTTGTGAGGCACCTCTCGAATGTCATTTCTGCAGTGACCCTTGCGGCGGAACCTCTCGAATGTCATTTCTGCAGCGACCCTAGGTGGGTTCCCTAAAAATATGAGTTTCTGTCGGGACCCTGGGGGGGTTCCTGCTCAATATGAGTTTCTGCCGGGACCCTGGGTGGGTTCCTGCTCAATATGAGTTTCTGCCGGGACCCTGGGTGGGTTCCTTCCCAATATAAGTTTATGTCGGGACCCTGGGTGGGTTCCTTCCCAATATATCCGATAAAAAATATTTTTATTTATTTTTTTATTTGTAGGTACAAAAAATGTGGAAAAAAATTATTTGTTGGGAAAATATTTTAAGGTTTTCTTGGAATAAAGATTTGGATTTTTTTATGAAAAATGGTGTATTTCTAAAATTTCATGTTAAACATTTTATGAAGTAAAATATTTGGAAATGGTATTTATCTTGATAAAATATTTAGTGAAATAATGTTCCAATATTTCTTGCAAAAATGTAGATTTTATAAAAGTTGGACATTTGTTGGGTTTTGAAGAAATAAAAATGTCCCTTAATCTTGCAAATGGTAAAATTTGCAAATAATATGATTTTTTCGACTAAATTATATGTTTGACCCGTTTAATAAGAGTTTTAGAGTAAAATTATCATCATGCATATAAACTTGTAGTACCTTAATCATGAACATATAAACAATTTTAAAGAAGGTTTTTTTGTGTTTAAACATGAAATAAATAAGAAAGAAATTTTAGCCCGTAATGGGTTTGGAAAAAGGTGTTGAAAATGTGACAGGTGTAGGGAATTCATAATACAAATATTAATAAAAAGGAAATGGTATTTTCTTATAAAAGTGATCTTTACTTGTAATTGGATTTTTTAGATAAAGAAAGTAAAGAAAAGTCGAACATGGAAAAGTGTTTAGTAAAGGTATTTTTTTTAAGAAGAGTGACTTAGCCCCTTGATGTTATTTGAAACAAAAACTCCACTGGAACTTATAAGGGAGAAGGATGAATTTATAAAATAGTTTCCTTTACAATGACGTGAAAGGAAAATACTTATCAAATCTAAAGTTTGGGAAAGCATCTAAATTAATGAGACCTTTAACTTTGTAGGAAATGAGTTTAAAGAATATGACTAAATTTGATCTTTAGTTGAAACACTATATTTTGAAAGCAAGTCTGCACATGCGTTTCCTTCTCCGAGATATGAAAAAACTTGATATTTAAACTAGAGGTGGCAATTTGGGTTAGTCGTGTCATTTTTGGGTCGCGTTGATTTTGATTTGAGTATAATTTTTTGGTACTCTTAAATCTATACAAGCTAATCGTCTCATGTTCCGGTCATTTCAGGTTATTACCATAAACGGTTTATCGTGTCAAAAATTGGCAGCCCTATTTTAAACCTTGAGCTTTGTTTTGAATCTTGGCAATAATAGGAATGATACTCAATGGGAATTTTAGGTAATGATTAAGGACTAGGATAATTATTAATGAATCATATTCCACTTGCAGACCTTCTAATCTACTTAAAGCAAAAAAAATTAATTCTCTAAGAATAACCAGAGCTTCTTCTTGTATCTTAGTACGATTACAAAAGCAATAAGCAAAAGCTTTGATAAATCTACCTTATGAATTTCTCAAAATTCTTCCTCCTCCCATAATTCTTGGATTACCTCTACAACTACCACCTACATTTTGCTTTAGAGAAGATCCATCAGGAGGCTTCCATTGCACTATGTTGACTGCCTTGGGATGAATTTGAGCATGCCATTTGAAAGGCAAGCGAAGAACAATACCTGTGTGAATAAAAATTAGAGAATCGATTACATTGATGACTCTATGAGCCTGCATTAGAATATTCTCATATTTCCATTTTTTCCTTGATTTCCAAATGCCCCATAAAATTAAAATAGGAAACGATTGCAAATGCTTTCACCATAGAGAATTATTTGGAGTAGACCACTAGGTTATTAATATTTCTCTAATTGAAGAGTTAATCATATGCACACAACAGAGATTTTCAAAATGAGACCGTATTGAAGTAGCAATTTCACAGATCCCAAATAAATGATCTGTTGATTCCGTATTTAGGGAAGTGCGCCAACCACATTTAGATGGGCCTTTCACCCCAAGTATTTTAATACCTTCATCTACTACAAGGCCGTATTTTAGGAGTCTTAGAAAAAAGAATGAAATTTTGGTAGGGATGCCTTTATGCCATATAAAAGTGTTAGCCCAAGAAGAAATATAGGACTTCCTCACCATTTACCAAGCTTAATGGAGAGAGAAATTATATATGGCTTATTGGTTAGGGGGATATTGATGTCAAATGGTATAAGTGGTCCGGAGAATATGAGATCGATTCAAATTGCATTCCTAATAATCTTTTTATTTCTTATCTGATTGATTGTACAGGAGCTTGGGACTTTCAAAAAATTAACATGCAGATGCCTCCCAGTTCCATCCATATATGCTCTAAAGTGGAAGTCATGGGTAATAATCATAAAGACATCCTTGTGTGGACCCAAAATTTCAATGGTTAGAAAAGGTGTTGAATAAGTTTTAATGGGTTAAAACAGTGAGAAGTTGGTGTGAGTTATTTTTGGGAGAGTTAACATTTATGAAATTAGAAGAAAAGGGCAAGTTAGGAAACAAAAGGATAAAAATGGTAATTTTACGTAAAGTGGAATGTCTTTATGAGATAAAAATGTTGGATAGGGTATTACACTAAATGGTCCTAAATGAACATGATCGTTGGAAGAAAATCAATGCTTAGTGTAAAGCATATGAAATGACGATTTTCTAAAGTGCAACACAAGTTAAGGTGAAACTCCGAGTTTTGGCTTCGTCTGGGTAAGTGGAAAAATGGAATAATGTGGACACTGTCAAATATTAAAACACATTAAAAGAAACTCGGATGACAAAAGAATAATTAAGGGGAGCCCGGAGCCTTGGGGTGAATGACCCAAAATCACTAGCCATGGTATATGGGGGCGGGAGTCACCGGTGGTGTTGAGCCCATAAAATACGCGATTTACTGAAAGATTCCGAAAAAAAAGATAAAGGGATAATGAACATGTCAAGAAATGCGTTGTGTAGTGAAAATATAAAGGAACAACCTAACTTGAATGAATTAATAAATGTTTCGGTAAAGTTTAAGGTGGACAAGAAATGTAAAATTTGATTAATGACCATGAAGTAAAGAAAAAATAATGTGTAGTGAGTAAATGGATCATTAAGCAACTTAAGAAGGTGTAACCCATAATTAACACGAGGTTGTATTTGGGAAATATTTTCAAAGGATCAATAAGTATTTTTTAAGACAGTGATTGTGTGTGTTCGAAAGGATATTTTCAATGAAAATACTGTTGCGAATTGTTCTAATTAGAAAGGATAATTTCGATAAAGAGATGTCTTTCGGTTAAACAAAGTGTAGTTATTTCAAGAATTTTACCGTGTTTTAAATTAAAAGGATAAATGTCAAATAAAGAAAGATAATGTCCTTTAAAAAATTAAGGTAAATTCATCGAGATAGATGACATTTTCATATGTAAGACGATTTCATGCATTAAGTAAATATCTATGTGTATATATATAAAGTAGTTGCATGTGCACGTCGGTATAACGTATTAGAGTCTTCTTTCTGTCATTAAATTCTATATAGCATTGTTATATATTTCTCACTGAGCATTCGGCTCACACCCTTGTCTTTGTTACGGCAGGTTGGGTGCAGTATCTTATTTTGAGAGCGTTATATAAGTAAGTACACTCTTTTGTTTTACGATAGTAACTATGTATGTTAGGACTCCGGGGACACTCTCCATGGGTCTCTCACGTAGTTTGAATTGAGGGATTAGTATGCTACATAAAAGAAACGTTAATTAAAATAAAACTGGATTAATAATGTTATATATGTTGTTTCATTGCACTTCACACCTAACAGTCGAGTCACACCAGTATGACTACGAGTAACCTAGAATTCCAGGTTACAGTTCTTCTATTACATTATGTGTAAGGCCCTAAAACACGATTAGTAAGGTTAATTATACGATTAAGTATAAGTTATGAGTTATAAGTTATAAATTGGTTATGTGGTTAAATGCATCATGAAAGTATGTTTCTAAATGCATCATTATGTTTATAAAAAGCTTGCTAGAGTGTTGGTGCGAAAGTGGCGATGTTTGGTCGCCAAATGTGAATGTTATGAAATTTTGAGTAAATAATTACTCTTCTGTTCGAGCCCAAATTAGGTGTACTAGTTTTATGATTTTGGGAAAACACAAAACATGAAAGTTGTAGATGTTTAAGTTATATACTCATAGACACAAAGTGAGAGTAAATCGGGGCCCGAAATAGTGAGTTATGGTGATTTTACGAGGCAAGACAAATATGTCATTAACGGAATTGTCCTATTGGACCCCTTGCCCAACGAATCGCATAATACCACCTTAAAGTGGTCACATAGCCACGTTTTTAAGATTATACGGAAGAACTTATCATATTTTTCATTTCCTATTACAAGCTTGAGAAAAAATATGCTTATGGAGAGAGAAAAACAAAGTTAAAAAGAATTTCTTTGAAAATTAACCATAAATCGAGGAATTCTCGTAAGGTAATTACATCTTTATTAAAGTTTCTCACATGGATGAGTTATATACTTGGCATGTTTTTATTTCTGATTTGGATATATATTTTAATGATAACCATATTGCTTAATTGTGTTGGAACAAGGATGGGTTAAGAACATAAGTTAGAACTTGAGCTAGGATTGTAAATGCATACTTTAAAGTCCTAAATTTACATCATCCTTCCGTAAAGCATTTTGATTTAGAAAATTCATGATTATGATGTATATTTCTGCTAAAACATGTTTATTATATGTTTACATGAATTATACTCAAGGTCAAGGTTATGTATGCTTAAAAATGTTAAGTTATGCCTTAATGTTGTATTTTGACCTAGTTATGCTAAAAATGGCATAAATCATGGAATACTTATTGGAATTGAGTGATTCAAGTTGGAGACTAAAATAAACTCATACATGTATAACATATCCTAAATTGCATAAAAATACCAAGGAATGAACCCTTGGTGATAGTTTGAAGTCTTGGTTTAAAATCTACCCTAAAGGAGCAAGAACGCATACCAGGTGTTTGACGTTTTGCTCGACATAGAAAATGAGCCCTAAAAATTATGAAACATTAAATTTTTATTTATTCAATGTGTTTTCTGATATTGGGTGGAATATCATGGAAAGTTATGTTGTACACAAATTATGAGAATTCCATGAAGTTGAAGTTGTGTTGTTGTTTTTCTTGAGAAATGATTTGGAAAAGGCTGTAATAAAATGGGCATAACTTTGTCTAGCAAATTCGTAATTAAATTCTGTAAATTGTGTTAGAACCCTAATTAATTGGGTGTTGTAGAAATGTGAAGTTTCATATTTAATTCCTCCTTAGTTATTTCTGATTGACCAAATGATGTGATATATTACTGGGTTTGATGTTAATTGGTGTATTCAAATACAAACGACATTGACTTGTTAGGTGGGGAAGCAGCTAATACTACCATACCAAGGAAGTAGTTGGTATTAATCTTAGCACTAAATCCAAGGTGAGTGAACTTCCTTATGAAATATAAATGCTTATAATTTCATATGGAAATGTGTAGTTAAACACATGTGTGAAAATGTTTATGGGAGTGATGTTGTATTTATGAAACATATGCATATGATTAAAAATGTTAAGCGATGTTATATAATGATATGGACTAGTGAGTCCTTTATCTAATGTTAAGGACTTTGGTGGGTCCTATGGGATGTGGTGGTCCTGTTAATCGAATGTAATACCCCGTATTTTTGGCTATATTTATTTTTGGGATTAATTAATTAAATGAGAATTAATTGGAAATTAATCCGGGTAAAATACTAGCGAGATGTGAGTTGGTATTTGACTATATTGACTATATATGATGTTATATGAATATTAAATTATGAAATTTGTCGTGAGATTGATATACGGCAATTTGGTCATTTTATTGGGACGCGTGTGATAGTCGCGTCAGGATAATTATTTTAATTATAAAAGTGAATTTAAATTCTATTAACCTTATGGTCATTTTGAGTGCGCCAACGCGTCCGAAAGGGTCGAGATAGTCATAAAACACTAGCCGGGGGTTTAATTTGGGTCCCGGGGTATTTTTAGGCCATACCGGCAACATAAAGGGTATTTTGGTAATTTCGTATTTTTAGGAATTAAAAATGATGAAAATTAGTAAAGTAAATCTGATGTGGGTTTGACCCACTAAGCCACTAACCAATCCATGTTAACCCATTAGGTTACGTAGGTTATTAGAATTAGGTTTCTAATTACTTTCCACAAGAAAACCCTAGCCACCATAGCCATTGGAGAAGAAGCTTGGAGAAAGAGAGAGAGAGGGAATTCTGCAGAAAGAGAGAGGAAATCGTCATGAAAATCCAGAGACACTCGAGGCAAGTGACTTAATTCCATTTAATTTCAAAAAATGTTCCTTCCATGTTAGATAATTCAAATTTATGTTTGTTCTTGGAAGATAATGAAAAACCCATGAGTTTGGAAGTAGAATACTAAATTTTGATGAAAGGATTGCATGTAGAATCTTATTTAGATGACGAATCTGATGTTGATATATCTTGTAAGACACAAAAACGGATTTGATTGGATAAATTAAGGATCTAAAACTTTTAGGGTTCATGTTCTTGAAAAATTGGGGAAAAGTGTAGAGACTTGTGATTTAATGATGTTTAGGACGAATTAATTTCCTTAAATCATGTTAAGAGGTGACTTTAATATGTTTAGGATGAATTAGAGACCCTAAAACGTTGTTGGGATGGACTTTGGAAGAGGTTTGAGGAGTTAAAATGGATGAAAAACAAGATTGGAGAAAATCTGGGCCGAAACTGGTCCCTCGTTAGAAGACCTCTCCAGGTCGTTCGAACGAGCTCGTTCGAATGAGCTTCTAACGAGTTGACCAGTCGCTTCTAACTAAAGGGAATTTCGTTCGATGACTTCGTTCGAACGAGATCTCGTTAGAAGGTACAGTTCGTTCGAACGAACTGAAATCTCGTTCGAACAGCCTCGTTCGAACGAGACTTCTAACGAGCTGGCAGTTTAGGCCTTTTTGGCCTGTTTTGATTTTGGGAGTCCCGTAAAGTTGTTCAAGGATAGAGATAACATTCCTTTGATGATATATTGATAGATTTGGGATATTTGGGTTATTATGAGGAGTAAATTATATGCGAATGATTTAAATAATGGTTAATATGGGATTGAGGCGTGAGTGTTTACTACGACGTGAGAATAAATTATGGCGCGTGTAAATATGGCCAGGGATTATATAAGTTTATATATTAGATTGGTACGAGAATTCGATAAGTACTACAATTAAACTACGGGATTACTAAGATGTGTGCTTACTTAGTATTGGTATATGAATTGTGTGTATGACATACCTACCATACTTGCTATCACAGGAGGTTTGCGTTCGCTTAGGGCCCTCTAATCCTTGTGTTTCCCGGATTTAGACTGGTTACCTCGATGAACATAGGTCAGAGAAAGACTTATTGGGATGTTAATAAGTCCGCTGATCGTGGGAGCGTAGGTATATGCGTGACCCATGTGATGTGACTGTGTTCGCCTCCATTATTTGTGATGTTGTTATCTGTGAACTATTCCTGAGAGATTCGGAATATGTGATCCTTATGTACGTGATGTACCGGGATGGATAGCAGAGTATGCGTGCACTGTAGCTAGTTCTCGGGGTGCTTGTATTGTATTATACTGTATATTTATGTTGTGGAAAATATACACTTTATTATGGGAACTTTCGTATGGTATTGTGTGAATAATTTTGAATAATATAAAAGAGATAATCTATAATGAGTTATGTTACTTTTATGAGAAACTGAATTTACGTTAAGCCCCTATTTAAATGTGATATTTATAATGTTAATGGGAACCGAGTAATAAGGGTAGAATCTATGACAGTCTAGCTAGATATGATGTCACTTAGCTAGTGGTTAGATGGGTACTTACGTTAGGAGTGCACAGTTAGACGAGAGGTGAGAATTTAATGTGAGTGCACGTCCTAACATGTACTTTGCACTTAATGTTTTAAATGTTTTTAAAGCACTTGCAGGTTTTTAAAATATCTCCACATTCGGGCTCTGACCCGTTTGCTTTCAAATCTATTTTTTTTTTTGTAAAACCATTTTAGGTGCCCAGCCACAAGGACACCATGCATAGGATACTCATTCAGGTGACGAGCTGTAGCTGTTTGTGGAAGCTACAGGGATTTTCTTTTAGACGCTTCTATCATTTGGATTCCATATGCACTATTCTTCAGTTTTAGGGCATGTTGCCCAGTTCCATTAGAGTTACTTTTCCATTACAGTTTTCAGACTTTGGCATGTATTGATTCTGTATTCAGTTTAGTTATTTCAGTTGTGGCATTGTAGTGAGGAGTTTTCCCTCCAGACTTTATTTACATTATGTGATGGTTATTCTATTTACTTCGTTATGGTGAATGGTGTTATTATTATTCATTACACTTGTTGCATGTTAATCAGACTTTAATTAAAATTTGGCAACTTACTTTTTAAATACTAGGTGGTTAGTAATAATAAAAATGTTTTCGACAGTGATGCTATTAGCTGAGCCAACTTGGCATTTTGAATTAATTTAATAAAGGAGTATCTACCCGGTATTTAATTAGTCGGGGTGTCACAGGTGGTATCAGAGCATCAGGTTCTAGTTTCCTTTAGGATCTGTACGGCTATTATGTTTCCGCTAAGTTTCTTTGATATAGAGCCCTATATTTTAGGACTGTTTTACTCTTTTTGTGTATGCTTCGTTCTTCAGCTATTTTAAGTTTATAAATAGCGAACTTATAAACTTTGTTCTTATTTCAGATGCCTCCATGACGTGCATGACGAGTTCCCAGGGATACAACGCCCGAACCCCAGCCCGCTCCAGTTCAGGGCATGATGAACGCCGCTGAGGTTGCAGCTATAGTAGCCCAAGCGGTAAATGCCGCAATTGCCGTTGTTCAGCAGGCACCACCTCAGGCGCCGGTTGCCGCGCCAATACAGGAAAATGCATTCCCGTCTGCTTGGGAGCATGTACGTGACGCTTTTCAGAAAGCGCATCCGCCAGAGTTTGCAGGTAGCCCAGATGTGGTAGTCTCGAGCCAGTGGAAGAAAGATATGCAGAGGTACTTGAGGATGTATGTGTGCACGGACGTTCAGAAGTAGGTGCTAGCTACTTTCAAGCTAGTTGGATTTGCACTGCAGTGGTGGGAGTCTATTACCACCGTGGAGGAGTGGGATACTCTCACTATTCAGGAATTCTGGGTGCGGTTTGACCGCAAGTATTTTTCGTCCGCTGTTCATACGGAAATGAGGAGGAAAATGATGAATCTGAGGCAAGAGGGTAAGACCGTGGCCGAGTATGAGGCCGAGTTCACAAATCTGTTGAATATTGTTCCAGATGAGATACCAACAGAGAAGAAGAAGATTGAGAAATTCATCGACGGGTTGACATGGAGGATCCGTCAGCATCTGTTAGGGAACCTTTCATTGGCCACGTATTCTGATGTGGTTAACGCTGCTTTGTTACACTGCCAGGACCACCACTTTCATATGGCTGAGGGCAAGAGGTCGGGCGAGTCTAGCCATCAGGGCAGGACAAGAGGACATGGTGCCGGTGGGGCACAATCTGTTCAGGGGCAGAGACAGGGTGAGCAGGGTTCCCAGCAGGGGGATCAGAAGAGGTTCCGATCAGGGAACTACAGACAGGGACAGGGAGGGTTCCGTCAGGGCCATCAGGGTCCAAACGGCCATCAGGGCCAACAGGGGCAGTATGGCCAGCAGTTCCAGCAGGGCCAGCAGGGCCAAGGGAGGAACGGTAACGTCCACCAGGGCCGGGGACAGGAGGGGCAGAGAGGGGGGAATTTCCCAGGGAAGTGTTTTGTTTGTGGCAAGACTGGCCATAAACGTCAGGACTGTCCTGATAGGGGTAGGGACTCACAGCAGCAACAGCATGGTGCTCGCCAGGAGCCGCAGAGGCCTATGTTTCCCGCCGCTCTCCCCGCACTGCCACAGATGGCAGCATTGCCACCCATTCTAGCAGTCCGAGTTCAGCAGGGGCAGCTACAGTATGTACGTGTCTATAACGTCCACCAGGGAGCTGTTCCACAGGCACCGCCCGCGATTGAGGGTACATTTCCTATCCATGGCACTATGGGTCGGGTATTATTTTTACGGGGGCTACACATTATTTTATAGCTACACATTTCGCGAAAGCCTTAGGATTGTTAGTTACGGCAGAGAGCACAGTGACGTGTGTCGACTCACCATTGGGGAGTGGGTCAGTTATATTCTTTATATGCCGGGGAGTGGGAGTAGAGATTGGTAGTCTGGTATTACCTGCAGATATGTTGGTATTAGATATGCATGTTCACGATGTGATTATCGGTATGGATTGGCTTGCTGATTATAGAGCCATGATTGATTGCTTCGGTGAGAGCATTGTTTTTGCCATTCCGGGGCAAGAGATGTTTGTCGTGGCGATGCCTCGCCCAGAGGGAGGCTCGACCGCTCATTTGTATTACCTAGAGGAGGATACCTCTAAGGAGGTTGTGATTCCTTTAGATTCGATCCCAGTCGTTAGGGAGTATTCAGATGTGTTTCAGGAGATACCAGGCTTACCCCCCAGTGGAGAGATAGACTTTGTTATAGACCTATTTCCAGATACGAGGCCTATAGCACGCGCACCGTACCGTATGGCTCCGGCAGAGATGCGAGAGCTACGAGATCAAATAGAGCAGCTGTTAGGTCAGGGCTTTATTCGCAGGAGTACCTCACCTTGGGGCGCTCCAGTTTTGTTTGTGAAGAAGAGGGACGGTTCACTGAGATTGTGTGTGGATCGCCGAGAGTTGAATAAGGTCACGATACGAAATAAGTATCCGTTGCCTCGAATCGATGACTTATTCGACCAGCTAAGAGGAGCTTCTTTCTTCTCAAAGATTGATTTGAGATCGGGATACCATCAGTTGCGTATTAGGGAGGAGGATGTCTCGAAGACTGCGTTATTATCGAGATATGGTTCTTACGAGTTTCGAGTTATGCCTTTTGGTTTAACCAACGCTCCAACAGTGTTTATGGACTTGATGAACAGAGTGTTCAGGGATTTTCTAGATCAGTTTGTCATTGTCTTCATCGATGATGTTTTGGTTTACTCCCAGACAGAGGAGGAGCAAGCCGAGCATTTGAGGCAGGTTTTGCAGACGCTGCGTCAGAACGAGCTGTATGCAAAATATGAGAAGTGCGGCTTTTGGCTGAAAGAGGTCCAGTTTTTGGGACACATTATTTCTGACCGGGGGATATCTGTTGTTCCGGGGAAGGTATCCGCAGTGAGGGAATGGGGACAGCCCATGACACCGATTGAAATTCGTAGTTTCTTGGGCCTAGCAGGATACTACAGGAGGTTCATTCGGGGATTTTCGAAGATAGCGGGTCCTTTGACACATCTGACTCGTAAGGGTGTGCCATTCATCTGGAGTGATGTCTGTCAGTTGGCATTCGATGAATTGAAGGATAAATTAACCTCAGCACCTGTGTTAGCATTGCCGAGACCGGGAGTTGAGTATTTGGTTTACACTGATGCGTCTTTGCAAGGGCTTGGAGGTGTATTACAGCAGGAGAGACAGGCCATAGCTTATGCTTCCCATAAGCTTAAGCCTCATGAGAAGAATTACCCCACGCATGATTTGGAGTTGGCGGCAGTGGTATTTGCCCTATGGATTTGGAGGCACTATCTTTTGGGGGATAACTTCCAACTGTTCACGGATTATAAGTCCCTACAATACCTATTCACGCAGAAAGAGTTGAATATGCGGCAGCATAGGTGGCTTGAGTTTGTGAAAGACTACCAGTTCGATATCCAGTATCACCCAGGTAAGGCTAACGTGGTAGCAGACGCGTTGAGCCGTAGGCCAGCAGATGAGGTGGTAGACGTGTGGAAGGAAAAGTGGAAGGAATTAGGACACCAGGATGTAGTGGCCCGATCTTTCATGTCTGTGATGATCGTTACACCGCAAATTGTCACGAAGGTAGTACGGGCATAGGCTAATGACTCGTTCTGTCAGGAGCAGATAGTTCGATTACTAGCAAAGGGAGCCGAGTCCTATATAGTCAGCTCAGACAGGGGATTACGCTTCAATGGGAGATTGGTAGTTCCGTAAGGGGAGAAATTGCGACACGAGGTGATGGCAGAGTCGCACGGATCACGATTCGCGGTACATCTCGGAGGGGACAAAATGTACCAAGACATGAGACGCCAGTATTGGTGGAGTGGTATGAAGAGAGATATCGCTGAGTTTGTTTCGAAATGCGCCACTTATCAGCTTGTAAAAGTGTATCATCAGAGACCGGCAGGACTGCTACAGCCGTTGGAGGTCCCGGTGTGGATGTGGGAGAGCATATCTATGAACTTTATCACGGGGTTGCCTACGTCGCAGAGGGGTCACGACTCCGTTTGGGTAATTGTGGACAGGTTGTCCAAAGTCGCTCACTTTTTACCCGTAAGGACTGACTACACTACGGGACAGTATGCCCAGCTCTTCATTTCAGAGGTTGTGAGACTTCACGGTGTGCCCCTAAATATCGTGTCTGACAGAGACAAGATATTTTTTTTGAGGTTTTGGGAGAGTTTCCAGGAGGCCATGGGCACGGAATTGCGGTTGAGTACGACTTATCATCCGCAGACCGATGGGCAGACCGAGCACACAAATCAGATGTTGGAGGACCTACTACGCATGTGCATTATTGACTTTGGGGGTGGATGGGAGCAGTACCTTCCACTGGTGGAGTTTGCTTACAACAACTCCTATCAGTTCACTATTGGCATGTCTCCGTTTGAGGCGTTGTACGGTAGGCCTTGTCGTTCCCCAGCATGTTGGTTAGAGGTGAGGGGCAACAAACTACTTGGGCCGGAAGTGATTCAGGATACTTCGGCAAGGATTGAGTTTATTCGGAGTCGCATTCGGGTAGCTCAAGACAGGCAGAAGAGTTATGCTGATGCGAAGAGATTTTTCAGGGAGTTCCAAGTGGGGGACCAGGTTTTGCTCAGAGTATCTCCTATGAAGGGGATTATGCTTTTCGGGAAGAAGGGGAAGTTGGCACCGAGGTATGTGGGGCCGTTCCCTATTATTGAGCGGATCGGACCGGTTGCGTATAGACTTGGGTTACCGGAGCATTTGCATCGGATTCACGATGTGTTCCATATTTCCTCGTTAAGGAAATACCTTAGAGATAATTTGGCTCATTCTCACATTGCTATGGAGGACATCGATCTCCAGCCGGATAGCTCCTACGAGGAGGGGCCGATTGCTAATTTGGACCGAAGTGAGAGGAAGCTGCGGTCAAAGACAGTTTCGTTAGTGCGTGTTCAGTGGCGACATCATAATGTCGAGGAGTCCACATGGGAGCACGAGGATGAGATGCGCGAACGTTATCCAAAGTTGTTTTTAGCAGGTACTTTCTAGTTCCAAATTTCGGGACGAAATTCAGTTATTAGGGGGGAAGTATGTAATACCCCGTATTTTTGGCTATATTTATTTTTGGGATTAATGAATTAAATGAGAATTAATTGGAAATTAATCCGGGTAAAATACTAGAGAGATATGAGTTGGTATTTGACTATATTGACTATATATGATGTTATATGAATATTGAATTATGAAATTTGTCGTAAGATTGATATACGGCAATTTGGTCATTTTATTGGGACGCGTGTGATAGTCGCGTCAGGATAATTATTTTAATTATAAAAGTGAATTTAAATTCTATTAACCGTATGGTCATTTTGAGTGCGCCAACGCGTCCGGAAGGGTCGAGATAGTCAGAAAACACTAGCCAGGGGTTTAATTTGGGTCCCGGGGTATTTTTAGGCCATACTGGCAACATAAAGGGTATTTTGGTAATTTCGTATTATTAGGAATTAAAAATGACCAAAATTAGTAAAGTAAATCTGATGTGGGTTTGACCCACTAAGACACTAACCAACCCATGTTAACCCATTAGGTTATGTAGGTTATTAGAATTAGGTTTCTAATTACATTCCAAAAGAAAACCCTAGCCACCATAGCCATTGGAGAAGAAGCTTGGAGAAAGAGAGAGAGAGGGAATTCTGCAGAAAGAGAGAGAAAATCGTCATCAAAATCCAGAGACACTCGAGGCAAGTGACTTAATTCCATTTAATTTCGGAAAATGTTCCTTCCATGTTAGATAATTCAAATTTATGTTTGTTCTTGGAAGATAATGAAAAACCCATGAGTTTGGAAGTAGAATACTAAATTTTGATGAAAGGATTGCATGTAGAATCTTATTTAGAGGAATAATTTGATGTTGATATATCTTGTAAGACAAAAAAACGGATTTGATTGGATAAATTAAGGATCTAAAACTTTTAGGGTTCATGTTCTTGAAAAATTGGGGAAAAGTGTAGAGACTTGTGATTTAATGATGTTTAGGACGAATTAATTTCCTTAAATCATGTTAAGAGGTGACTTTAATATGTTTAGGATGAATTAGAGACCCTAAAACGTTGTTGGGATGAACTTTGGAAGAGGTTTGAGGTGTTAAAATGGATGAAAAACGAGATTGGAGAAAATCTGGGCCGAAACTGGTCCCTCGTTAGAAGACCTCTCTAGGTCGTTCGAACGAGCTCGTTCGAACGAGCTCGTTCGAACGAGCTTCTAACGAGTTGACCAGTCGCTTATAACGAAAGGGAATTTCGTTCGATGACTTCGTTCGAACGAGATCTCATTAGAAGGTACAGTTCGTTCGAACGAACTGAAATCTCGTTCGAACAGCCTCGTTCGAACGAGACTTCTAACGAGCTGGCAGTTAGGCCTTTTTGGCCTGTTTTGATTTTGGGAGTCCCGTAAACTTGTTCGAGGATAGAGATAACATTCATTTGATGATATATTGATAGATTTGGGACATTTGGGTTATTATGAGGAGTAAATTATATGCGAGTGATTTAAATAATGGTTAATATTGGATTGAGGCGTGAGTGTTTACTACGACGTGAGAATAAATTATGGCGCGTGTAAATATGGCCAGTGATTATATAAGTTTATATATTAGATTGGTACGAGAATGCGATAAGTACTACAATTAAACTACGGGATTACTAAGATGTGTGCTTACTTAGTATTGGTATATGAATTGTGTGTATGACATACCTACCATACTTGCTATCATGGGAGGTTTGCATTCGCTTAGGGCCCTATAATCCTTGTGTTCCCCGGATTTAGACTGGTTACCTCGATGAACATAGGTCAGAGAAAGACTTATTGGGATGTTAATAAGTCCACTGATCGTGGGAGCGTAGGTATGTGCGTGACCCGTGTGATGTGACTGTGTTCGCCTCCATTATTTGTGATGTTGTTATCTGTGAACTATTCCTAAGAGATTCGGAATATGTGATCCTTATGTACGTGATGTACCAGGATGGATAGCAAAGTATGCGTGCACCGCAGCTAGTTCTCGGGGTGCTTGTATTGTATTATACTGTATATTTATGTTGTGGAAAATATACACTTTATTATGGGAACTTTCGTATGGTATTGTGTGAATAATTTTGAATAATATAAAAGAGATAATCTATAATGAGTTATGTTACTTTTATGAGAAACTGAATTTACGTTAAGCCCCTATTTAAATGTGATCGTTATAATGTTAATGGGAACCGAGTAATAAGGGTAGAATCTATGACAGTCTAGCTAGATATGATGTCATTTAGCTAGTGGCTAGATGGGTACTTACGTTAGGAGTGCACAGTTAAACGAGAGGTGAGAATTTAATGTGAGTGCACGTCCTAACATGTACTTTGCATTTAATGTTTTAAATGTTTTTAAAGCACTTGCAAGTTTTTAAAATATCTCCACATTCGGGCTCTGACCCGTTTGCTTTCAAATCTATTTTTTTTTTGTAAAACCATTTTAGGTGCCCAGCCACAAGGACACCATGCATAGGATACTCATTCAGGTGACGAGCTGTAGCTGTTTGTGGAAGCTACAGGGATTTGCTTTTAGACGCTTCTATCATTTGGATTCCATATGCACTATTCTTCAGTTTTAGTGCATGTTGCCCAGTTCCATTAGAGTTACTTTTCCATTACAGTTTTCAGACTTTGGCATGTATTGATTCTGTATTCAGTTTAGTTATTTCAGTTGTGGCATTGTAGTGAGGAGTTTTCCCTTCATACTTTATTTACATTATGTGATGGTTATTCTATTTACTTCGTTATGGTGAATGGTGTTATTATTCTTCATTACACTTGTTGCATGTTAATCAGACTTTAATTAAAATTTGGCAACTTACTTTTTAAATACTAGGTGGTTAGTAATAATAAAAATGTTTTCGACAGTGATGCTATTAGCTGAGCCAACTTGGCATTTTGAATTAATTTAATAAAGGAGTAGCTACCCGGTATTTAATTAGTCGGGGTGTCACATCGAACTTAAAGGTTTGTGTACTCGGGCCTAATAAAGGGATGTGGTAGTCCCTAATAACTGTGGTGGGTTAATTGGACTGTGGCGGGTCTAGGCTTGCGAGAGTTTCAGAATTCCTGTTGGGTTATAGCATTAGAACAAAATAAAAATGGTTATTCAAATTAGTTATATGTATGGTATGTGGTCATTCACTAAGCCTTTATAGCTTACACTCTTGTAATGTTTTGTTTTAGGTATGCTTATAATTTGGAGTTCACTGCCAAGTTAGGACCTTAAAACGGGGGAGTGATGGATATTTAGTATGGTTTGAATATCAGGATTTCTTTTGTGTAATTATTAAACTAAGGATCTTGGTTATGTAAAATTATGTAGTACTTATTAGTTATAAGTAACGGCAATTATGTTTTCATCTACACATACCTTTGGAAAAAAAATTCTTATGCTATTTTTCCTTAGAGATTTAAATTAAAGCATTGTTTAAGCCAGTTTATCTCTAATTAAAAGGATGAGTTTAACAAAATTAAGTTGGGGCGCGACAACTTGGTATCAGAGCGTGGTTATTTGGTTCTGGATAGGGTGTGAGGGTCTAGATTGGAAGTGGACACTAGAAAGTGAGTTTGTTATGCACCTGGATTTTGACTAACAATGTTAATATTAAACTGCTGCTATTATATTTTGTTTAAGTTAATTATATTGCAGTGAGTGATGGATCCACACGAGACGCATGATAGAGCAGAGGGTGAGGCATCCTATGTACCTAATAGTCAGCAAGGACATAGACCTATTAAAGTGGATGAACCAGAGGTGCAACAATAACCTATTGATGACGTGGGAAGAATATTACGTGATGTGGCACACCTTATGGAACAAGAAAGAGGTGGAGAACATGTTGGGGATATGGACAAATTACATGAGAGGTTCATGAAGTTAAATCCGCCAGCATTTACTGGGACTACGGATCCGTTAATGGTAGAGGGGTGGATTCGAAAAATGGAAACAATATTCAAGGTGATGGAAGTACGAGATGAACAAAAGGTTTTGTTAGCAACCTTTAGATTAGAGAATGACGCAAAGTTATGGTGGGATGCTACAGAGAGGTTACCTACTATGATTGGGGGAGTAGTGCCAGCAAATCATCCACCAATTACATGGGAGAGGTTTGTGAAGGTGTTCTTCGAAAAATATTTCCCAAGGCTTTATAGGAAAGAGAAAGAGGAAGAATTTATCACGTTGAAACAGGGGAACCGAACAGTGGCAGAGTATGAAGCTTTATTTATATCCTTATCTAGATTTGCACCTGACTTGGTGAGGACAGAAGAAAGTAAATGTGATCGGTTTCAAACCGGGCTGAGTGTAGAGATAAAAAGCATGGTTGCTAATATGAAGATCATAGATTATGTGGACTTGGTTGATAGGGCCATGGTGTTAGAAAAGTCAATGAAAGAAATACAAGCTGAACACTCGAAGAAAGCTAGACATGATGTTATAAGATCATATGGATGGGAGATGGGAACCTCAACTCAGAGTGTAGCACGAGGAGTACCTAAGGGATAAGAATTTAAAAATAATAGAAGTGCACGTGGAAGATTTCAATCTCGAATTGGAAGGACTGTGATGAATCGGTCAGAAAATGAATCTGTGTTGGTGCCGAGGGACATATTTTGTTATAGATGTGGTGGTCAATGGCACATGTCCCGAGAGTGTACAATAGCTGAGACAACACCTTTATGTTTCCATTGTCATCAACCGGGGTACTTACGCAAGAATTGTCCACCGATGGGAGCTACAACGTCAGTTGGAAGCGTGGTAGTAGGAGGTAGGAGTTCTACACAGAATGTACGCACGGGAGGTAGATGAGGTATATCGCAAAGTCAAGGCCAAGGCAGAGTGTTTGCACTAACGCAACAAGATGCACAAGTTATGCCTAACGTAGTGACAGGTACACTTCCTATTGGTGATAAAGATGCTTATGTGTTGATAGATCCTGGTTCTACACATTCTTTTGTGTCTTTGCTTTATCTGTTGCATCTAAATAAACCATTATCATCATTAGATTCTGGTTTAGCTATTGTTACTCCATTGGGGGGGGGGGGGTTGGTTTTTATTGAAAAGGTATATAGGGAGTGTGTGGTGCGAGAGGATGAAAAAGAATTAGTAGTTGAATTATTACCTCTCGATATGCATGACTTTGATGTAATACTGGGTATGGATTGGTTAGCCTCATATCATGTATGTTTGGATTGATTTAAAAAGGAGGTAGTGTTTCGATTACCGGGTGAACTTCAATTTAAATTTATTGGGGAACGAAATGTCACTCCAACATGTTTGATCTCTGCTTCAAAATGTTATGAACTGCTAAGGAAAGGATGTGAGGGTTATCTTGATCATGTGGTGGACACACGACAAGAGGCTGGAAAACTATCAGATATACCAATAGTTAATGAGTTTGCAGATATCTTCCCAGAAGAACGCCCAGGGTTAGCACCAGATCGTGAGGTGGAATTTTCGATTGAGTTGGTACCAGGATTTGCACCAATATCTATTGCACCATATCGTATGGCACCTGCAGAATTAAAAGAGCTAAATATATAGTTGCAAGATTTGTTAGATCGTGGTTTTATAAGGCCTAGTGTATCACCGTGGGGAGCCCCAGTATTGTTTGTGAAGAAGAAAGATGGAACCATGAGGCTGTGCATCGATTATCGTCAATTGAATAAGGTGACTATCCGTAACAAATACCCACTACCCCGCATTGATGACTTGTTCGATCAGTTGCAAGGAGCCAAAGTGTTTTCCAAGATCGATCTCAGATCCGGATATCATCAGTTTAAAGTAAGAGATTATGACATTTCTAAAACTGATTTTCGTTCCAGGTATGGACATTATGAATTTCTTGTCATGCTATTTGGGTTAACAAATGCACCGGCTGTATTGATGGATTTGATGAACTGTATATTTCATCCATACGTGGATTCTTTTGTCATTGTCTTCATTGATGATATTTTGATATATTCTTGTAGTAGGGATGAGCACGAAGAAGCAATATCCTCATTTGTCTGGTAAGTTTCTTATGCGTTAAATTTCGAGGAGGAAATTTTTATAAGAGGGGTAGAATTGTAAGGCCCTAAAACACGATTAATAAGGTTAATTATACAATTAAGTATAAGTTATGAGTTATAAGTTATAAATTGGTTATGTGGTTAAATGAATCATGAAAATATGTTTCTAAATGCATCATTATGCTTATAAAAAGTTTGCTAGAGTGTTGGTGCGAAAGTGGCAATGTCTGGTCGCCAAATGTGAAAGTTATGAAATTTTGAGTTAATAATTACTCTTCTGTTCGAGCCCAAATTAGGTGTACTAGTTTTATAATTTTGGGAAAACACAAAACATGAAAGTTGTAGATGTTTAAGTTATATACTCATAGACACAAAGTGAGAGTAAATCGGGGCCCGAAATAGTGAGTTATGGTGATTTTACGAAGCAGGACAAATCTGTCATTAACGGAATTGTCCTATTGGACCCCTTGCCCAACGAATCGCGTAATACCACCTTAAAGTGGTCACATAGCCACGTTTTTAAGCTTATAAGGCATAACTTATCATCCTTTTCATTTCCTATTACAAGCTTGAGAAAAAATATGCTTATGGAGAGAGAAAAACAAAGTTAAAAAGAATTTCTTTGAAAATTCTCCATAAATCGAGGAATTCTCATAAGGTAATTACATCTTTATTAAAGTTTTTCACATGGATGAGTTATATACTTGGCATGTTTTTATTTCTGATTTGGATATATATTTTAATGATAACCATATTTCTTAATTGTGTTGGAACAAGGATGGGTTAAGAACATAAGTTAGAACTAGAGCTAAGATCGTAGATGCATACTTTAGAGTCCTAAATTTACATCATCCTTTCGTAAAGTATTTTGATTTAGAAAATTCATGATTATGATGTATATTTCTGCTAAAACATGTTTATTATATGTTTCCATGAATTATACTCAAGGTCAAGGTTATGTATGCTTAAAAATGTTAAGTTATGCCTTAATGTTGTATTTTGACCTAGTTATGCTAAAAATGGCATAAATCATGGAATACTTATTGGAATTGAGTGATTCAAGTTGGAGAGTAAAATAAACTCATACATGTATAACATATCCTAAAATTACGTAAAAATACCAAGGAATGAACCCTTGGTGATAGTTTGAAGTCTTGGTTTAAAATCTGCCCTAAAGGAGCAAGAACGCATACCAGGTGTTTGACGTTTTGCTCGACATAGAAAATGAGCCCTAAAAATTATGAAACATTAAATTTGTATTATTCAATGTGTTTACTGATATTGGGTGGAATATCATGGAAAGTTATGTTGTACAAAAATTATGAGAATTCCATGAAGTTGAAGTTGTGTTGTTGTTTTTCTTGAGAAATGATTTGGAAAAGGCTGTAATAAAATGGGCATCACTTTGTCTAGCAAATTCGTAATTAAATTCTGTAAATTGTGTTAGAACCCTAATTAATTGGGTGTTATAGAAATGTAAAGTTTCATATTTAATTCCTCCTTAGTTATTTCTGATTGACCAAATGATGTGATGTATTACTGGGTTTGATGTTAATCGGTGTATTCAAATACTAATGACATTGACTTGTTAGGTGGGGAAGCAGCTAATACTACCATACCAAGGAAGTAGTTGGTATTAATCTTAGCACTAAATCCAAGGTGAGTGACCTTCCTTATGAAATATAAGTGCTTATAATTTCATATGGAAATGTGTAGTTAAACACATGTGTGAAAATGTTTATGGGAGTGATGTTGTATTTATGAAACATATGCATATGATTAAAAATGTTAAGCGATGTTATATAATGATATGGACTAGTGAGTCCTTTATCTAATGTTAAAGACTGTGGTGGGTTAATTGGACTGTGGCGGGTCCAGGCTTGCGAGAGTTTCAAAATTCGTGTTGGGTTATAGCATTAGAACAAAATAAAAATGGTTATTCAAATTGGTTATATGTGTGGTATGTGGTCATTCACTAAGCCTTTATAGCTTACACTCATGTAATCTTTTGTTTCAGGTATGCTTATAATTTGGAGTTCACTGCCAAGTTAGGACCTTAAAACGGGGGAGTGACGGATATTTAGTATGGATTGAATATCTGGATTTCTTTTGTGTAATTATTAAACTAAGGATCTTGGTTATGTAAAATTATGTAGTACTTATTAGTTATAAGTAAAGGTAGTTATGTTTTCATCTACACATACCTTTGGGAAAAAAAATTCTAATGTTATTTTTCCTTAGAGATTTAAATTAAAGCATTGTTTAAGCGAGTTTATCTCTAATTAAAAGAATGAGTTTAACAAAATTAAGTCGGGGCGCGACATTATGCATAGACTTTAACGAAAAAAAAGAATAATTTAAACTCATTTTGGAGCAAAATTGTATTGACTTTTAGCTATTTATAAATGGATTTGTGGTACTAACCTCAACAAACTCAAATCTTAATAACAATATTTCCTATACGTAAATATTGTTGTTATTCAATTTATAATATTGATCGAGTGCAGTCACTGAATTACGAAAAATTCGAATTTGGAGGGTTCAAACTATGTTTTTAGACTAGAAATTTATTTATAAACAAATATGAGAAATAGCCTCTCATATGTGGCTCTTACAAGCGCTAAAGAAGATTTAGATAGAAAACGAGAGAAAACTACAAAAAGAACTTAACTTGAGACTACTGAGATTGACGAGATCTTGATCGATAGGTGGAAGGGATTGAACTTTATTTAAGATCCTCGACTTCTCTTCATAATTTATAGTTGGAAAAAACTCCAATGACAAGTGCAAAGCTGATTCAAAGGCCTTTTTAATAACACCCTTCGAATTTTGAGATTCTCCAATCATTATATCTTTACCGATGGTTGTTGCATTTTCAAACAAGAATTTGATTTGAAAACAGAAGATAATTTATTGTTTTGTGGTCTATAACTGACGAAAATCGGTAGTTAACAAGCTTCACCATCAGCTGGCCCTACTTTTAAACTTAAAAGATTGTTTATCCCTAAATACATTAATATACATTGTTCTATTTATGGATTATTAATTTATGCATTCAATATATACATATTATATTTGAAATACATTAATTTATAAATTTATTTTAATACACACACACACACACCCACACACACACACACACAATACAATACATTATATAAACTCGTGAATACAAAAAATAATTTTTATAACAAAATAATTTTTTTAATAAAATATTAGTTTTCATATAAAAAACTGCTTCTACAAAAATATTAATGTTTTTAAAACAATTTCTATTTATAAATATAATATTTAACATTATTATTTACAATAACATTTTTTTTAAAGTTTTCTCTATTTTTTTTTTGAAAATATACTTTTTTCAATAAATAACACGATTTTAAAAGAAATACTTTTTTTTTTTAAAATTGAGTTGAAAAATGTATTGTTTTTTTATGCGTTTAAAAACTAATATATTGATTAAAAACGTATATTTAAAAAACTTTTTACTATAAATAAAAATGACAAATAATAGTTTTTAACTATTCTTTATTTAACAAAAAAATATTTTCAATGCCGTAATTTTTTTTATGAATGGTCAAAAAACTGTTTTGTTTTGAAAAAAATATTTTGTACAATTATATTTTAACAATACTGTTTGTTGAAAGAATGTTTTGTATAGAAAGATGTAAAAATATGAATGCATTAAAATATATTTAACTATTAATTTATTTTTGTAATTAGATTGATATATTAAATGTGTAAATGTATGATGTATAAGTATTAAAATGTAAATGAATATATTTAAGGGTAAAAAAATCTTTTTATTTAAAAAGTTTGTAAAATGGCAGCCTAACTGGTCAATTGACACACAACTTCTGTCAGTTTTGGACCCCAACCGACCAAATTGTGTCTAGAATTTTGCATATTTAAAAAGAGAAAAATGTATTGTAGTATTTTGGGTAAATTCATTGTCTTTGAGAACAACGTTTTAATCATGGTTTAACTCGAGTCACATTCTAATTTGAATAATTAGGCGGTTTAAGTGTAGAAAAATATAATTAAGATATAACATTTTTTAAAAGCGTCACAAATCTATTTATAAATATCTAAAAGTGTTGACATAAATTTGGCACCAAAACGATAGTTAAAATTGGCATTATCCGTCAAAGTTCACAGAAAATATAATCGATGTGCTATACATGAAAACTTCACGTAGTTTAAGGGCTAAATCGCGGAGAAAAAAGTGCAAAGTTCAGGGGATATACATATTATTTACTTTATAATTATATGTTTCAAGCAATACGCATTATGATAAGAATAATGTTACTCTTAACAATATTTAGTACGAAGTTAGTACCAAATATATTTTATATGCCTTGTACTATAACGTGGGTTCCGACAGGATATAAGTTATATAAAACATATTTGGTACTAACTTGGTGCTAAGTATTGGTAAGAGTATCATTCCTCTTGTGACAATGAAAATAATAAAAAATGTTTGGATACTTTGAACACCGTAATATAATTTTACTTAACAGACTCGTCATATTGGATTAACCATTGAGCATATCTATAGTTTATCTTCTAGGTTGAACTATAAAAGGAGGGAGAGAGAGAGACGTTTACCTATGAAAGTCCCTTTCTAAAAAAATCTCAGAGAGTTGTTCGCAACAAAATGAATGTTTGTTCGTATTTGAAGTCGTTCAATGCTTCATGGATGCATTTCAAGTGCTTCTTGTTTTGCCCTATCCTATCCCTTCACACTTGAGGAAATGGGAAGAAAGTATGAAAAAAAAACGTCTGCGTGTGTGCATAAAATATTTGACGCAAAATATTAAATAGACGGATTAGATCCATAATGCTTTTTAGTGTATGTATCAGATGAACCCGGGAGTTCCCCCAAACACTTCAGTAGAGAAGAGATAAAAGAGCCCCCCAATGAAGTGGTCAAGGGAACTCTAGGGTACACATGATTTTTCTTCAATATATATATTCCCACTTCTATATTATTTGCATGTTAACTTCATATTAGCCTACTCTCCTATTTATAGTATGTTGCTTGCAACAGCTTTTAAACATCAATGATGGGAAAATCCAAAAGAATAAAAGCCCTAGGCACTGAACCTAGTCATGAAAATGGGTTATATCAAAGGTAGAGAATATTGGTATCTTGAGTGGCCATAACACCCCCGCACCCCCGGTCCCCTACAATATTTTTTATCACTCCATATATCTTATCCGGGACATTTAGGTTGTTTCTCTCTCGAAAATATAAAAAATAAATAAAGAGTTTTTATTTCTTTCAATTTTATTAGAGGCATCGCGTGTTTTATTGATCTACGCTAATTTAGAGGACAACCTAACCCAATGCACTTTTAAATACATACAAGCCGTTGTGGAAAGGACTGTGTATATGTGCACAAAGTTGAAAAGGACTAGACTTACGGATGAAAGGTAGATAACAAAACGTAGGAATAACCAGTTGCCACAATATCAATCTGGATACTTCACTAGGTATGTAAGTCCGACCAGGTTCAATATCGGAACAAAATCTACAAGTTGTAATTGTCATGCCAATTATCTTACCATGTATAACTCAATTACCCCATTAAATTTCCGTAACTCATTTGATTAAAATGGCAACCCTAGTCTGCTGAAGTGTTTGGGGGTACTGTTGATGCCACGTCTCAGTAACTAGAGATTAGCTACGGCTTCGGAATTTGTTGTGTATCGAGGCACTTTAGTTGAAGAAAGCTCAGAAGAAGCAGTTAACATAGTGAAGTAATTAGAGGCTCTTCCTCCCTTAACCAAGTGTCGGGGGTTCGATTCCCGCCTTGGGTATGGAGCAGCCTTAAATCTCTGGGCCAGCTGTCCCACCCATAGAGGTGCCTACAATCAGCGAAGGGATTAGTCACTAAGCCGCTAGTGGATACCCTTGGTATAAACCAAAAAAAAAAAAAAACTAGAGAGCCAATGATTGGAGTTGCCATTAGCTACGGCTTCGGAATTTGTTGTGTATCGAGGCACTTTAATTGAAGAAAGCTCAGAAGAAGCAGTTAACATAGTGAAGTAATCAGGTTTATTAACACAAGATCAGAACTAGGTGGACACACCAAAAAACCTAAAACCGATACCCACATAAAAAAAAAAAAAAACTAAAGGATCTACTAAAAATCTGTATTTTCAATAGAAAACTATTTTTTCTTTTAAACTATTCTTAATAAGAAATTGTTTTTTTTAAATTGTTTACAACTTTTAAATAATTAATTAAAAAAAATCATTTCAACTGTTTGAAAAAAAAAATTCTTTTAACTATTTACAAAAACTGTTTATAAAAAGTAAAATATTGTTTTATATACAATAAAGTCTGTTTTAATGGTTATAAAACAATTTTTTATAAAATAACTGTTTTAAAAATGTTTCTCTTATAAAAAAGTTGTTTTAAAAAAAGCAAAAAATGTTTTTTTTTTAATATATAAAAACTTTCTATTCAATTTAAAAAAAAGAACATTTTATTATAAACTATTTTATAAATAAAAAAAATTTCGTGCAGTTTTCAGTAAATAAAAATAAAAATATGGAAAAACAGTTAAAAGAGTTTTTTCTACAAAATAGTTGTTTCTAAAAAAACATTTTTTTTACATACAGCAAAACAATTTTTAAAATAGATCTTTTTTTGAAACAAATTATAAAAAAAAATGTTCTTTATCAGTATAAATAGTTTATTTTTGTAAAAACAGTTTAAACTGTTAATAAGGGTTTTGACAAACTTAAATCATGTGTACAAATTATTTATAACTATGTTGGATAAATTGGATTTCACCAAATTTAGTTTTTTGACCAAATAAAAAAATTTGGTAAACTTTTAGCCTTAATTATTATGGGACGAACAACATAAAAATAACTGGTTAAGATACCTATGCTTTCCTCTCTGAAAGGTGAACACCATGGTACATAAATTTTGTAAAAAAGGATAAATAATGAATGAAAAATTTGGGCTTCAAACAATCCATTTTATACATAAAGTGTGATATCACGTAAAATTCATAAATAGATCGATCATTTCTAATACAAAAATCTCGAAAACAAAAAAAAAATATTGGTTACACTATGAGAATTACGAAATAAACAAACGAAGCAAGTAAATGTAATAAAATATAATAAACTGTTAAATCAAATAAAATCACTGTGATACCAATCACTGCCACGAGAAATAAATCAAACTATGGAATACACAATCTCAACAATACAATATCCATCTCAGAATGCAAGTACATATTGTACAATCTCTGACTTGGGATAAGCTGAAATAAAATTAAATAAAAAGATGGAAAGGAGAGACGCACTCAACACCTACATACTAGGAATCTCCAAATAGTGATCCAAGTATACGTCAACAACAATTGCCTAAGACTTGTGGAAAGTAATCCAATCACGAGAAAAAAGCAAGTCTACAAAGAGTAAGAATATAACTGAAGTTGGGCCATATAGTAATAATGGATATTCCAACCATTTTAAGTATATTTAATTCATTTAAGTTACCCAACAAAAACAACCTAAATAAACATGCAACTCTACTCCCAAACTCGTATATGGATCATCATGATATAATTTCATCATTAATTAGCTATCTCTAGATTAACACTTTTAAGTTTATCTTTCGACTTAAGGTGTCCAAGCTCTATAATAGATTCTTGTAGCAATAGTAATTCTCTTACTAAATATTATTCCCTTGTTTTAAGCGTCTAGAGTTATCCTTCGAATTATGCAGATCTCTAATGTAACGACTTGTAACATTCTCGTGTCACGGTTTAGTATATTGTAAGGCCCTAAAACACGATTAGTAAGGTTAATTATACGATTAAGTATAAGTTATGAGTTATAAGTTATAAATTGGTTATGTGGTTAAATGCATCATGAAAATATGTTTCAAAATGCATCATTATGTTTATAAAAATTAAGCTAGAGTGTTGGTGCGAAAGTGGCGATGTTTGGTCGCCAAATGTGAAAGTTATGAAATTCTGAGTAAATAATTACTCTTCTGTTCGAGCCCAAATTAGGTGTACTAGTTTTACGATTTTGGGAAAACACAAAACATGAAAGTTGTATATGTTTAAGTTATATACTCATAGACATAAAGTGAGAGTAAATCGGGGCCCGAAATAGTGAGTTATGGTGATTTTACGAGGCGGGACAAATCTGTCATTAACGGAATTGTCATATTGGACCCCTTGCCCAACGAATCGCGTAATACCACCTTAAAGTGGTCACATAGCCACGTTTTTAAGCTTATAAGGCAGAACTTATCATCCTTTTCATTTCCTATTACAAGCTTGAGAAAAATATGCTTATGGAGAGAGAAAAACAAAGTTAAGAAAGAATTTCTTTGAAAATTAACCATAAATCGAGGAATTCTCGTGAGGTAATTACATCTTTATTAAAGTTTGTCACATGGATGAGTTATATACTTGGCATGTTTTTATTTCTGATTTGGATATATATTTTAATGATACCCATATTGCTGAATTGTGTTGGAACAAGGATGGGTTAAGAACATAGGTTAGAACCAGAGCTAGGATCGTAAATGCATACTTTAAAGTCCTAAATTTACATCATATTTTCTTAAAGAATTTTGATTTAGAAAATCCATGATTATGATGTATATCTCTGCTAGAAAATGTTTATTATATGTTTCCATGAATTATACTCAAGGTCAAGGTTATGTATGCTTAAAAATGTTAAGTTATGCCTTAATGTTGTATTTTGACCTAGTTATGCTAAAAATGGTATAAATCATGGAATACTTATTGTAATTGAGTGATTCAAGTTGGAGAGTAAAATACACTCATACATGTATAACATATCCAAAAATTGTGTAAAAATACCAAGGAATGAACCCTTGGTGATAGTTTGAAGTCGTGGTTTAAAATCTGGCCTAAAGGAGCAAGAATGCATACCAAGTGTTTGACGTTTTGCTCGACATAGAAAATGAGCCCTAAAAATTATGAAACATTAAATTTGTATTATTCAATGTGTTTACTGATATTGGGTGGAATATCATGAAAAGTTATGTTGTACAAAAATTATGAGAATTCCAGGAAGTTGAAGTTGTGTTGTTGTTTTTCTTGAGAAACGATTTGGAAAAGGCTGTAATAAAATGGGCATAACTTTGACTAGCAAATTCGTAATTTAATTCTATAAATTGTGTTAGAACCCTAATTAATTGGGTGTTATATAAATGTGAAGTGTCATATGTAATTCTATTTCTGATTGACCAAATTATGTGATGTGTTACTGGGTTTGATGTTAATCGGTGTATTCAAATACTAACGACATTGACTTGTTAGGTGGGGAAGCAGCTAATACTACTATACCAAGGAAGTAGATGGTATTAATCTTAGCACTAAATCCAAGGTGAGTGACCTTCCTTATGAAATATAAATTCTTATAATTTCATATGGAAATGTGTAGTTAAACACATGTGTGAAAATGTTTATGGGAGTAATGTTGTATTTATGAAACATATTCATATGATTAAAAATGTTAAGCGATGTTATATGACGATATGGACTAGTGAGTCCTTTATCTAATGTTAAGGACTGTGGTGGGTCCTATGGGATGTGGTGGTCCTGTTAATCCAACTTAAAGTTTTGTGTACTCGGGCCTAATAAAGGGATGTGGTGGTCCATAATTACTGTGGTGGGTTAATTGGACTGTGGCGGGTCCAGGATTGCTAGAGTTTCACAATTCCTGTTGGGTTATAGCATTAGAGCAAAATAAAAATGGTTATTCAAATTGGTTATATGTGTGGTATGTGGTCATTCACTAAGCCTTTATAGCTTACACTCCTGTAATGTTTTGTTTCAGGTATGCTTATAAATTGGAGTTCACTGCCAAGTTAGGACCTTAAAACGGGGGAGTGACGGATATTTAGTATGGTTTAAATATAAAGATTCCTTTTGTGTAATTATTAAACTAAGGATCTTGGTTATGTAAAGTTATGTAGTACTTATAAGTTATAAGTAAAGGCAGTTATGTTTTCATCTACACATACTTTTGGGAAAAAAAAATCTTATGCTATTTTCCTCAGAGATTTAAATTAAAGCATTGTTTAAGGAAATTTATCTCTAAATTAAAGGATGAGTTTAACAAAATTAATTTGGGGCACGACAACTTGGTATCAGAGCGTGGTTATTTGGTTCTGGATAGGGTGTGAGGGTCTATATTGGCAGTGTACACTAGAAAGTGAGTTTGTTATGCACCTGGATTTCGACTAACAATGTTAATATTAAACTCCTGCTATTATATTTTGTTTAAGTTAATTATATTGCAGTGAGTGATGGATCCACACGAGCCGCATGATAGAGCAGAGGGTGAGGCATCCTATGTACCTAATAGTCAGCAAGGACATAGACCTATTGAAATGGATGAACCAGAGGTGCAACAACAACCTGTTGATGACGTGGGAAGAATATTGTGTGCTGTGGCACAACTTATGGAACAAGCAAGAGGTGGAGAACATGGTGGGGATAGGGACAAATTGCATGAGAGATTCATGAAGTTAAATCCGCCAGCATTTACTGGGACTACTGATCCGTTAGTGGCAGAGGGGTGGATTAGAAAGATGGAAACAATATTCAAGGTGATGGAAGTGCGAGATGAACAAAAGGTTTTGTTAGCAACATTTAGGTTAGAGGATGATGCAAAGTTATGGTGGGACGCAACAGAAAGATTACTTACTACAATGGGGGGAGTGGTGCCAATAAATCCTCCACGAATTACATGGGAGAGGTTTGTGAAAGTGTTCTTTGAAAAATATTTCCCAAGGCTTTATAGGAAGGAGAAAGAGGAATAATTTATCACGTTGAAACAAGGGAATCGGACAGTGGCAAAGTATGAAGCTTTATTTATATCCTTATCTAGATTTGCACCTGACTTGGTGAGGACGGAAGAAAGTAAATGTGATCGATTTCAAACCGGGCTGAGTGTAGATATAAAAAGCATGGTTGCTAATATGAAGATAACGGATTATGTGGACTTGGTGGATAGGGCCATGGTGTCAGAAAAGTCAATAAAAGAAATGCAAGTTGAACACTCGAAGAAAGCTAGAAATGATAGTATAAGATCATATGGATGGGAGGCGGTAACCTCAACTTAGAGTGTAGCACGAGGAGTGCCTAAGGGCCAAGAGTTTAAAAATAATAGAAATGCACGTGGAAGATTTCAAGCTCGAGGTGGAAGGACTGGGATGAATCGGTCAGAAAATTCATCTGTGATGGGATCGAGGGCCATATTTTTTTATAGATGTGGTGGTCAAGGGCACATGTCTTGGTAGTGTACAATAGCTGAGAGGACACCTTTATGTTTTCATTGTCATCAACCGGGGCACTTACGAAAGAATTGTCCAACGATAGGAGCTACAACTTCAGTTGGGAGTGTGACAGTAGGAGATAGGATTTCTACACCGAAAGTACACAGGGGAGGTAGAGGAGGCGTGTCTCAAAACCAAGGCCAAGGCAGAGTGTTTGCACTGACACAACAAGATGTACAAGCTATGCCTAACGTAGTGACAGGTACACTTCCTATTGGTGATAAAGATGCTTATGCGTTGATAGATCATGGTTCTACACATTCTTTTGTATCTTTACTTTATCTGTTGCATCTAAATAAACCATTATCATCATTAGATTCTGGTTTAGCTATTGTTACTCCAGTGGGGGGTTGGTTTTTATTGAGAGGGTATATAGGGAGTGTGTGGTACGAGTGGGTGAAAAAGAATTACTAGTTGACTTATTACCTCTCGATATGCATGACTTTGATGTGATACTGGGTATGGATTGGTTAGCCTCATATCATGTATGTTTAGATTGCTTTAAAAAGGAGGTAGTCTTTCAGTTATCGGGTGAACCTGAATTTAAATTTATTGGGGAACGAAATGTCACTGCAACTTGTTTGATTTCTGCTACAAAATGTTATGAACTGCTAAGGAAAGGATGTGAGGGATATCTTGCCCATGTGGTGGACATACGACAAGAAGCTGGAAAATTATCAGATATACCAGTAGTTAATGAGTTTGCAGATGTCTTCCGAGAAGAACTCCCAGGGTTAGCACCAGACCGTGAGGTGGAATTTTCGATTGAGTTGGTACCAGGAACTGCACCAATATCTATTGCACCATATCGTATGGCCCCTGCAGAATTAAAAGAGCTAAAGATACAGTTGCAAGATTTTTTAGATCGTGGTTTTATAAGGCCTAGTGTATCACCGTGGGGAGCTCCAGTATTGTTTGTGAAAAAGAAAGATGGAACCATGAGGCTGTGCATCGATTATCGTCAATTGAATAAGGTGACTATCCGTAACAAATACCCACTACCCCGCATTGATGACTTGTTCGATCAGTTGCAAGGAGCCAAAGTGTTTTCTAAGATTGATCTCAGATCCGGATATCATCAATTGAAAGTAAGAGCTTGTGACATTTCTAAAACTGCTTTTCGTTCCAGGTATGGACATTATGAATTTCTTGTCATGCCATTTGGGTTAACAAATGCACCGTCCGTATTCATGGATTTGATGAACCGTATATTTCACCCATATGTGGATTCTTTTGTTATTGTCTTCATCTATGATATTTTGATATATTCTCGTAGTAGGGATGCGCATGAATGCCACCCGCGTATTATTTTACAGACCTTGCGAGAGAAGAAGTTATATGCTAAATTTTCTAAATGTGAATTTTGGCTAGACAGGGTAGTATTTTTGGGGCATGTTATTTCTGCTGATGGTATTTGTGTTGATCCCAAGAAGGTTGAAGCAGTAATGAATTGGGAAAGACCAACTAGTGTGACAGAGGTGCGTAGCTTTTTGGGATTGGCGGGCTATTATAGGAGGTTTATACCGGGCTTTTCTTGTATTGCATTGCCATTAACTAAGCTTACCGGAAAGGAGAACAAGTTTGTGTGGAGTAGCGATTGTGATAAAAGCTTTGAAAATTTAAAGGGTAAGTTGACATCAGCTCCAGTATTGACTATCCCAACGGGTACAGAAGGTTTAGTTATTTATAGTGATGCCTCGTATCAAGGACTCGGTTGTGTGTTAATGGAGCATGGAAAGGTAATTGCTTTTGATTCTCGACAGTTAAAGATACATGAACGCAACTATCCTACACATGATCTTGAGTTGGCTGCAGTAGTTTTTGCATTAAAAATCTGGAGACACTACTTATATGGTGTTAGTTGTGAAATTTTTACTGACCATCAAAGCTTAAAATACTGGTTTACACAAAAAGAATTGAACTTGAGGAAAAGAAGGTGGATGGAACTTATAAAAGATTATGATTGCACGATACATCACCATCCGGGTAAAGCTAATGTTGTTGCTGACGCTTTGAGTAGAAAATCTCTAGGCATAGTATCTTGTATTTATTGTATTCGAGTTGACCTGCTGAGAGAGTTAGCTTTAATGGGGGTGGAATTATCTTTGAATGCGTCTTATGGAATAGTGGCACATTTAAATGTTAGACCCACGTTGATAGACTGGATAAAACAAGCACAGGCAGGAGATGCAGAATTGGAGAAAGTTAGAGATAATATGAAAAAGGGTAAAGTAAATGAATTTTTTATTCGGGATGATGACATTGTTATGTACGGAGACCGTTTGTGTGTACCTAATGTGCCTGATTTAAGAAGAACAATTTTAGAGGAAGCGCATTGTTCTTTATATGCTATGCATCTAGGGGGCACGAAACTGTATAGAGATTTGAAACAATGTTATTGGTGGCCAGGAATGAAACACGACATTGCAGATTTTGTTGCTAGATGTCTAGTTTGCCAACAGGTGAAGGTGGAGCATCAGAAGCCAAGTGGTTTACTACATCCCTTACCTATTCCTGAGTGGAAATGGGAGCATGTTACTACAGATTTTGTTAGAGGTTTACCAAAATCATCACGAGGGTTTGATTCTATTTAGGTTGTCGTTGATAGGTTGACTTAGTCTGCACATTTTCTTCCTGTTAAAACTACTTACTCCATGGATAGATATGCCAAATTATATGTGGATGAGATTATCCGATTTCATGGTGCACCTGTTTCTATTATTTCTGATCGACATCCTAAGTTTATTTCTCACTTTTGGCCTAGTTTACAAGAAGATTTGGGGACTAAATTGAAATTTAGTACAGCTTTTCATCCTCAAACTGATGGGCAGTCATAAAGAACGATCCAAACACTTGAAGACATGTTACGAATCTGTGTGTTGGAGTTCAAGGGGACTTGGGATGAACACTTGCCACTAATAGAGTTTGCTTATAATAATAGCTATCATTCGAGTATTGAGATGGCTCCTTATGAAGCTTTGTATGGGAGAAAATGCAGAACTCCAGTGTGTTGGACTGAAGTAGGAGAACGAAAACTACTTGGGCCAGAAATCGTACAACAGATTACTGAAAAGATAAATCTTATCCATAATCACTTGAAGGTGGCGCAAAGCAGACAGAAAAGTTATGCCGACAACCGAAGGAAAGAATTGAAATTTGAGGAAGGTGATCGAGTATTCCTACGTGTTTCTCCTTGGAGAGGGGTTATGAGATTCGGGAAGAAGGGAAAGTTAAGTTCCAGGTACATTGGCCCTTATGAGATAATGAAACGGGTTGGTGCTGTAGCTTATAAATTGGCGTTACCACCAGAATTTTCCCGGATACACGATATTTTTCATATATCAATGTTACGTAAGTATGTGTCTGACCCTTCACATGTATTTACTTCACAACCGATAGAGCTTCAAGAGGACCTAACCTACGTGGAGGAACCAATTGCTATTGTAGATCAAAAGGAGCAAGTGTTACGTAGTAAAACCATTTCACTAGTTAAGGTGATGTGGAGAAGTCAGAATGCAGAGTATGCCACCTGGGAAGGGGAGGATAACATGAAGAAGCAATATCCTCAATTGTTTGGTAAGTTTCTTATGCGTTAAATTTCGAGGACGAAATTTTTATAAGAGGGGTAGAATTGTAAGGCCCTAAAACACGATTAGTAAGGTTAATTATACGATTAAGTATAAGTTATGAGTTATAAGTTATAAATTGGTTATGTGGTTAAATGCATCATGAAAATATGTTTCTAAATGCATCATTATGTTTATAAAAAGTAAGCTAGAGTGTTGGTGCGAAAGTGGCGATGCTTGGTCGCCAAATGTGAAAGTTATGAAATTCTGAGTAAATAATTACTCTTCTGTTCGAGCCCAAGTTAGGTGTACTAGTTTTATGATTTTGGGAAAACACAAAACATCAAAGTTGTATATGTTTAAGTTATGTACTCATAGACACAAAGTGAGAGTAAATCGGGGCCCGAAATAGTGAGTTATGGTGATTTTACGAGGCAGGACAAATCTGTCATTAACGGAATTGTCCTATTGGACCCCTTGCCCAACGAATCGCGTAATACCACCTTAAAGTGGTCACATAGCCACGTTTTTAAGCTTATAAGGCAGAACTTATCATCCTTTTCATTTCCTATTACAAGCTTGAGAAAAATATGCTTATGGAGAGAGAAAAACAAAGTTAAGGAAGAATTTCTTTGAAAATTAACCATAAATCGAGGAATTCTCGTGAGGTAATTACATCTTTATTAAAGTTTGTCACATGGATGAGTTATATACTTGGCATGTTTTTATTTCTGATTTGGATATATATTTTAATGATACCCATATTGCTGAATTGTGTTGGAACAAGGATGGGTTAAGAACATAGGGTAGAACCAGAGCTAGGATCGTAAATGCATACTTTAAAGTCCTAAATTTACATCATCTTTTCGTAAAGAATTTTGATTTAGAAAATCGATGATTATCATGTATATCTCTGCTAGAAAATGTTTATTATATGTTTCCATGAATTATACTCAAGGTCAAGGTTATGTATGCTTAAAAATGTTAAGTTATGCCTTAATGTTGTATTTTGACCTAGTTATGCTAAAAATGGTATAAATCATGTAATACTTATTGGAATTGAGTGATTCAAGTTGAAGAGTAAAATACACTCATACATGTATAACATATCCGAAAATTGTGTAAAAATACCAAGGAATGAACCCTTGGTGATAGTTTGAAGTCGTGGTTTAAAATCTGCCCTAAAGGAGCAAGAATGCATACCAAGTGTTTGACGTTTTGCTCGACATAGAAAATGAGCCCTAAAAATTATGAAACATTAAATTTGTATTATTCAATGTGTTTACTGATATTGGGTGGAATATCATGAAAAGTTATGTTGTACAAAAATTATGAGAATTCCAGGAAGTTGAAGTTGTGTTGTTGTTTTTCTTGAGAAACGATTTGGAAAAGGCTGTAATAAAATGGGCATAACTTTGTCTAGCAAATTCGTAATTTAATTCTATAAATTGTGTTAGAACCCTAATTAATTGGGTGTTATATAAATGTGAAGTTTCATATGTAATTCTATTTCTGATTGACCAAATTATGTGATGTGTTACTGGGTTTGATGTTAATCGGTGTATTCAAATACTAACGACATTGACTTGTTAGGTGGGGAAGCAGCTAATACTACCATACCAAGGAAGTAGCTGGTATTAATCTTAGCATTAAATCCAAGGTGAGTGACCTTCCTTATGAAATATAAGTGCTTATAATTTCATATGGAAATGTGTAGTTAAACACATGTGTGAAAATGTTTATGGGAGTAATGTTGTATTTATGAAACATATGCATATAATTAAAAATGTTAAGCGATGTTATATGACGATATGTACTAGTGAGTCCTTTATCTAATGTTAAGGACTGTGGTGGGTCCTACGGGATGTGGTGGTCCTGTTAATCCAACTTAAAGGTTTGTGTACTCGGGCCTAATAAAGGGATGTGGTGGTCCCTAATTACCGTGGTGGGTTAATTGGACTGTGGTGGGTCCAGGCTTGCGAGAGATTCACAATTACTGTTGGGTTATGCATTAGAGCAAAATAAAAATGGTTATTCAAATTGGTTATATGTGTGGTATGTGGTCATTCACTAAGCCTTTATAGCTTACACTCCTGTAATGTTTTGTTTCAGGTATGCTTATAAATTGGAGTTCACTGCCAAGTTAGGACCTTAAAACGGGGGAGTGACGGATATATAGTATGGTTTAAATATCAAGATTCCTTTTGTGTAATTATTAAACTAAGGATCTTGGTTATGTAAAGTTATGTAGCACTTATAAGTTATTAGTAAAGGCAGTTATATTTTCATCTACACATACTTTTGGAAAAAAAAAATCTTATGCTATTTTCCTTAGAGATTTAAATTAAATCATTGTTTAAGGCAATTTATCTCTAAATTAAAGGATGAGTTTAACAAAATTAATTTGGGGCGCGACATATATACACCTCTAATATATTATTACCAAAGTAATCCCGAGTCATAAACATATTATTATACATCATTAGAATAAGTCATAAATAGGTATGACGATTTGAAGTACCACAGAACAGAATCATATTGTAACCTTAAGACAACACAAAAAGGAAATCACTTGGCCTTCCCATTTATCATATAGGATCCATTCCCCATGCCTATTTGAGGAACGTTCCCATTTATTTACCTCGGGAACATGGAGGTGTCTATAGTAGGATCGGCGTAAATAGGGCATAAGTAGAGCTCGTCGCTTTACCAGAAATATCATGAGCGGTCAATGTCATATGCGCCCCATAAAAATAGCTCCTAGTACGTCTCACATTAACACTCACTCATTATTTTAGGATTGCACATAGATCGAGTAAAAACGCACAGCAATACGCAATTGGGTCAAACTAACAAGTATTGACAATGTTAATTTTTTTCGATGAAATATTGGTCATCTATCGGTCATATACAATGCATATTAGTTTTTTTTCCACTCCATTATAAAAGTTTTTCATATATCAAAAATTACAAAAAAAAATTAATAAATATTTAAAAAATCCAAAAATTACAGAAAAACATTTAAAATTTTGGAAATTAAAGAAAAATATTTTAAAATTTTGGAAATACATGAAACTTATTTCAGAAACCTACAAAGTATTGATTCCTTTTAAATACAAAAATTATAGAAAACGCATTTCAAGATTTACAAAAAAACCTTCAAAAAATTCTTGAAAATATTAGTTTTTTAAAATTTCTAATGAAATAATAAAAAAGTGTATAAAAACATTCAATAATAATGAAAAACATCTAGAAATCTTCTAAAAAATCTCAACAAAGTTGATTTTTCTAGAAATATGAAAAATATTTTTTAAACAAAATCTAGAAAAAATAGAAGAAAACATTAAATTGTTAATAAAATTGAAGAAAATTGAAACTAGTAGAAAATAATGAAAAACTACTTTAAATATTTGACTATTATTGAATAAAAATTTTAAAAAATAAAAAAATAATATTCAGGAAAAAAAAATTCCAACGATGATAAAAAAAACCTAAAGGATCTATTAAAAATATTTAATTTCAATAGAAAACTGTTTTTTCTTTTAAACTATTGTTAATAAGAAATTGTTTTTTTTTAATTTTTTACAACTTTTTAATAATTGCTTAAAAAAAATCATTTCACCTGTTTGAAAAAAAAAACTTCTTTTAACCATTTACAAAAACTGTTTATAAAAAGTAAAATATTGTTTTGTATACAATAATGTTTGTTTTAATGGTTAGAGTTTTTTTTAATAATTTTATAAAATATATGTTTTAAAAATGCTTCTCTTATATAAAAAGGTGTTTTAAAAAAAGTAAAAATATTTTTTTTATTAAATAAACTATTTTATAAATAAAAACATTTTTGTGCAGTTTTCAATAAATAAAAAAAATATGGAAAAACAGTTAAAATAGTTTTTTCTACAAAATAGTTGTTTCTAAAAAACATTTTTTTTACATAAAGCAAAACAGTTTTTAAAATAGATCTTTTTTTGAAACAAATTATAAAGAAACATGTTCTTTAACAGTATAAATAGTTTATTTTTGTAAAAACAGTTTAAACTGTTAATAAGGGTTTTGACTAACGTAAATCATGTGTACTAATTATCTATAACTATGTTGGATAAATTGGATATCACCAAACTTAGTTTTTTGACCAAATATTAATTTTAGTAAACTTTGAGCCTTGATTATTATGTGACGCACAACATAAAAATAACTGGTTAAGATACCTATTCTTTCCTCTCTGAAAGGTGAACACCATGGTGAATAAATTTTTCTAAAAAGGATAAGTAAAGAATGAAAAATTGGGCCTCAAACAATCCATTTTATACATGAAGTGTGATATCCCATAAAATTCATAAGTAGATCGATCGTTTCTAATACAAAAATCTCGAAAACAAAAAAATGTTGGTGTGCGAGGCCCCCGATTTTATAAATAATTCCCTTTTAAAGATATGTGGAAGCGAGATGGTTCACACAAAAACAACAAATTTTAATTTCTTTTCAAATGAAAACTAAACCAAGTGAAATATGATGACACACACACACAATTTTATTTTCAGTTAAACACAATTAATTTAACCCCAGTCCTAGAAATTTGCCTAAGTCATATTTTCAATATTATCAAATTAGGCCAAACCAAATTTATCAAATTAAGTGACGACTTGAATTAAATTAACATAAACATCACCCAAATTACTTAGCACCCAATTAAACAAGTAGTGATTTAAACCAAGTTTTATCTTTTTACCTAAGCATGCGTTCTAGGTGATTTTGCAAGATAAAATAAATAATGAATCACTACGCCGCGACGTACGTGAAAAAACCCACAACGGGAAACAACCTCGGACGACCCTAGCCTCAAATCCACTAAGTATGGTTTTACAAATATAGGAGAGTAAGACTTATAACACTCGACTCGATCCCTTTCAAGCCCCGACGCTCCTTCTTTTATACACCTCCACGTAGCGAATAACCACAGAACTCCACCGCGGTCTCGGAATCCACCGATCGAACTTTGTTGGTCACCATCACCCAAACTAGGAGCCTTTCTCCAAGTGGGTATGACAACTCAAATAATCTTCTTCTTTGTGGGAATTAGAAGCAAACCCAAACTTCTCTTCGAACGGTAGAGATAAAAACCGGTGCCAAACTTCAAGAAAAGTATATATATATATATATATATATATATATATATATATATATATATATATATATATATATAGATGAACTTGGATAAAAAAAACTTTAGGTGTAAAATAAGTGTTTAAAATATTTTTCTTGAAAGACAACAACACTTAAGCAATGAACTTTTTTCTTTGGAATTATTCTCTCAAACTCTCTTTTAGAGATGTAATAGTATGAAAAAGTTGAAAAGAGAAAGTTGGTTTCCGCACATAATTAATCAGGTAAAACGTTAGTGGGAAAAGAAGTGGGAAAATGGGAAAAACTGCTCAAAACTGTCAAAATAACTGTTTCCGTCAAAACTCGTTCGAACGAGATTTTCATTCGAAGGAAGTCTCGTTCGAACGACCCTTCTAACGAAGTTCCAGTGTGAACTCGTTAGAAATCACGTTCGAACATCATTCTCGTTCGAACGACACTTCGAACGACATTCCAGTGGCCAATATGGGAACTCGTTGACAGACCTCGTTCGAACGACAATATCGAACGAAAAAACAGAAAGCTAAAATTTTGATTTTTAACCCCAAAACTTTGTTTTAAAGTTTTAATGAAACTTTCAAAAAATAAAAAACAGTTTAAAAACAAAATACACCCATTTAAATATTGTTCCAAGATCCTATTTATATATATATATATATATATATATATATATATATATATATATATATATATATATATATATATATATATATATATATTAAAATCATTCATACCTTATGAGCAATGGAAGCATGTTGATAACGTATAAACGAGACACAATACACACGACATTTGATGAAGCTTTAATATCTTGGCCGCTACGTCTTCAACTACCCGATCATAGGCTTGAATGGATACAATTAAAATCTATCCTATGACAAAAACGTTTTTGTCCGGAATTGAGCCAAAACAACATTAAGACTCAATCGAAGAATTGTGTCCTTACAAATCTCCCCCTTTGGCTATTCCGGGACAAAAACCAAACAAAAATCCTAAAGGGCCGTCAATCTCACTAGAGTCAAAAACATCCCACCCAATACTTGACACAAGACCCAAGGATCAATATCTTTGCCAGTTATGAAAGTTGCCACTTAGAAGAATTCCTGCACACTTAAGCAAACACATTAAACGCATAGAGAATATTAAAATATTAAATGCAATATAAATAAAGACTCCCCCCTTTATCAACTATGATCTACCTAAGAAGATAGCACTCTCCCCCTAAGTTAAATCTCCCCAAACTAAGATAAGATTACAATAGGATTAGATACCATGTCTCCCCCTATCATTCTCCCCCTTTTTTGTTTTGGAATAGACAAAGGATAAAACTAATTTGAACATGCAATAGTGCATAAAGTGATGAGAACATTATAGCACATGGGCAACAAAATCATAACTAATCCAACAAATAATACCGGATACCAACTACGATGCAAGAAAATGATACCAATATGATACATAAAGTATTAAGCATGTGATATCAACAAATAATGCAACTAGTTATATACCAATTATGAATTAAAGCATATATGGACTAGAAAGCAAGGCAAAGGTAGAAAAATATCACATATATATACATAGACTAAATATACCAATAATGCATATGCAAGTATATATAGATATAAACACACAAATGACACAAAATAAAATAAGCATTTCACACTCGTATGGCAAAAATGTGTCATATGGAAATGGAAGTGTTGAGGTGTGAACTAGTATCAATTAAATCTGGACCCAAACACTTAAAACATGTTCACAAAGTTCTCAATTGATTGCAAACTTCATCACATTTGAATATAACCTCATGTGACAGTATAAATTGAACTCAATGAACAAACATACACAATGCATAAAATCCTAGTATGTTGATGATTCTACAAACCAATAGAGTCATGACATTGTAAGCTCAACTAGGATAAACGGACATTGTGCAAACCGTTGATATACCATCCAATCTCTCTCAATAAGCATATATGTTTTTGAATGAATATATCAAATAAAAATAGGCCTTGGCAATAATTTTTTTTATTTTTTTTAATGCCATATTCTATTTTAGGCCTTTGGACCACGTATTTATTTTAGGTCCATTCCAAACAGTGGCTTACTATTCGCAAAGGATAATAAATCCTTTCGGAGCCCTTCCCCGTGCGCATTTATACAATATCTTTATTTATCACAAATCTCACGTGCAACAGATTTTGACATGCACTAGTCCTCCTAGCTCACAAATATGTAGATGACAAGATTGGTAGGAGAACACCTCATAAAGCTCAAATATACATATGACGTTAAAATTTCAAAAGAGTTCGTGCATGTGTGAATTGAGGCATATAAAAAAAATAGAATTCATTTAAGCAACACAAAATCCAACTACACCATGTAAGCATGGTAAAGAACATAATAAGCATTGACAATCATAACCAAAAGTTCTAGCCACATGGGAGCGTAAAAGATGGGATTCAAACACAAGTATATGCCACATAAAGTGTGTCAAAAAAAAATACACACAAAAAATATCTTTTTGAGTTTTTCTAATTTTTTAATCCAAACAACAAAAATATTTACTCAAAAGACAAACAAAAATCATTTGTATTTTTCATTAAGCATAAATTACGAAAAGGGTAAAAAACAAATGATAAATAAAAATCTTTTTGTATTCTTCATTTAATGCAAACAAAAATGAAGGAAATATAATACAAAAAAAAATTCATTATTCTAGCATGTGATTAAGCGTGAAACATAGACTAGAAAATGACTAAACAAGCATACATTTAGCATAATAATATAGCATGAAGTACAAAAATCTAAAGTATGCAAATAAAACTAACACATTCAACCTTTAGATTTTTCATGGGAGGAAGTATGTGAAAGCAAATGAGAATCAAAAACCCTATCTTGTAAAGCTACCAAGTCGGATCTCCTAACCCAAACTAATGACGAGTGACTAACTTGGGGTGTAAGAATCGTGGCTACCTCGGCTGCCTTACGAAGTGATTTTCTAGCACCCTTTTTAGGATCAAAACATAATTTCTTAAGATGACCTTTTCGAGCACAATGTGAACACTTAAACTCATGGCAAAAAGATTTACCTAAGGAGTTATCTCTAAAGTCTTTCCTTGGCGATTCTCCTAAAACAATTGTTTTGGCTTTATGAGTTGATTCCTTACAAGTATCGAAGCCTTAACCACAAGTGTCATTTTTAATTTGGACCTTTCCTAATATTTTATCTAATTTCTCCCAACGACACTCCAAATCAAATTTGACTTTTTTAGAGTCTTTTAATTTATTTTCTAACTTTAAAATGTTAGACTCTAATAAAACATTTGTCTCTTCAAACTCGAGAAGCTCCTTTTTCAAGGATTCCATTAAACCTCTAAGGTTATCTCTCTCTCCTTCTAACTTCAAATTAGCTGTTTTTAATTTAACAGATTCTTCATAAAGTTCTTGAAAAGCATTTTGAAGTTTAATCACATTAACCTCTTCTTCATTTTCACTCTCTCTTTCTTGTTCACTCTCACTACCATAAAAAATAAGGGAATCATAAACTTTGACCTCAGAAGTGTCATGTGTTTGAATATCTTCATGAGAAGATTCACTATTGGTGATCACATGACTAGCCATAAAAGCCACAAAGTTGGGCTTAGTGGGGGATTCGAGTCCCTCTTCCTTATCACTATCACTAAGGGTCGCATTATATGAAATGGGTCACTTACCCTCTCTCCTTAGTTTAGTGGGGCACTCAGAAGCTCTATGGCCATAACCCTCACAAACAAAACACCTATTTGACTCGTCCCTATTTAAATTTTCATTAATAGTTTTAGGGATCCTCTCGGCTTTGTCATGCTTAGAAGTTTTAAATTTCTTAAAGTTATTTTTAAATTTATCTTTGTTAATTTTAAGAAACTTTCGAAATTTCCTAGCAAACAAGGCCATATCTTTTGAGTCACTATCACTCTCGCTCTCTACTATTTGTTTTTCCTCTTTCCGGGATTTTAAAGCAATGCCCTTTTCAATTTTCTTTTCGATTTTAGAGGGAAACATGTCGAGTTCATAAGTTTGTAAATCACCTACGAGCTCTTCTAATTTTGTAGAGGCTAAAGTTGGTAAAGAATTTAAAACGATCATAATTGGAATAAATCTATCGGGTAGGGACCTTAAAATTCTCTTTACTACTCGGTTGTCGTGTATTCTCTCTCCTAAATTAAAAGATGAATTAACAATATCAGAAAGTCTAGCATAAAATTCATTAAAATTTTCTTTTCCGTTCATTTTGATGGTTTCAAATTTAGTGGTGAGGTTTTGGAGTTTCGAAGCTTTAACGACACTAGTACCTTCATGAGTGAAGCTTTTTTGGCGGTTTCACACGTCATAATACGATGAAATTCATCTGGTGTGACCACGCTAAACAAGGCATTTAATCCATGGGAATTAAAATTTGAAAGTTTAAATTCATTTTCACTCCATCTATCTGTGGGTTTGGGAACACACTCATTATTTACTAAATGTGTAGGCGGGGACCACCCGTTAATTACAGAAAACCAAATTCTCTCGTCGATAGATTTTAGTGCCGATTTCATCCGCGCTTTCTAATACGAGTAATTAGAACCATTGAAAATAGGAAATTTTGAAAATGGGGAAAATTCCATTTTAGCCAAAAATATTTAAAGAATCTTTAACGAAGTAATTTATTATTTTTGGCTCTGATATCACTTGTTGGTGCGCGAGGCCCCCGATTTTACAAATAATTTCCTTTTAAAGATATGTGAAAGCGAGATGTTTCACACAAAAAACATTTTCACTTAAATACAATTAATTTAACCCTAGTCCTAGAAATTTGCCTAAGTCATATTTTCAATAGTACCAAATTAGGCCAAACCAATTTTATCAAATTAAGTGACGGCTTGAATTAAATTAACATAAACATTACCCAAATTAATTAGCACCAAATTAAACAAGTAGTGATTTAAACCAAATTTTATGTTTTTACCTAAGCATTCGTTCAAGGTGATTTTGCAAGATAAAATAAATAATGAGTCACTACGCCGCGATGTACGACAAAAAACCCACAACGGGAAACAACCTCGGACGAGCCCAACCTCAAATCCACTAAGTATGGTTTTACAAATACAAGACAATAAGACTTACAACACTCGACTCGATCCCTTTCAAGACCCGACTCTCTTTCTTGTATACACCTCCGCATAGCGAATAACCAAGGAGATCCACCGCGGTCTCGTAATCCACCGATCGAACTTTGTTAGTCACCGTCACCCAAACTAGGAGCCTTTCTCAAAGTGGGTATGACAATGCAAACAATCTTCTTCTTTGTAGGATTTAGAAGCAAACCCAAACTTCTCTTCAAATGGTAGAGATAAAAACTGGTGCCAAACTCCAAGAAAAGTATATATAAATATATGTGAACTTGGATAAACAAACTTTGGGTGTAAAAAAAGGGGTTAAAATATTTTTCTTGAGAGATAAGAACACTTACACAATGAACTTTTTCCATTTGGAATTATTCTCTCAAACTCTCTCTTAGAGATGGAATAGTATGAAAAAGTTGAAAAGAGAAAGTTGGTTTTCACACTTAATTAATCATGTAAAAAGTTAGTGGGAAAAAAAGTGGGAAACTGGGAAAAACTGCTAAAATAACTGTTCCCGCCAAAACTCGTTCGAACGAGATTTTCATTAGAACGAAGTCTCGTTCGAAGGAACCTTCTAACGAAGTTCCAGTGTGATCTCCTTAGAAATCTTATTTGAAATCTCGTTCGAACGACACTTTGAACAACACTTCGAACGACATTCCAGTGGCCAATATGGGAACTCGTTGGCAGACCTCATTCAAACGACAATATTGAAGGAAAAACCAGAAAGCTAAAATTTTGATTTTTAGCCCAGAAACTTTGTTTTAAAGTTTTAATGAAACTTTCTGAAAATAAACAATAGTTTAAAAACAAAATACACCAATTTAAATATCGTTCCAATCTCCTATATATATATGTATATATATATATATATATTAAAATTCATTCATACCTTAGGAGAAATGGAACCATGTTGATGACGTGGAAACGAGACACAATACACACGACATTTCATGAAGCTTTAATATCTTGCTCGTACGTCTTCAACTACCCGGTCATAGGCTTGAATGGATACAATTAAAAGCTATCGTATGACATAAACGTTTTTGATCGAAATTGAGCCAAAACAACATTAAGATTCAATCGAGAATTGTGTCCTTATTAAAAAAAATATTGGTTACATTATGAGAATTAAGAAAAAAATAAACGAAGCAAGTAAATGCAATAAAATATAATAAACTGTTAAATGAAATAAAACCACTGTGATACCAATCACTGCTATGAGAAATAAATCCAACTATGGAATATACAATCTCAATAATACAATATCCATCTCAGGATGGAAGTAAATATTGTACAATCTCTGACTTGAGATAAGATGAAATAAAATTAAATAGAAAGATGCAAAGGAGAGACTGCACTCAACACCTACATACTAGGAATCTCCAAACAGTGATCCAAGTCTACATCAACCATAACTGCCTAAGACTTGTGGAAAGTAATCCAATCACGAGAAAAAAAAGAGTCTACAAAGTGTAAGAATATAACTGAATAATAATGGATATTCCTAACATTTTACGCATATTTAAGTCATTTAAGTTACCCAACAAAAACAACCTAAATAAACATGCAATTCTACTCCCAAACTCGTATATGGATCATCATGATATAATTTCATCATTAATTAGCTATCTCTAGATTAACACTTTTAAGTTTATCTTTCGACTTAAGGTGTCCATGCTCTATAATAGATTCTTGTAGCAATAGTAATTCTCTTACTAAATATTATTCCCTTGTTTTAAGCATCTAGAGTTATCCTTCGAATTATGCAGATCTCTAATGTAACAACTTGGAACATTCTCGTGTCACGGTTGAGTATATACACCTCTAGTATATTATTACCAAAGTAATCCCGAGTCATAAACATATTATTATACATCATTAGAATAAGTCATAAATAGGTATGACGATTTGAAGTACCGCAGAACAGAATCATATTATAACCTTAAGACAACACAAAAAGGAAATCACTAGGCCTTCCCATTTATCTTATAGGATCCATTCCCAATGCCTATTTGAGGAACGTTCCCATTTATTTACCTCGGGAACATGGAGGTGTCTATAGTAGGATCGGCGTAAATAGGGCATAAGTAGAGCTCGTCTCATTACCAGAAATATCATGAGCGGTCAATGTCATATGCGCCCCATAAAACTAGCTCCTAGTACGTCTCACATTAACACTCACTCATTATTTTAGGATTGCACATAGATCGAGTAAAAACGCACAGCAATACGCAATTGGGTCAAACTAACAAGTATTAACAATGTTAATTTTTTTCGATGAAATATTGGTCATCTATCGGTCATATACAATGCATATTAGTTTTTTTTCCACTCCATTATAAAAGTTTTTCATATATCAAAAATTACAAAAAAAAATTAATAAATATTTAAAAAATCCAAAAATTATAGAAAATCATTTAAAATTTTGGAAATTAAAGAAAAATATTTTAAAATTTTGGAAATACATGAAACTTATTTCAGAAACCTACAAAGTATTGATTCCTTTTAAATACAAAAATAATAGAAAACGCATTTCAAGATTTACAAAAAAACCTTTAAAAAATTCTTGAAAATATCAGTTTTTTAAAATTTCTAATGAAATAATAAAAAAGTGTATAAAAACATTCAATAATAATGAAAAACATCTAAGACATATAGAAATTGTAGAAAAAACTTCTAAAAAATATCAACAAAGTTGGTTTTTCTAGAAATATGAAAAATATTTTTTAAACAAAATCTAGAAAAAATAAAAGAAAACATTTAATTGTTAATAAAATTGAAGAAAATAGAAACTAGTAGAAAATAATGATAAACTACTTTAAATATTTGACTATTATTGAATAAAAATTTTAAAAAATAAAAAAAAAATATAAAAAAAAAATTTTCAGGAAAAAAAAATTCCAACGATGATAAAAAAAACCTAAAGGATCTATTAAAAATATTTAATTTCAGTAGAAAACTGTTTTTTCTTTTAAACTATTGTTAATAAGAAATTGTTTTTTTAAAATTGTTTACAACTTTTTAATAATTGCTTAAAAAAAATCATTTCACCTGTTTGAAAAAAAAAATTCTTTTAACCATTTACAAAAACTGTTTATAAAAAGTAAAATATTGTTTTGTATACAATAATGTTTGTTTTAATGGTTAGAGTTTTTTTTTAATAATTTTATAAAATATATGTTTTAAAAATGCTTCTCTTATATAAAAGTTGTTTTAAAAAAAGTAAAAAATATTTTTTTTATAAAATAAACTATTTTATAAATAAAAACATTTTTCTGCGGTTTTCAATAAATAAAAAAATATGGAAAAACAGTTAAAATAGTTTTTTCTACAAAATAGTTGTTTCTAAAAACATTTTTTTTACATAAAGCAAAACAGTTTTTAAAATAGATCTTTTTTTGAAACAAATTATAAGGAAACATGTTCTTTAACAGTATAAATAGATTATTTTTGTAAAAACAGTTTAAACTGTTAATAAGGGTTTTGACAAACGTAAATCATGTGTACTAATTATCTATAACTATGTTGGATAAATTGGATATCACCAAACTTAGTTTTTTGACCAAATATTAATTTTAGTAAACTTTGAGCCTTGATTATTATGTCACGCACAACATAAAAATAACTGGTTAAGATACCTATGCTTTCCTCTCTGAAAGGTGAACACCATGGTGAATAAATTTTTCTAAAAAGGATAAGTAAAGAATGAAAAATTGGGCCTCAAACAATCCATTTTATACATGAAGTGTGATATCCCATAAAATTCATAAGTAGATCGATCGTTTCTAATACAAAAATATCGAAAACAAAAAAATGTTGGTGTGCGAGGCCCCCGATTTTATAAATAATTCCCTTTTAAAGATATGTGGAAGCGAGATGGTTCACACAAAAACAACAAATTTTAATTTCTTTTAAAATTAAAACTAAACCAAGTGAAATATGATGACACACACATACAATTTTATTTTCAGTTAAACACAATTAATTTAACCCCAGCCCTAGAAATTTGCCTAAGTCATATTTTCAATATTATCAAATTAGGCCAAACCAAATTTATCAAATTAAGTGACGACTTGAATTAAATTAACATAAACATCACCCAAATTACTTAGCACCCAATTAAACAAGTAGTGATTTAAACCAAGTGTTATCTTTTTACCTAAGCATGCGTTCTAGGTGATTTTGCAAGATAAAATAAATAATGAATCACTACGCCGCGACGTACGTGAAAAAACCCACAACGGGAAAGAACCTCGGACGACCCTAGCCTCGAATCCACTAAGTATGGTTTTACAAATACAGGAGAGTAAGACTTACAACACTCGACTCGATCCCTTTCAAGCCCCGACGCTCCTTCTTTTATACACCTCCACGTAGAGAATAACCACAGAGCTCCATCGCGGTCTCGGAATCCACCGATCGGACTTTGTCGGTCACCATCACCCAAACTAGGAGCCTTTCTCCAAGTGGGTATGACAACTCAAATAATCTTCTTCTTTGTGGGAATTAGAAGCAAACTCAAACTTCTCTTCAAACGGTAGAGATAAAAACCGGTGCCAAACTTCAAGAAAAGTATATATATATATAGATGAACTTGGATAAACAAACTTTAGGTGTAAAATAAGTGTTTAAAATATTTTTCTTGAAAGACAACAACACTTAAGCAATGAACTTTTTTCTTTTGGAATTATTCTCTCAAACTCTCTTTTAGAGATGTAGTAGTATGAAAAAGTTGAAAAGAGAAAGTTGGTTTCCGCACTTAATTAATCAGGTAAAACGTTAGTGGGAAAAGAAGTGGGAAAATGGGAAAAACTGCTCAAAACTGTCAAAGTAACTGTTTCCGTCAAAACTCGTTCGAAGGAGATTTTCATTCGAAGGAAGTCTCGTTCGAACGAGCCTTCTAACGAAGTTCCAGTGTGAACTCGTTAGAAATCACGTTCGAACATCATTCTCGTTCGAACGACACTTCGAACGACATTCCAGTGGCCAATATGGGAACTCGTTGGCAGACCTCGTTCGAACGACAATATCGAACGAAAAAACAGAAAGCTAAAATTTTGATTTTTAACCCCAAAACTTTGTTTTAAAGTTTTAATGAAACTTTCGAAAAATAAACAACAGTTTAAAAACAAAATACACCCATTTAAATATTGTTCCAAGATCCTATATATATATATATTAAAATCATTCATACCTTATGAGCAATATAAGCATGATGATAACGTATAAACGAGACACAATACACACGACATTTGATGAAGCTTTAATATCTTGGCCGCTACGTCTTCAACTACCCGGTCATAGGCTTGAATGGATACAATTAAAATCTATCCTATGACATAAACGTTTTTGTCCGGAATTGAGCCAAAACAACATTAAGACTCAATCGAAGAATTGTGTCCTTACAAATCTCCCCCTTTGGCTATTCTGGGACAAAAACCAAACAAAAATCCTAAAGGGCCGTCAATCTCACTAGAGTCAAAAACATCCCACCCAATACTTGACACAAGACCCAAGGATCAATATCTTTGCCGGTTATGAAAGTTGCCACTTAGAAGAATTCCTGCACACTTAAGCAAACACATTAAACGCATAGAGAATATTAAAATATTAAATGCAATATAAATAAAGACTCCCCCCTTTATCAACTATGATCAACCTAAGAAGATAGCGCTCTCCCCCTAAGTTAAATCTCCCCAAACTAAGATAAGATTACAATAGGATTAGATACCATGTCTCCCCCTATCATTCTCCCCCTTTTTTGTTTTGGAATAGACAAAGGATAAAACTAATTTGAACATGCAATAGTGCATAAAGTGATGAGAACATTATAGCACATGGGCAACAAAATCATAACTAATCCAACAAATAATACCGGATACCAACTACGATGCAAGAAAATGATACCAATATGATACATAAAGTATTAAGCATGTGATATCAACAAATAATGCAACTAGTTATATACCAATTATGAATTAAAGCATAGATGGACTAGAAAGCAAGGCAAAGGTAGAAAAATATCACATATATATACATAGACTAAATATACCAATAATGCATATGCAAGTATATATAGATATAAACACACAAATGACACAAAATAAAATAAGCATTTCACACTCGTATGGCAAAAATGTGTCATATGGAAATGGAAGTGTTGAGGTGTGAACTAGTATCAATTAAATTTGGACCCAAACACTTAAAATATGTTCACGGAGTTGTCAATTGATTGCAAACTTCATCACATTTGAATATAACCTCATGTGACAGTATAAATTGAACTCAATGAACAAACATACACAATGCATACAAGCCTAGTATGTTGATGATTCTACAAACCAATAGAGTCATGACATTGTAAGCTCAACTAGGATAAACGGACATTGTGCAAACTGTTGATATACCATCCAATCTCTCTCAATAAGCATATATGTTTTTTAATGAATATATCAAATAAAAATAGGCCTTGGCAATAATTTTTTTTATTTTTTTTAATGCCATATTCTATTTTAGGCCTTTGGACCACGTATTTATTTTAGGTCCATTCCAAACAGTGGCTTACTATTCGCAAAGGATAATAAATCCTTTCGGAGCCCTTCCCCGTGCGCATTTATATAATATTTTTATTTATCACAAATCTCACGTGCAACAGATTTTGACATGCACTAGTCCTCCTAGCTCACAAATATGTAGATGACAAGATTGGTAGGAGAACACCTCATAAAGCTCAAATATACATATGACGTTAAAATTTCAAAAGAGTTCGTGCATGTGTGAATTGAGGCATATAAAAAAAATAGAATTCATTTAAGCAACACAAAATCCAACTACACCATGTAAGCATGGTAAAGAACATAATTAGCATTGACAATCATAACCAAAACTTCTAGCCACATGGGAGCGTAAAAGATGGGATTCAAACACAAGTATATGCCACATAAAGTGTGTCAAACAAAAATACACACAAAAAATATCTTTTTGAGTTTTTCTAATTTTTTAATCCAAACAACAAAAATATTTACTCAAAAGACAAACAAAAATCATTTGTATTTTTCATTAAGCATAAATTACGAAAAGGGTAAAAAACAAATGATAAATAGAAATCTTTTTGTATTCTTCATTTAATGCAAACAAAAATGAAGGAAATATAATACAAAAAAAAATTCATTATTCTAGCATGTGATTAAGCGTGAAACATAGACTAGAAAATGACTAAACAAGCATACATTTAGCATAATAATATAGCATGAAGTACAAAAATCTAAAGTATGCAAATAAAACTAACACATTCATCCTTTAGATTTTCCAAGGGAGGAAGCATGTGAAAGCAAATGAGAATCAAAAACCCTATCTTGTAAAGCTACCAAGTCGGATCTCCTAACCTAAACTAACGACGAGTGACTAACTCGGGATGTAGGAATCTTGGCTACCTCGGTTGCCTTACGAAGTGATTTTCTAGGACCCTTTTTAGGATCAAAATAGATTTTCTTAAGATGACCTTTTCGACCACAATGTGAACACTTAAACTCACGGCAAAAAGATTTACCTAAGGAGTGATCTCTAACGGCTTTCCTTGGCGATTCTCCTAAAACAATTGTTTTGGCTTTATGAGTTGATTCCTTACAAGTATCGAAGCCTTAACCACAAGTGTCATTTTTAATTTGGACCTTTCCTAATATTTTATCTAATTTCTCCCAACGACACTCCAAATCAAATTTGACTTTTTTAGAGTCTTTTAATTTATTTTCTAACTTTAAAATGTTAGACTCTAATAAAACATTTCTCTCTTCAAACTCGAGAAGCTCCTTTTTCAAGGATTCCATTAAACCTCTAAGGTTATCTCTCTCTCCTTCTAACTTCAAATTAGCTGTTTTTAGTTTAACAGATTCTTCATAAAGTTCTTGAAAAGCATTTTGAAGTTTACTCACATTAACCTCTTCTTCATTTTCACTCTCTCTTTCTTGTTCACTCTCACTACCATAAAAAATAAGGGAATCATAAACTTTGACCTCAGAAGTGTCATGTGTTTGAATATCTTCATGAGAAGATTCACTATTGGTGCTCACATGACTAGCCATAAAAGCCACAAAGTTGGGCTTAGTGGGGGATTCGAGTCCCTCTTCCTTATCACTATCACTAAGGGTCGCATTATATGAAATGGGTCACTTACCCTCTCTCCTTAGTTTAGTGGGGCACTCAGAAGCCCTATGGCCATAACCCTCCCAAACAAAACACTTATTTGACTCGTCCCTATTTAAATTTTCATTAATAGTTTTAGGGATCCTCTCGGCTTTGTCATGCTTAGAAGTTTTAAATTTCTTAAAGTTATTTTTAAATTTATCTTTGTTAATTTTAAGAAACTTTCGAAATTTCCTAGCAAACAAGGCCATATCTTTTGAGTCACTATCACTCTCGCTCTCTACTATTTGTTTTTCCTCTTTCCGGGATTTTAAAGCAATGCCCTTTTCAATTTTCTTTTCGATTTTAGAGGGAAACATGTCGAGTTCATAAGTTTGTAAATCACCTACGAGCTCTTCTAATTTTGTAGAGGCTAAAGTTGGTAAAGAATTTAAAACGGTCATAATTGGAATAAATCTATCGGGTAGGGACCTTAAAATTATCTTTACTACTCGGTTGTCGTGTATTCTCTCTCCTAAATTAAAAGATGAATTAACAATATCAGAAATCTAGCATAAAATTCATTAAAATTTTCTTTTCCGTTCATTTTGATGGTTTCAAATTTAGTGGTGAGGTTTTGGAGTTTCGAAGCTTTAATGACACTAGTACCTTCATGAGTGAAGCTTCTTTAGCGGTTTCACACGTCATAATACGACGAAATTCATCTGGTGTGACCACGCTAAACAAGGCATTTAAGCCACGGGAATTAAAATTTGAAAGTTTATATTCATTTTCACTCCATCTATCTGCGGGTTTGGGAACACACTCATTATCTACTAAATGTGTAGGCGGGGACCACCCGTTAATTACAGATAACCAAATTCTCTCGTCGATAGATTTTAGTGCCGATGTCATCCACGCTTTCTAATACGCGTAATTAGAACCATTGAAAATAGGAAATTTTGAAAATGGGGAAAATTCCATTTTAGCCAAAAATATTTAAAGAATCTTTAACGAAGTAATTTATTATTTTTGGCTCTGATATCACTTGTTGGTGCGCGAGGCCCCCGATTTTACAAATAATTTCCTTTTAAAGATATGTGAAAGCGAGATGGTTCACACAAAAAACATTTTCACTTAAATACAATTAATTTAACCCCAGTCCTAGAAATTTGCCTAAGTCATATTTTCAATAGTACCAAATTAGGCCAAACCAATTTTATCAAATTAAGTGACGGCTTGAATTAAATTAACATAAACATTACCCAAATTAATTAGCACCAAATTAAACAAGTTGTGATTTAAACCAAATTTTATGTTTTTACCTAAGCATTCGTTCAAGGTGATTTTGCAAGATAAAATAAATAATGAGTCACTACGCCGCGATGTACGACGAAAAACCCACAACGGGAAACAACCTCGGACGAGTCCAGCCTCAAATCCACTAAGTATGGTTTTACAAATACAAGACAATAAGAATTACAACACTCGACTCGATCCCTTTCAAGACCCGACTCTCCTTCTTGTATACACCTCCGCATAGCGAATAACCAAGGAGATCCACCGCGGTCTCGTAATCCACCGATCGAACTTTGTTGGTCACCGTCACCCAAACTAGGAGCCTTTCTCAAAGTGGGTATGCCAATGCAAACAATCTTCTTCTTTGTAGGATTTAGAAGCAAACCCAAACTTCTCTTCAAACGGTAGAGATAAAAACCGGTGCCAAACTCCAAGAAAAGTATATATATATATATATATATATGTGTGTGTGTGTGTGTGAACTTGGATAAACAAACTTTGGGTGTAAAAAAAGTGGTTAAAAGATTTTTCTTGAGAGATAAGAACACTTACACAATGAACTTTTTCCATTTGGAATGATGCTCTCAAACTCTCTCTTAGAAATGGAATAGTATGAAAAAGTTGAAAAGTGAAAGTTGGTTTTCACACTTAATTAATCATGTAAAAAGTTAGGGGGAAAAAAAGTGGGAAACTCGGAAAAACTACTCAAAACTGCTAAAATAACTGTTCCCGCCAAAACTCGTTCGAACGAGATTTTCATTAGAACGAAGTCTCGTTCAAAGGAACCTTCTAACGAAGTTTCAGTCTGATCTCCTTAGAAGTCTTGTTTGAAATCTCGTTCGAACGACACTTCGAACAACACTTCGAACGACATTCCAGTGGCCAATATGGAACTCGTTGGCAGACCTCATTCGAACGACAATATTGAACGAAAAATCAGAAAGCTAAAATTTTGATTTTTAGCCCAGAAACTTTGTTTTAAAGTTTTAATGAAACTTTCTGAAAATAAACAATAGTTTGAAAACAAAATACACCAATTTAAATATCGTTCCAATCTCCTATATATATATATATGTATATATATATATATTAAAATTCATTCATACCTTAGGAGAAATGGAACCATGTTGATGACGTGGAAACAAGACACAATACACACGACATTTCATGAAGCTTTAATATCTTGCCCGTACGTCTTCAACTACCCGGTCATAGGCTTGAATGGATACAATTAAAAGCTATCGTATGACATAAACGTTTTTGATCGAAATTGAGCCAAAACAACATTAAGATTCAATCGAAAATTGTGTCCTTATAAAAAAAAATATTGGTTACATTATGAGAATTAAGAAAAAAATAAACGAAGCAAGTAAATGCAATAAAATATAATAAACTGTTAAATGAAATAAAACCACTGTGATACCAATCACTGCTATGAGAAATAAATCCAACTATGGAATATACAATCTCAATAATACAATATCCATCTCAGAATGGAAGTAAATATTGTACAATCTATGACTTGAGATAAGCTGAAATAAAATTAAATAGAAAGATGCAAAGGAGAGACTTCACTCAACACCTACATACTAGGAATCTCCAAACAGTGATCCAAGTCTACATCAACAATAACTGCCTAAGACTTGTGTAAAGTAATCCAATCACGAGAAAAAAACGAGTCTACAAAGAGTAAAAATATAACTGAATAATAATGGATATTCCTAACATTTTAAGTATATTTAAGTCATTTAAGTTACCCAACAAAAACAACCTAAATAAACATGCAATTCTACTCCCAAACTCGTATATGGATCATCATGATATAATTTCATCATTAATTAGCTATCTCTAGATTAACACTTTTAAGTTTATCTTTCGACTTAAGGTGTTCGTGCTCTATAATAGATTCCTGTAGCAAAAGTAATTCTCTTACTAAATATTTTTCCCTTGTTTTAAGTGTCAAGATTTATCCTTCGAATTATGCAGATCTCTAATGTAAAAACTTGTAGCATTCTCATGTCAGAGTTTAGTAGATACTCCTCTAGTATATTATTACCAAAGTAATTCCGCGTCATAAACATATTATTATACATCATTAGAATAAGTCATAATTAGGTACATCAATTGGAAGTACCGCAGGACATAATCACATGTAACCTCAAGCCAACACAAAAAGGAAATCACTAAGCCTTCCTATTTATCATATAGGATCCATTCCCAATACCTATATGAGGACGTTTCCATTTATTTACCTCGGGAACACGGAGGTGTCAATAGTAGGATCGGCGTAAATAAGGCATAAGTAGAGGTCGTCTCATTACGGGAAATATCATGAGCGGTCAACGTCATATGCGCCCCATCAAACTACCTCATAGTACGTCTCACATTATCACTCACTCATTATTTTAGGATTGAAAATAGATCGAGTAAAAAAGCACAACAATACGCAATTGGGTCAAACAAACAAGTATTAACACTTTTAATTTTTTTCGATGAAATATTGGTCATCTATCGATCATGTTCAATGCATACGAGTTTTGTTTTCCAATCCATTATAAAAGTTTTTCATATATCAGAAATTACAGGAAAAAATTAATAAATATTTACAAAATCCAAAAATTACAGAAAAGCATTAAAAAAATTTGAAATTAAAGAAAAATATTTAAAATTTTGGAAATACATGAAATTTATTTTAGAAACCTAAAAAGTATTGATTCCTTTTAAATACAAAAATAATAGAAAATGCATTTCAGGATCTGTAAACCTTTTAAAAAATTCTTGAAAATATAAGTTTTTTTAAATTTCTAATGAAATAATAGAAGAGTATATAAAAACATTCAATAATAATGAAAAACATCTAAAACATCTAGAAATTGTAAAAAAAACTTCTAAAAAACATAAAAAAAAACTTCTAAAAACATCTAAAACAAAGTTGATTTTTCTAGAAATAAGAAAAATATTTAAAAAAAAAACTCTAGAAAAAATAGAAGAAAACAATAAATTTTAATAAAATTGAAGAAAATAGAAAATAATAGAAAATAATGATTTTTTTTTTAAATATTTGACTACTATTGAATAAAACTTTTAAAAAATCTAAAAAATACCAAAAAATAATTTTAAGGAAAAAAAATCCCAACCATGATAAAAAAAAAAACTAGTAAAAAATTTCAATCAAAATATTTGAAAATTACATATAAATAATGATTTCTACAAGGAAAAAACAACAAATTTCTAGCAAAAAAAATGTCTTCGGCTATATTTCCAACCCTCATGCACACCTGTGACAACCAAAACCCACCCACCCTGATCCCACCTATGACCACCACAAAAATCAGCTTGCCCAGCTCTGTATGCCACATCGCCTAAACACCTTGAACCCACATACGACCACAAAAACCCACAATTGACCACCATTTCCAACCAAACCCACATTCTCATCTCCTCTTCTTTTTAATTTAATTTCCAATACAACCCAATTGATAATAAAAGCTTAGAAAATGAGATTTCAGAACAATAAAACTCAATTTAAACTACTGAAAAAAATATGGAATTAATAAAAATTTGGAATTCATATAAATATCAGAAATAATAGTTTTTTATTTTTATTTTCAAGCCCAACAAAAATTAGCAAATCCAACCCACGATCACCACATTTCACCTCTTTTTCCATCCCCATTCCACCAATCACCAACCCAACTCACAAAATTGAACAAAACAAATTTGGTGTGTGTTTTGAGATTATCTAGGTGTGTTCTTGTGTTTGTGTTTTAATTCATGTATATTTATAATGTCTTTGTGTTCTCGTGAATATAATTTCTGATCCGTGTATGTTCATCTCTTCGTGCGTATAATGCCCTAATCCGGATTTATGGGTTACCCATGGTCAACCCGGCCCGTCCAGGACGTTAGGTGTGAATTGCAAAGAGGCAACCTAAATAATATTGCTAGTCGAGTTTTATTAAATTAACTTTTCACTTATTTTGTATGCAATTTAAATTTATATAAAGCTATGTGTGGGACCCGCGGGAAGCGTCTCTGAAATCTAAGTATTCAGAGATTCTCACGTAAAATGAAAGGATACTTATATGTATGATGCTCTCAAAGTATGAAATCGCGTACAACCTGTCGTAATAAAGAAAAGAGAATGAGCCGAATGCCCAGTGGGAAATCCAACAATGCAATATAGTTACGAATAACAAAAATAAGACTCTATAATGTGCCACCTACGTGCACATGCAAATACCATATGCATATATACACGTGCATACACTAATGCATGAATCCATTTATTCCAAAACCTTTCTTGAGATGATGAAATCAAACTAATATTATTAAAGGCTCCTTTTGGTCATTTTTACTCGACTTAATATTGATTTTCGATTTAACGCCACCGGTCAAATACATCAACAAAATGGCATTTGTTTAGGGAAAACAATCCATTTACCAAAAATTTCATTTACTCACACCAATTCCACTTAATATTTTTCTTGAAAACCACCTTCCAATGCACGCTCAGTCGGTGTTAGAAAATATATGTTTTCCCTTTTAAAACCACTCACAACAAACACTTGTGTTAATTAAGGGTTAAACCATTTTAGGATGGTTAACTACCCAATAGTCACCTCAATTTACCATTCCTTGCACTTCCCATGGACATTAGTCAATTTCTCATACTTCTTGTCCATATTATCTTTTTAATCTGAATATTTACCAATTTCAATACATGTTAAGTTGTCTCTTTTTTTATTCTTAGTACAACCAATTTTCATATAATGTTCTACTTTTCTCATTATCCTTTTCTAGCAATTTACCACATAATCGCATATTTTAACGCACTCCATAATGTTAGTTTTGGCATGATATTCTCTAGCTAGTGATTTTAAGATTTTCACCTTAGGGCTCTGGGCCCTTCTTAATTATTCCCCATCACATCTGAGTCCTTTTTCAGCGTCATTAAACACTTTGTAAATGTTCACATTATTCCACTTTTACACATTTACGTTGATTTCATCTCGAAAATCAGTTTCTTTTAGGACCATTTAGTGTAACACTTTTTCAATAATTTTATTTCATAAAAATATTTCACTTTACATAAAATTATCGTTTTACCCATTTGTTTCAAAACTTATATTTCCCTCTATTTTCACAAGTTTTATCATTTCAAAAAAAAAAATATTGTTAAGTTACACACACGAACATCTTAAATGCTTTTAACTCATTAACACTTCTTTAACACTTTGGAGTAACACACTTCTCAAGTTGAAAATCTCTTTATTTCATTACTTTCTTTATCAAAAAAAATCATTTGGCAATTTGAAGACTACTTTTCAAGTAAAACACCATTTTTCTTTATTAACATAATTAGTCTTTACAACATACACTTATAATATTTTTCACATTTAGTAACACACTTTGAGGGCTGAAATTTTTATTGTCTTTGTTTCATGTTAAAACACATTAAAACATTTATTAAACTTGTTCATATGCTCATTTCCATATTACCACAAGTTTATATACATGGAAAGGAGGATTTTAAGTCCCAAAATCCAATAAAATGAGTATAACACACGATTTATTCAAGAAATTCACAATACTTGCAAAAATATATCTTTCAAGACTTAAAGACATTTTTGTTCTTTAAAACTTGAATAGATATATAATTCCATAACAATCCATTTTTACAAGAAAAATTTAGAATTTTTTTCATAAATATATCATAACAAGATAAATATCCTTTTAACACATTTTATTTCATAAAATGTTTAATACGAAGTCTTCTTAAAAAATATAATTTTTTCAAATCTTTGAAACCATTTTACATGAATCATGAGAAAATAACCTGCTACAACATACATGTATTCTACTCTTAAAACCCTGTAAACAAGACCAAATACTAATGAAGTAGGGTTCTTAAAATTAAAGAGTAGAGTTTTCCATCTCAATTAAGCTCTAAAAATGAATGGAAGAGGAAGAAGATGATGGAAACCTCCACCTCCTAAGGTGGCCTAATAAAGGTTGTCAAACTCCACTCTCTTGCTCCTTGAAAGCTCCATCAAACTCCATAATTTCTTTATCTTTTCTTCTCCAAAACCCCCAACAATAGCTCCATAATTTTATATCTTGCCTAATATGTGATGTGTATGGTTTTCATAGGATTAAATGTGGTAGAATATAAGGTAAATATGGTAGTTCAGGGTGGAGGACTGGTTGTTATAGGGTGGTGGCTGGTGGTGGAAGAGCTCTCAAGAGCTAAAGAGAGAAAATCTAATTTTAAAATGGAAGAAATGGCCCCAAACTCCGTTTAAATACCTCAAAACCTCCTTGTTTTTAACTCTTTGATCCACCAAAAGCCTTACCCATGTTTGATTTGATCCATCGAGATCCTGATAGCTCAAATGATCCAATGGTCGGGATTTTCACAACGTTTTCCAAATTTGAAAATTCTAATTTTTGGTGTCTTGTTCGAATGAGAATGGACCTCGCTCGAACGACATCACAATCTCGATCGAATCGGGGTTCGAACGTGTTTCTAAAGAGATTCCAATAAGGGTGAAATGCAAACGTGTGATTTTATTCAATGGTCGTTTGAGGCATCGTTCCACCAGATAGGGATCTTGTTCGAACGACCCTAAATAATTTTCGCCAAATTAAATATAAGAATATATATATATATATATATATATATGTGTGTGTGTGTGTGTGTGTGTGTGTGTGTGTGTGTGTGTGTGTGTGTGTGTGTGTGTGTGTGAGTGTGGAAATTTAGATGATCCAAAAATGTGAGAGAGAGAACCTGGTTCTCTTGCCCAACTACCACCATTGATGCTTACATTTTATAAATTTATGGATATATTTATATTTGATGATGCCACAATAGCTAATTTTTCTCCTCTTTTAACTGATGAGGCCATCTTCTTTTGTGCCGCCAATGAATGGTTCCAACAATTGTTGGTGAATTATGGTGGTGACGCTTTTGAGTTTTATGGTGAAAAAATTAGAGGGGTTGGGGATATATATTATCCATGTGCTTGATGATGTCCCAAGGGAAGATGAGGGTGGTTGGGAGAGTAGAGTAAAAACTCGTATTTTTTGGAATATTTAAATTACACGTGTTATGGTAATTTAATTAAATTAAAAAATAAAGTGATTTGAATAAATATTAATTAGAGACAAATGTATTAATATTTATGTGTTATTATATTTACTTTTGTGATAAGTAAATGAAATTGTATTAATTTATATTACATTGTAAGTTGATAAGAATGACGGGTAGACAGTATCTTATTCAGGAAGTGGGTATGGGGTCGTGTTGGGAATGAGATGGTAAATTACTGATGGATAACTCGGGTGATGATTTCGACTGTATGGTTGATCCGGAATAGGTCAAAATAGTCAAAATTTAATACCCAAGGGTAGTGATTGGGTTTCAATTTTTTAAACTAAATAGGACTCACATAGGGGTATACGGGTCATTTTAAATATGCATGCAAACCTAATTTCCAGATTAGGATTATAAAATGAAAAGTTTGGAGTTAGATAAGAGTTACTTGTTTATATTAAGAGTTTAAGTTGTTATATCAAGAATTTAAAAGAGAAGTTAAAGAGAGAAGATGAAAAAACTCAAAAAACTTAAGAGGAACACCAAAGGAACTCAAGAGGAGATCAATTGGGAGTAGATTTTTGACAATTTGAGGTAGGATTATCATCAACAAAGACAAAATTAGACTCTAAAAACCTTAAGGCAAGTGATTAACTTTCTTATTATTTTATGTTTGCAATTAAATTCATATTAGAGTTGTTGGAAAATGATTTTGGTGGGATTCATATGAAAAATGGGTTTTTGGACATGATTTCATATGATTTGTATGTGAATTATAATCTGAAATCTCAGCATAGGAATCCATGTAAAAAGATAATATTAATTTAAAAGATTGAGAAATTATGAACTATGGTGATTATGTTGTGAAATTATAGCATTTTCTAATAGAATGTTGAATTCCATGCAATCGATTACGTACATATGAATTGAAATGCGAGAATTGGTTAAAGTCATATTCACGATTGATGGAGAAGAGGGAAATTGGGTTGTATGCGATTACATATCGAATTGGATGATGTTAATATATGAAATCTCAATTTAGTAACAAGAATTAGGCTACTGCTAGAATTTAATTTATTCGTCCCTCATAAGCGAAACGATTTGGCAGGCGAATCGATTCATGTCTGGAGTCATGTTTCCAAATGATAGGTTCAATTGGCCGCTACGACACCGAATGACGGCATCAGATGTGGCGAGGAAAGGACGACCCAAAATAACAGGGATTTGTGCAATAGGTTTTTGCACTTGTTAGGTGTCCAAGACAACAAAGTCGACAGGAAATATAAAGTCACCCACTTTAATTAGGACGTCCTCAACAACGCCTTTCGGAATTTTCACAGAACGGTCGGCTAAGGACAAGGTAATCCTAGTCGGTTTCAACTCCGATTGACACGCCGTTTGAACTCAGGCGTCCCTCGATTCAATGCCTTCAATATTCGTGCTTGCTCCGAATCTGAAATCAGTAATTTGAATATACAATATTGCCCCTGAAGGTGCGTAAGTGATTTTTTCATACTCAATTTGTGTCCGGACTTCACCGCTTTCTTTTTAAACCTGTCAATACTCAAAAACAACTTGAACAAGAGGTTAGCGATGAATATAAGATGTTAGCTTGAAGTTCCCAAAATTGCATTATTAACCCAATTTATTCTTAAATTTGTATTTTTCTCTAAAATAATAAAAATATCTATAAAAGCTCTTTATTTATGATAAAATGGGAATAACAACACTTAGATTTGGGTGTAAATAATACAAAATAATGCACTCATCAAAGCCAAATCGACTTAGACCTGCTCTGAAAACTACTTATGATTATTTATTTTAAATTGAAATTTTTTGGGGATTTTTTCGATTACAGAGGGTCCGTAATTATATGTTGGTACTTCTAGAAATTTTATGAATTATCATTATGACCTTGGGTTGATTGGGATTATATTCGGGGTGAGACTTAGGGTATTTGGGATGAATAATACTCAGGAAAAATGAAATAGTGAGTTTATGATGAAAACAAGATTCAAAATGGGATATGGGCTGATTGATAATGGTTACATTTTACAGAAATGTTATTATAAGTATTAATTAATTAAATACGTGAATATTTAAATAATTGGAAATTGAGATTTGACACGTAATGTATAGGCTAGTGTTACGAAGGATATGCATGGCTAGCAGGGCTCATTATATATAAACGGGTATAGAGACAATATATATATGTATGATTATATATGTGTGGATAATATATATATAGAATATACCACTCCTCGCGAAGATGCTATCGGTGCAGGTTGGGTGCTATAGGCGATCTCTCCTAGAGAATCCCAACAGGTGTAGTATTGATCAATTGGGCCATTGGTCTGTCGCATGACCACACTACGTGAGTTTAGAGTTTGGTGGGAGGTAATGTGGTATGGTTATACCCCACAGTTGTATGACTAAAACCACCGGCGATTTATGTTTATATTTTGGGTTTGGTGGTGAGAATCAAACCCGATTACCCAGGTACTGGAGTGTATTCTCTGGAACTTGATAACGTACTAGATATTCTCACCTAGTGAGTTATTACTCTCAGGGATGTTTGTTATACATATATGTATGTATGTATACTTGATGTGATATTATACATATATGTATGTATACTTGATGTGATATGAAAATACGTATATAAAAGTGAAGAAAAGTATATACGGACATAAGACACTAAGGTGTAACTGTTGAATTACGAACTAGTGAAAGTTATTTAAAATTAATTGATTAACTATAATTGAGAATTATAATTGTTAAGCGAATGTGAAGGCTAATTATACAAAATATGCGTAAGCGTATGGACTTGACGGTATATTGAGACAAGTTAGCCTAGGTAGCATAATTAGGTGTTAAACGCATACGTTAGGTGCACACTATAGTTGAGGGGTGAGGATTATCTCATGGGAGTGCGACACCAGTTTAAATATGGATAATACACTCATATGTATTAATGTATTTTAATTACCTAGAAAATATTTTCAAAAGGATTTGGGTTCTGACCCGTATCAAATTATTTTCAAAACCTTTTAGGTGTCCAACCACATGGACGCCAGGCATGAGTATCATCTTCAGGTCATCGGAGCTGCAGCCGTTGTGGAGACAGTGCAACAAAAATAATCATTTATGTAAGTTTTTAATTTTAGGTTATGTCACATAAGATTTAAATGAGATAAATAACATTTACATAATATCAATTATGACAATTTAATTACGGAGCCGAACTTTTTCAAGGTTTGTAATTAATGTGAGATAAATGAGATAAAATTTATATTAGATTAAATGAAATTTTCATAAATGTATTTAGAAACTCTTCAAAATTTAACAAAAAAACTAACTTAATTCAAAAACCAAAGCAGGGTACCAATTTCATTTCCAACGACTAAATCGAGAGAGTTTTTTTTACTCTCGCTTATGCACCTCTTTGGTTACCAAACCCTAAGCTGAAACATATATCACCACCTCAAATTCATATACACACCTCCTTTTCTCCAATTCCCTTATAATATCAACATGGATTTAAACAATGGAATGAGATCCCATCCCTTAAAGCCTTTTCATTTCTTCTGAATCATCTATTCTCATATCAGGTACCCCTCTATCTCATTTTTTTTCCATTTTTACCCAAAATTTCTTTCATTCTTGGTTTCAATTTTAAAGATTTTATTTCAGGGTTTCCATTTTCATATTCCATGACTACATTAAGGTACCGACATCGCTTTCTCTCTCCTACTTTGTGGATTTAATTTTTTTGTAGTTTGAAGTTAAGAATTTATGGTTCATATTTCAGGGGAAAAAGTTTTGAGGCTATGTTTAGTTATTTTTTTTATTATCTCTAATCTATATTTTTTGGGATTTTGGTCCTTATTTTTGAGATGTGGGTTTAAAGTTTTTGGCATATTGGGTTGTGGTCTCTCAGCTAATACTATGTCTGTACATATAATTTTGACATCAACTCTAGGGTTTTGGGTTATAAGCGTTTAGGGGCTGAGGTGGTTTTGTGGATTTTTTATTCATCTTTAATTTATTTTCGGTGTTAACTTGGTGAATATTTTTTATTCGCAGACACTTTTATGCCAACGCTTAAGTTTTAGTTGTTGGATTGTAATGCTTTCAATTAGAGGTTTGTGTCCCTGTGTGTTATTTTAATTGGTTTGTGTGAGTCCTAACCATCCAAGTTTATGTTTATAAGAATCCTTAACAATTGGAGCTAATACTCTTTAGTTTGTCATATTCAATCAATTGAATTTCACAGGTTTTTGAGTTTTGTTTATTTTTCCCTTTTAAGATAATTGATTATATTTCCAGATTTTGTATAGATTTATAAATAGAAAAATTTATACTAAAAATGAATTTTGATATGTGGTGATAATGTGTTGCCTTTTGATCTAAACCTATTGTGCTCAATCTATACTTGTTTAGTGTTAAATACCTTAATGTTTATGAACTATTGACATGGGTACATTTTTTTCCGCAATTTGTAGATAGTGAAGGTAGCCAAGATGTCCAAAATCTTGGGAACCCAACTTTATTATATTTGGGTCACTATGGTGCAAGGTGAATAATTCATAACCAACATGATTATATACAGTACTCTTAAAATCTTTAGAAAGTCTTACACTTAATGTATGTTCAAAATTTTAGTATCCATTGTTCTGCAAAGCTTTACCCTAATCTTGAATATAAGATTGTATATAATATTAAGTTTACTTATCTCCCATTGTTTATTATTTGTTAATGAGCATTGCTCTATAAATTGAAACCTGGTTTCACAAAGTCAATTTGTTTTCCAACATAGAGTCAACATCATGTAACACTTGAACATATGTTCGTTAATCTTTGATTCCAAAAGTCTGTCCAAAGTGCTATAGGAATGAGTGATATTTAAAGTTCGTGTAGTGGAATTAAATATTTCTATAAATGTATAGGGTTTAATGTATCTTTGTATTAGTAGGTTGGGAATTGTGGTCACTCTCACTATAATAATGGGATATATTCTTTGGATATATGCCCATTGGATTTTAGTCTCCCATGTGTTTCCCATGATAACCTCTCAAAATGCACATTGACTTATTTCTAATGTAATTTGAAATTATAATTTTAATTTGTTATTAATTTTTAATACTATTTAGGCATTTTCTCTCCAATTTGTCACTATAACCAATGGTTTTGAATTTTTTTTTATTTTTTGATGAAGGTTAATCGACTAAAAAGATAATTTACTTTTACTAGCTACTACTTTTGCATATGTCTCTCAATTACAGTATCTCTCTTCCTCTGAGGGTCCCTTAAGGTTTTCATATTTTTGCGTTAGTGTTTAAAATTGAGTTTTTCGCAGTGTAGTAGTGATTTAATAGGTTTTAATTTATATGGATTTGGGTAATTTATATTTAATGACTTTTTAGTGCGTTTTTGACATTTTCACTGATTATTTTACACAATTTGTTCTAATTGGTTGACATTTATTCATATTCAAGTGTGCACATTTTCATAAATCCAAAACTTGGGTTTGAAGATGGTGCAATGTACTTGAATTATTTTTCATTCATAAATGTACTCCATGGACTCAATGATAACTAATAAACTCCTCTAGGATATTAAACAAACATTACAATAAGTAGTGTATATTTGATTTCATTCTTTTTATCCATTTTTATATGATTGATGTTTGTAATTGAAAGTATGAACCTGATAACAAGATAATAAGGTTGTTTACTATGGGGAAGAATAGTTAAAAGGGGAACATTGAAAACAACCCTAAAAATGGTTAAAAGGGGAAAATTATTGAACCAATATTTGAAATTAAATATTTTCTTTACTAGGATGTGTTACGTTAAGAGTAAAATTACCATGTGCAACCAATATGAACGTCTATATGTTCAACCAATATGTTTTTTAGGGTTGATGATATGTTTGATGTCTCTAATTTAAAGAGTGGATTGTTTTTAATTTCGGATCCTATAATTCACCAATGAACGGGTCTATGTTTTGGTTGTCGAATCTAAACGAACACTCCAAATTTTATTTTCGATACAAATATTGAGATCTGATGGGAGCTAAGCTGAGATCATGCAAGAGTAAAACACACGGTTCTTAATTTTTTTTTTTTAGGGGGGGGGGGGGGGTAACATGTCCTTAAATATATGACTTCGGTCGATGGTGGATGGACTAGAATGTGTTCAAATAGTTGGTGGGGTCTCAATTCAACCATACACTTCTTCCCCTCCTTTTCCGTACTCGTACATTGATTGGTCGAACGTAGCAAAAAAAAACCTTAACATAATTTTTGTTTTCAACCATATGATTTATCATAAACATTCGGTGACCTATACGGGATCCCTTGTATCTTGACCTCTTTACCATTACTTCCACAACAAGTAGCTTTCCGGCTGGTTTGATTCTTTGGTTACGTCTTTCCACGATGCCCTCCTTGATTGACACCTTGGGCGGTTTGTTCATTGGTAGCGACATGATTGCGAACAATAATGAGGGTTGTATGACCTTATGCTCTGCCTCTAATTTCTACCATAAATCTAGAAAAAGAGGGGCTTTGGGTTCCGAGTTCAGTATGTGTCAAGTTCATTATACAATTACCCACGCCATTACAAGTATAAGAATAGTTAAAGGGAGACCAAAGATAATATAAGTTGTCATAACAATTTTCAGTAGATTTTATATATTCATCTCTTAAGTTGTGAATTTCAACAATGTGTTTAATGATTACAGTTTCCATATACTCTCGATCTTATTTTTCACAAACAATATGCAACAAGTCTTCTCCATTGACTCCCATGGGTGCCATTAATTGAATTTGCAGCCACATCGTAGTTTTCTCACTTTTAACACGGGAAACACTTAACATCATCGCTGGTTTATTCTCTCTCTCACCCTCAAATTTTTATCATCTTAACTCTTAAAGTTGAAAATTATTTTGTATATGACCAAACACTTTGTTCTCACTCATTTAAGTTTCTCTTATAATTTTTCTTAAAAGTGTTATAAAGATCAATTTACATATCTATAGTTGTTCTTGGTGCTAGCTCTTTCAATTAAAATAATTCTTCTGTAAAGTTAGTTTCAATATTATTAGTTCTTATAAGGTTTGATTCTTCGTATAAATGCTCACTTGTTGATTATTACAAAGAAAGTGTGTTTCGTTTAATGTGTAAATTCACTTCCAAAACAAAATCCATAATTTTCACATATAGATGTGTTGTTATGAAACATGGTTAAGGCGAAGATATGTTGTGAAGTCCATACATAGTTCTAATTTATATCTCGTGTTGACTTAGTTCTGAATAGTTACTTACTAAATCAATTCCAAGTAAGTAAGATGTTAATGTTAGTATTCAGCAGAGTCATACCATTTAAGTCGAATCTTTATCATTTATTTTGTGGATTCATGTAAAATTGTAATTTGATTTTTATTGGTCTAAGTATGTTGTTGGATGGAAGGTTACAAGAGAGGATGAGAAATAAAGTGAATTCCTCATATTGGGTATGATTTTTCAGATTTTAATAAAAAATGGGGGAAACTAACGACTTTGGAGGCATATTTGAAAATCATTTCACATATTAATTGTTTTTGGTGTTTTATGGTAAAGTGAAAAATAAAGTTCATCTATTCTTCTTCTTCACTAACCATATCAGTTGAACTTAAATACATATCTACTTCAGTTTCATCTTCCCCTCATCCATATATGTATAATTAAATAGCTTGTCGAAACTTAACCCTTATAAACATTATTCGCTTGTGCCATTATCTGGGGTAGCACCCTTCATCCATATCAATAACCATCAAGCACAAAAATGGTACAACACCCTTCATCCATATCATTAACCATCAAACACAAAAATGGTAGTAGTCTTGATCATATTACAAGCCACTTCCACTAATTCTCAAATCATGGATGCCTATAACCTCTTTACTTAATGCAACAAAAAATATAATTCTATCCTTTTAAATAATCATTTAATAGAATTTTGTTGGTCTAGTGTAGTGTGAATTTGACATTATATTCTCTTATGATATCTTCAAGCCAATATCCTCTTACCATTCAATCAAATAGTACATATTTTCATCAATTTTTGTACACTAACCATATCTCCACTTTGGTTTGTATACATTGGGAAGCTTTACAATAGTTCTGATAACCAGAAACTATTGATAATTTCAATTTGATTTCTAGTTTATGAGAAAATCCATAAGAATTTGAGAATCCTGGTTAGATACTCGGAAAATATGTATGGTCTACTGTTTTAATGCATATACGTTTACTGCAAACATTTATTGATTGCTTAGATTGTGTGTTGAATCGGTGTCTTGTGCTAGTAGTAGTAGTTGATTTTTTTTGTATCAGACACACATTTATTTTTACCCAACCACTTTTGATCTACATTTACCATACGTCACTTATCAGTGTTTTCTGCGTCTCTCTAAGAGTTACTCTCATTTTTTGTTTTCTCATAATAATCAGTATGATCCATCAGAGTTTATCATCGATATATTCATATTAATTAATATGATCCATGTTTATGTGGTCGCATGATAAAAGATAGACACATAATTATTATAAACCGAAAATATAATGCATAATGGATACTAAACATAAAAAATTATCAACTAGCCTGTTGGTGATCATTTAAATGGGATGCACAAAAGTTTAGAGTATATAAATGTTAGCAGTATCATTCATTTTCATTTTTCTTAGGATCCTATATATGAATAAATATCCACAAGTCCAGCCAGTATTTGGTGCATTACATTAAGATCCCATATAAGATTGAATATCCTTTATTAAACACAGAATAATTCCTTTCATCTTTTTCATTTCATTCCAGGTTTGAAGACCTCTCATTTGTAGATTATGTAACAATATTTACCTAATCAATATCATTTGCAAGTTTGGAGACTTTTCATTTTGTGGTAAACTACAAATGTCACGAGACACACAAACCAGTATCACTATCGAATTAGAAAGAATAGGATGCAACTAAGCATGTCGTACTCTCTCTCTCACCTGATCCGACACCTAATCAAAGCCAAACTGCTCCTGATATTCTAGAAGACTAGCTCCTAGTTTGATGAACCAAATTGAGAATTGAAATTTTGTTTTTGACTGTAGGGCTGATGCATAGGTTATTCAGGAGGCCTGAATCCACTTCCTCTAAATGAAAATTTCCCTCCTGAGTTATGACTGAAAAAACCTCTACCTCTGTTGTTTAGAAATCATCCTCTATTATAAGTTTGCATTGGAGCTCTTATAGCTGAAAATGCCATTGAGTGATCAACCTTTTGGACATGTTCAACTGTAGTAGCATTTGTATCTTCTTCAGGAATGTCAAAGCCCTTAAGATTAGTGATAAATTTTTGAAAAGTTAGATAAGGTGGTTTACCTAACATTGCAATGCGAAAAGTTTAAACCTCTTACGAAGCTATTAACTTTTGTATCTTCATCTAAAGGTTTATGAATTGCATCAATTTCATCACACAAACCTTTGAATAGTTTTATGTATTGATCAACATCTTTACCATTAAATTTTATGTCATGAACATGTTCCTTTAGTTGAAATTCCTTCTATTTTATAGACTGCAAAAAGGCTTCTTCAAGACACTTTCACGCATATTTAGTAGAATTACATCCTAAAATATGATATGAACATTTTCTGTGATTGTACCCGAAAGCCAGCTACGAGCCAAACATCCATTTTCATTTCTTTTGTAAGATGGAGCATTTGACTTCTCCATAAGAGATAGTTTGTTCGTTTCAATTTGACGGATCAAATTGCAATTAAATTTTGCAATGAGTTCACACTCAATGAAAGACCATTTTAGATTGTTGTTGATCCGGATGCCATGAGCCTAAGCTCCGACACTATAAAGAGTTGTAAATATTCAATGGAATTTAAAGTACTGAATGCAGTAAGTAATATAGAACGTAGAACAAGAGAGAACTGTTCTCATTGATAAAACTCCTACGCATGCTAATGTATATATATAAGGAAAAGGCTTAAAACTAATAAACATGAAAACAGCTAGACTAATTCAGCCTTAAATGGCATGTGATAAATGATAGATGGCTATAAGGTGTAGTCAAGAGCTAGGCTTCCAAAATATCATGAGCCGTCTGGCTTTGATTGGGTGTGGGATCACATTCAAAAATAATCCATAGCGTCCCAAATACACGCTAACCTACTACTAAAAGAAAATACGAGGAAGTACATAATATGACAGGAATAGATGCTCAAAAAAACTAATTAGCATGATAAATAAATTGCAACAATTCGAATCGCATATACAAATCAAATGCAACACTCAAGAATTATATCAATATTATTTTCTCATTAACACATCAATGAGTTACCAAGCCTCACCCCACCTCACCACGCCTTTGCATTCTCAAGCATATCTCAATGTTGGACTATTGGCGGGTGCCCATTCTTCATGCCATATTAAAATATCATGACACGATTGTCAAATCATAATATAATATATCACAATGAATCAATACTATAGATTCCAATAATTATTTCAGATTTCAAAGAATATCACAATTCAACATGAGTGCAATCGACACAGAAAACAAATGGAATACTCTCGAGAGAATTTATGAGCATATTGTGTAATTCACGTACCTCAAAATCATCACATAAATTCATCCTAAAAAATTAGATCGCACCATCACGTTCCTCTCACGAAAATAATCAAATCTAGTTCTACCCCAAACTCGAGAAAACACCAAATAAACCTTCTAATCTAAGTTTCAAATCTCGAACAAGTTTGGGGTTGTGGTTTGTAGATGAAAGGGTGTAATTTTGAGAGGTCTTCTGGTTGAAAAGTTTGAGAAAATGCGATTTAAAAAGTCCATCCACGAATTAGTTGTGATATATAAATGATTCAGAGTTTGATTAAAAAAGAGTTTTAATTAGATATAAACAATAAAAAACCCCTTCGGAACAAGCTCCACGAGCATGGTTTGACAGATTTAACACCTTTCTTCTCCACCTTGGATTTTCTAGCAGTTAAGTTGACTCCTCTATATTTATTCTTCATAACTCTCTTGGTCTTATTTTACATTTATTGTATATGTGGATGACATTATTTTGACTAGCAGTAATCCTTCACTCTTGACTGATCTTACCACCAAGTTATCTTCAGAATTTGCTCTTAAGGACCTGTGCGACCTTTATTATTTTTTGGCATTGAGGTTCACCCATTTTCAAGAGGTTTGTTTTTTACTCAACACCAATATGTTTTATCTCTTCTTGACAAGGATAACATGCTCCACTGCAATGCCATTCAAACTCCTATGCCCACTAAGTCCTCTACTGCCTCTTCGAATCCGTTTCCAGATCCTATGATTTTTTGCTCACTTGTTGGCGCTCTCCAGTACCTCACTTTAAATCACCCAGACATTACTCACACGGTCAATATGATTTGTCAATCCATGCATGCTCCTACCGAGGCAAATTTTCAGCAAGTTAAATGGCTTCTTCGTTATCTTCAGGGTACTTCTACCATGGGACTTTGTCTTGTATCCCAATCCTCATGTAATCTTTATGTATTCTCGGATGTAAATTGGGAAAGATGTCCCCTTACTCATCATTCTACCTATGGGTACGATATGTTTCATGGTCCTAATTGTATCTCTTGGTCCTCTAAGAAGCATCCCACGGTCGCTCGATTCTCTTGTGAAGCTAAATATTATTATCTTGTAAGTGCCACTAGTGAGCTTGTTTGGCTTACTTATCTTTTACATGACATTGGTTTCCCTGGGCTCTATCCTCCTATTCTATTTTGTGACAATCTCAGTGCACTTTATATGACCATAAATCCTACTCTTCATGCCCGTACGAAGCAAGTTGAGCTTGACTATCACTTTGTCCGTGAAAAGGTTCCTCAAGGTTCACTTGTTACTCACTTTGTGTCTTCCTCCTCTTAGCTTACTGATATCTTTACTAAACCCCTTGCCACTCCTCAATTCACTTTTCTTTGTACCAAGCTTGGTGTGTGCATTGTCCCTTACCTTCTCTTTCGAAGGAGTATTAAGCCTATCGTACACTCTTTCTCACCTAATCCCACTCCCAATTAAAGACAAACTTCTCCTGATATTCTGAAGGACTATCTCCTGCCTACACCTCATAGCCGTCTATCATTTATCACATGCCATATAAGGCTAAATTAGGCCAGCGCCTCAATAAGTCTAGTTGATATCTTCGGAGATCTGCATGTGTTACCTATTTTCATGTTTATTACTTTTAAGCCTTATCCTTGTATATATATAGTAGCATGCGTAGGGGTTTTATAAATGAGAAAAATTCTCTCTTGTTCTACATTCTCTATTACTTGCTACATTCAGTACTTTAAATTTCTATTGAATATTTAAAACTCTATAGTAAGTGCTCATTTTTTTGGTATGTTAGATAAACAGCAAAAGAAACTCCTAATCTCTCTAGATATAAAATACGAGAAAAAGACACCAATGGAATAATTCTTCTAGCCCATAGCTTTCTACATGTTATCACACCTACCAGTTCCCCAACACGTGTGAATTCACTAACATTCCCATGGATTCCTCAAAACGTAAAGAATATAGTAATAAATTGCATACCATAATGTATAGCTACGACTCAGTGCTACATGTGATACATCTATGCGATATGTATGTTTTTTACGTTTCAATGTATATCATACCATGTAGACAACTGTGGTAAACATTATGATTTTAATTAAAATAGACGCTAGGCTGTCCTATTCTGTATCGTATATCGGATCTATTTAGCAACCATTTCCGCTGAAACGGATTTTGGGACTTTAGGTGCCCAGATGGGAGGTTTGGTATTATCATATTTCTACTTTGCGATTAAAGTATAACCCAAATGGGAGGTTTTTTAGATCAATTAGTCCAATTTAACTGATGATAACTTTCTTTTTTGTTATTGGTCTATCGATAAACACTCAATAATTCATCCATTGATTATGCTTTTATTATCTTCAACAAAAATTGTCATTGAAATGAGAAAGCACAAAATTTCTCTCATACACATAAGGGCTAGGATAATTTTGCACTCTTCAGAGACTATGGCAACAATATCTTCATATACATACTGCATATACTTTACACCTTTTCTAAAATTGTAAACATACCCCATTAAGATTTGGATGACTCACTATTATGAGGTTTTCCCTCTAAGATATAGCACTATCATATATGTTTTATCTTTTGTCGTTGCTTTCATGTCAATCCTTATCATAAATGATGATGGAGTTTGTGCTGACCTTTTTTAATTTTATTCTTGATTAGCAGCTATATTTGATATGCTTTCGGGATTATGCTATTGATTTGGGTGCTAGTGCGGACCATATTGTAGTAAGTTCTACCGAAAGAATAAACATTGAAGAAGTAACAATTATTAGAGTATGCTTCATTATTTTCTGAGATAAATATTATATTATTTGCCTCCTTTCTGTAAGGCTTCTCGTGTACTTCAAAAATTACTACAATATATGGTTTGTTGTTCACTCTCGACCATGTAACTGTTTTCTGTGATACACTGTGCATGGTTGAAAAGTATTTAATGTGCAAGGGTTTCCCTTAGGGGTGTCATACAATAAGAGAAGGGGAGAGATGTTGTTTCCCATTTTATAGATTTTGTTATTATATATTTGTTTACCTTTAGTCATTATCTTTCATTTTAAACATTTAGCAAGATTTTATGTATATCTATTATCATTCAAAATAATAATAATCATAATAATAACAGTAATAAATATTTCCGTTGGCCAAAGTTTGTAAATAGGTGTTGGCAGCCTTGTTTTCAAGCAATAAGTATCCGAAAACATGAAAATAGAAACTACTTCTACTATATATATAAAAACAAAATGCCAAGAAGCTACCACTTGATTTTTTTTGTTACCCCACTGGATATGATTACTTCAACTGCCGCAAGTTCGTCATGGGGTCTGATTAAATCACGATGAGATTAAAGATGATCTATTTTCATTTTTCCAACGTTTTGAGAGTTTGTAGACAGAGGTTGATTATTTTTTTGTAAATAAATTTTGATAAAGGAATTATTAGGGATAGTTTGAATATGTTTGATGTTTCTTCACCCTTGCTTTGCAATTATTCCATATCTTTCCAACCTTCTTCATGCACATTTTTTTGAATTCATCAGGGGCATTAGTGTTCTCCTATATAATTACAATGTATAGAAAAACAAGTCATCTACTACACATGATTTTAACTTAAATTATGTTTTATCATTTTCAAAGTTACGATTTTAGCTGTTATTGACAAGGCAATCCATACATAGTGACCTGTACCTAAAGAATTCGAACATTTCAATTCATTTTCCATAAATTATGGTATCTTTTGATTTTACCTTCACCTCTCGCCAAACATGTTCCTTTTTTGGGTATAACTCCTTACATCGCCAATCTTTGAAGGCCAACGGTAACCTGTTCAGCATCGATATAATATTAAATTAGTAACCTCTTACATAAATTAAATAGTCATCTTTAAATTGTTACGAAATAACATAAAGTATTGCAAAGAATATTCTAATAAGAGTTGTGTTATACGAAATTTTACAAAAGAAACTTTACAAGTTCCCATCACGAACTAAAATGCCTAAATTGGTAGATAGTCTATCCACGGTATCTCCGACTGGCTGATAGAAATCGTTGAAGCGAAGCTCTAAGCATTTTCCCATACTCCATAAGTAACCTAATTTCGCAATGCCTTTACGTTTAGTGGCATATTTTGCTGAAGATGAATCGTAAAAATTGAAAAAATAGGTTAACTTCAATCTACACAGTTAATTAAACACATATAGATCAAGTAACTTAGAGTACCTTCTTTATGTGAATGGGCATCTTGGTTATGTAAAGGCTCACTCTCCGTAGAGATACGATCACCTTCACTGTCACTTGAGTTTGATCGTTCGGTAGAGCTAAAATGTTAAAGGGAATGAGAACTGGGTTGACATTGCAGATGAAATTATGGTTGGAGATTGGATTGTGAGTGCAAGGGAGACTATGAACGAGAATGTGCCCGTGAGAAGGATTTATTCTGCAGCTTCGATGTCATAGAAACCTGCAATAATGAAAATTCACCACTGAGTTTACAAGAGTAATGTTTATCCAAGTGAAGATGTTCTAAAATTCACTTTTGAGCATTTGTGAAGATTTTGTGGCTTATTTAATTAGTGCAATCAAAGCATGTTCTCATATCATATAAGCAATCAAAATTCAACTAAATAGTAAGTAGGGAATGTACTTATATCATTAATGAATTCAAGAAAAGCTTCAACATCAAGCAGGACCAATGCTCTTAAGGTGCCACGTTATATAAAAAAGACATATCACAGTTCTCTTAAACAATGGTAGGAGCCATAGTTTTGTGGATCCAGAAGTATTAAAGCAAAGTGGATGCCATATGGATCCTACTACTCAAATGCTTGTTATTGTGGCCAATGGAGGCAAAATTATGAGAGAGGCCCAATGTACTGAGCTCAAATTGACCATGTAGGGGCATCACTTTGTTGGTGATATAAGGGTGTTGGGGGATTGTGAAAATACTTAAGAGGTTAAAATGTCTGATAAAGTTGTTAATGCAAGTTTTAATTAAGAGCATGCTAAATTATTTCTACTTATAAAACTGAAATGGCATATTCGGCAGTATCTGTTGACAAGACTAATAGCAAGGTTGGAGGTTTAAGGTTCATTGAAGATGAGTCCCGTGAAATAGTGAGAATGAATATGAGAGATCATTACATGAAGGGAATAAGTTGTCTACTTCTGGTGTAGAGATCACTGACAAGGATTCTCCGGAAAAAATAAGTCACAAATCACAAACCATAATATTGTACAAGTAAGAAAAGGGATCCCAAAAAAAAAAACTCACAAATCACAATACACCAAAATGACAACAATATGGAGATGAGGGCATAGGACAAGCACCTGTTCAGGTTGGATATATCTCATGTAAATTATATTTTGCTCCAATATAATTTTGACTTCATTGACTCATTAATATAGTGTTTATAGTGAACAACTATCATTGTAAGATACTAATACTTCATGCCTATACCTCCCATATGCCAATTATGGTAATTCACATTGAAACTCATTATTGAAGTCGTATAATAACTATACAAATATCTTAAGATATATGTATATTATGGATATCATTTCAAATTTCCTATATTCCAAATATCATGATATAGGAGGAAATAATTGTACTGATGTAAGGATAAGTAATATACCAACAATAGGATTATTGACTGATGTACTCCTCAATTTATTATTATTCGACTTCGATAATGAGTTTCAACGTGAATTACCAGAATTGGCATATGGGACTCCATGTAGAGATACTATCACCTACACTGTCACTTGAGTTTGATCGTTCGGTGGAGTTAAAATGTTAAAGGGAATGAGAACTGGGTTGAGATTGAGGATGAAATTGTGGTTGGAGATTGGATTGTGAGTGCAAGAGAGACTATGAAGGAGAATGTGCCCGTGAGAAGGATTTATTCTGCAGCTTCGATGTCATAGCAACCTGCAATAATGAGAATTCACCATTGATTTTACAAGAGTAATGTTTATCAAAGCGAAGATGTTCTAAAATTCACTTTTGACCATTTGTGCAGATTTTGTGGCTTATTTAATTAGTGCAATAAAAGCATGTTCTCATATCATATAAGCAATCAAAATTCAACTAAATAGTAAGTAGGGAATGTACTTATATCATTAATGAATTCAAGCAAAACTTCAACATCAAGCATGACCAATGCTCTTAAGGTGGCACGTTATATAAAAAAAGACATATCACAGTTCTCTTAAACAATGGTAGGAGCCATAGTTTTGTGGATCTAGAAGTATTAAAGCAAAGTGGATGCCATATGGATCCTACTACTCGAATTCTTGTTATTATGGCCAATGGAGGCAGAATTATGAGAGAGGCCCAATGTACTGAGCTCAAATTGACCATGTAGGGGCATCACTTTGTTGGTGATATAAGGGTGTTGGGGGATTGTGAAAATACTTAAGAGGTTAGAATGTCTGATAAAGTTGTTAATGCAAGTTTTAATTAAGAGAATGCTAAATTATTTCTACTTATAAAATTGAAATGGAATATTTGGCAGTATTAGTTGACAAGACTAATAACAAGGTTGGAGGTTTAAGGTCCATTGAAGATGAGGCCCAGGAAATGGTGAGAATGAATATGAGAGATCATTACATAAAGGGAATGAGTTGTCTACTGCTGGTGTAGAGATCAATGGTAAGGATTCTCCTGAAAAAATAACTCACAAATCACAAACCACAATATTGTACAAGTAAGAAAAGGGATCCCCCGAAAAAAAACTCACAAATCACAATACACCAAAATGACAACAATATGGAGATGAGGGTACAGGCCAATCACTTGTTCAGGTTGGATATATCTCATGTAAATTATATTTCGCTACAATATAATTTGACTTCATTGACTCATTAATATAGTGTTTATAGTGAACAACTATCATTGTAAGATACTAATACTTCATGCCTATACCTCCCATATGCCAATTCTGGTAGTTCACATTGAAACTCATTATCGAAGTCGTATAATAACTATACAAATATATTAAGAAATAAGTATATTATGGATATCATTTCAAATTTCCTGTATTCCGAATATCATGATATAGGAGGAAATAATTGTACCAATGTAAGGATAAGTAATATGCCAACAACAGGATTGTTGACTGATGTACTCCTCAATTTATTATTATTCGACTTCGATAATGAGTTTTAATGTGAATTACCAGAATTGGCATATGGGAGGTATAGACATAAAGTATTAGTATCTTATAATGATAGTTGTTCTCTATGTGATCTCTTAGAATATAGTGTTTATTGACTTCATTGACTCATTAATGCAAATCTCTTACTGCATATTAAATTACACTGATTAGATACTAAGCCTGATCTATAACGATTTTACAATCAACTATATTCTAAGAGATAAGGATATTATGGATATCATTTCAAATTTCCTGTATTCTGAATATCATGATATAAAAGGAAATAACTATACTAATATAATGATAAGTAATATACCTACAACAAGATTGTTAACTGATGTACTCCTCAGTTTATTATTATACGACTTCGATAATGAGTTTCAACGTGAATTACTAGAATTGGCATATGGGAGGTATAGACGTGACGTATTAGTATCTTACAATGATAGTTGTTCACTATGTAATCTCTTAGAATATAGTGTTTATTGACTTCATTGACTCATTAATGCAAATCTCTTAGTGCATATTAAACGATACTGATTAGATATGAAGCCTTATCTATAACAACTTTACAATCAAGTATATTCTAAGAGATAAGGATAATATGGATATCATTTCAAATATCCTGTATTCTGAATATCATGATATAGAAGGAAATAACTGTACTAATATAATGATAAGTAATGTAACTACAATGGGATTGTTGACTGATGTACTCCTCAATTTATTATTATACGACTTCGATAACAAGTTTCAACGTGAATTACAAGAATTGGCACATGGGAAGTATAGACATGAAGTATTAGTATGTTACAATAATAGTTGTTCACTATGTGATCTCTTTGAATATGGTGTTTATTGAATTCATTGACTCGTTAATGCAAATTTCTACTGCATATTAAACGACACTGATTAGATACTAAGCCTTATCTAAAACGATTTCAAAATTAACTATATTCTAAGAGATAAGGATATTATGGATATCATTTCAAATTTCCTATATTCTGAATATCATGATATAGAAGGAAATAACTGTACTAGTATAATGATAAGTAATATACCTATAACAGGATTGTGGACTGATGTACTCCTCAATTTATTATTATACGACTTCGATAATGAGTTTCAACATGAATTACCAAAAATTGTACAACTCTTGACACGAGTTTTAGGAAATGGATTGACATCTTGTTTTCTAAACTCTTGACATGAGTCGTGAGACTTTATATGTGAATATACCATTTTAGATTTCTGCAAAGCACAAAAACTTGAAACTAACAACGACTAAAGGAGAAGTTTGGATCGGTGTATCTCTGGATGAGTTTACATAATAGGGGGTATGAAATTTACAAAAGAACCATTGGTATGGTGTGAGCCCTTGAATATTTGATCTGACAATTCTCCTTCAAACTGGTACACCACGTCAGTGTTGTAACCAATGTTCTCTGAGATGAGATTTATGAAGAAATACATATAATATCTGGTTTCTTGCAGGACGAGCCTTCGTCAACCTTGAGTGCCAACCACCATGATTATTTCTCGCTTACGATTCTTGAGATTTATTACAAGCTGATGTAAATTTTTGTTTGCCCATTTGGACCATATATCGTGCTCGTGTAGACATTTTTGTGGTCACCTGACAGTGTGTTTTATTGTCTAATGTTATAGTTAGACTTGATCTGGCCTTCATGTATAATTAACAAAGTCTGTGTTTTGGATCACCTTCTCTGTTGGTTTTTTTAGCCAATTCAATTTTTCTCTTGCAAAAATACATATGTTATTTACAATGTAAAGTTTAAGAGTTTCATGAAAGGATTTGTCATCTTTTTTAGAAAAACTTGTCTTAAGTTATGAGACCTTTTATGTGAATTTAATGGTTGAATTCCCGAAAATCATAAAAATTTTAATTAGATACAATCAATTATAGCATTGTTCTTCGTGTTCCCACAGTTTTTGCTTTTCAAATTTCTAGATACAAACAAGGTTCTTGGTGACACTTATTTTTACTATGTACCTATTTCCCCCCCCAATGGTAGGCATGAGCTTTTGTGCTCCTCTCCAAAATCAAGTTTATAGGGCGTTGCACAAGCATGCTCTCTAACGGCACATGCATTATCATTTGAGCATAATGTACAATCAGTTTTAAGCATAATGAGGGTTTTAAGAGTAATTTTCATGCTGCCCTTAACAACCAAATTTGGTATCCTCCTGAATTTGGGTTGGTTCACGGTCTTGTTAAGGGGAAAAGGGAAATGAGAATGATTCTTTTATTTGAACCTGCGTATTCATTAAAAAAATAATGGAATGTTATAGAGATTAAACACATGTGAAATATAAAATTACAATAGTATCCCTTTTTTTACCCACTGGAAGACATGGACCTCTTAACAAGATATGATTCTTAATTACAAATACCAGAAGAAAAAATACTCCACCTCATTACAGGTCCAAACAAAAAAACATCTCATATCCATAGAGTCCCAATAGTAAAATCTAACTAAAAAACAAATCAAAACACTCCTCTCTCTCAAAATCTAAATCAACCAATACTTCCTCTCGCCCAAAATCTGAAGCAACAAAAAAAAGGGGGACCTCATTAATTTTCAGAAGTGAGAAATTATAAAACTGCTCCCCATTTACAAAAAAAAAGAAAGAAATTGTATTTCTTTAAGATATCTTTCTTCCAACTTTATTTATTAACATGTTTTGGGAAATTGTAATGTGAATTGTTGTTTTGTAAACCATAAATTGTGTTGTTTGATTGAACTGAGTGTTGGGTTATATAGTGTTTATTGACTTCATTAACTCATTAATGAAAAATTCTTACTACATATTAAACGACACTAATTACATACTCAAATTTAATTCTAGTCCTAATAGAAGAGGAACTCAAAAACTGAGTTTATTTGTTAGGATTAACGTAACTATATATGTATTTAGGGTGAATATTAATCTGGGACTAATGCTTGTCCACTTTATGGGACAATCTGTAGTGCTACCAATAAGTACTTCTTTGATAGAATCTCACCAACATGGTCAGAAGAGAAACTTGTTTTAGCTACCGAGAATCGTAGTCCTCAGGTCACCGTCGATTTCTATAATGGGGTAAACCAAAGGAGGTCAGCCAGGGGCATGGTCATCGTAACAACTTCCCTTTGAGGGAAAATCATTACTTTCCAAAATTTTGGATTGCCGGTACGAATATAGGGGCCTATCAAGCTAAGTAAGAGCTCCCAAATTAGGGGAACTTGTCCAGATCTGTAATAGTAGTTCATTCATTTTTCCTTCTAATTTTCTTTCGATTCCTTAGGATTTAGTTTTTTGGGTGTGTGACAAAAATGAAAATCCAGTAAAACTAGGTGTTAAGAGAAATAATAGATTTATCAGGAAAAGAAAATATACAGTGAATTTGGGAAAACCGATAAATTTCTTTAAGCCTCAATTATAGATTTATGAGCATTGACAGATGTTTATTGAATTTAAATATAATTCTTATATTGTTCATCACTTGTATCATATTTTTGTATACATGAGTTTAGCACTGGTGTTGGGTATATATGGACTAGTTAATAGTTAATACAAGCCATTTATTCTTTAATCAAAGTTTAGCCACATGTAACCTCATGTCTTGTGGTTGAAACGACTGGATTTAAAGACTAGTTTTTCTCAACCGCTTTCATTAGCCATAATAGTGTTGATAAGAATTTTCTATGAAGCATTTGTAATTCTTCTTTCCTAAGGAATTTAAGGTAGCATTGTGAAAGAATCAAACTGGTTAAAGTAGAACAATTGTAATGCTTACTTAGTTAGATTATAATTCGTTTGTAGGATTATGAAGTAAAATGTTATATTAGAATAACAATATAATGAACAAAGAAAGTTAGGAATGCGAACCTTTTCATCAAGAAGAACGCAGTCGACATGTGTTCTTCTTAAAATTCACGACATACCACTTTCTTGTAACTCGGACAACTATCACACAGTTCTATGATTCAATGGATAATTTTGAAACTAAATCCCCAAAATCTACATAGGTTCTATTACGAGTGATATATTCTATTTCAAATACAAAGACAGATGACCTCTTACAGTGAAAAAAGTAGAGAAATGGAAATATGTAAGAAGCACCCCATAACTATGTAACTATTGAAGTGGGACAATGCATATTGAAATATGAAAGCTACTTAATATATATAACCATTGCGTGTATTACACATTTATGAAGATGAAAGCAGGTGAATGGTTGAGAAAGATGAAACGACAACATGGTGATTAAGGGGTTTTTCCTCTTCGTTTCCATGTCCCTCCTCTGATCCAACAATAACTGTTCAATTTTGGAAAATTAAAGAAGCACGTGTGGGAGGGGTGTGAGGCTCCGTGTGAGTTCCAATTTGTGGGAGGGGTGTGAAACACTGTGTGAGGTTAACATGATTAAGCATAATGCTATGTGTAATCTTACTACGAATGATAGCTTCTATTTCATACTGATGCATAGATTTTACATTTTGATGTAGGAACATTCCATAAAACATAGCTTGGCTAGATTTGTCTCCAATCCTTCAAAATATCTATCATTTATTCCTTTACACGAAGTCCAAAAAATGCAAAGAGGAGCAGATCCTGCCTACTCGTCTACCCCCTAGACCTCCATGAGGAAAAGTGAAAACACCTCCTCCATTGAAGCAGGTGTTGATGTAAAAAACTAGATTATATCTAATTAATTAATCATAGATAAAAAATGAATTAATAAGATAAAAGAATTTTAAAGTGGTTCAGCCTTATGAAAATGTCCTACATCCACTATTTTGTATTGCTGACTGTTTGCCTTGAATCTCGATAATAGGTTTTTCAAGAGATCCAAAGTCCCCCCTTATGAGGAGGCTACAATGTATTTATAGCCTTGAGGCTATACATATGAAAGGATAATGCGCTATTATCTAGTAGACATATACATCTGTACGATATAAATGAGCATTTAATGCATAGTTGTCATTTGATTCTCTTGATTTGGATGCTCTGCACGCTAAGTAGCTCGGACCGCTTAAGTTGCTCGGTACGCTTAAGTTGCTCGGGGCACCTGAGTTTCTCGGTACGCTTAAGTTGCTCGTCCAAAGTATTCGTAATTTCCACATAGGTCGATACGTGTCTTCAAGTGATTGGTCCACGTCAACAGACTAAATTTGGTATCAACAGAAGCCCCCAATGTTTCACAGTTGAGGTTAAAGGAGAGTGTGGAATATTTTACTTGAAATTGCTTGGATTACTGTTATTCTTGAATTTTAGGAAGACTTTCCTTGTATATAATTCCTTTTTGAATGCATAATATCAGGTTTCATAAATATTTTGAATTTTCACAATCACTTCGATATTTGTGCCTTTTTCTTCTTTTAGCCACCGAAAACGCAAACATCTTCCCTTGTAATCATTTCTTTTCTCTATTCCCAAGGTAAAGTATTTAAGTGCGATAGAAATTCTATCGTCTTTCACTTTTCAAATCTGTATCTCTGAACTCTTGATCTTCTCTCTATCTTGTGCCTTCATTCATTCCATTGTTCATTGTCAACTCATCTCTCTTTCTTCTGTAAGGTTTTCTTCCCTCTTCTTTATTTACTTCATTCACTATGGTTTATCTTGTTGAATCGTTAGATAAATTTCGATCTGAGTTTTCAATCCCTTCGTGGGTTATTTTGGAAGATCTTTCTTGTCCTTTTGATTTATTTTCTTTGGCTGAGGGACACTGGTTCCAAAGTATTTTTGTAGCCGAATGTGACTTTTATTTCCCTCCAAATCCCCTGTGTTTGGTGTTTTGCCAATATTTCGATATTGTACCTGCAAGAGTAGCTCCAAATAGATAGAGGGTAGTTAATGGCGTACATAGTTTGAACCAATTTCATGGAACTCGTTTGGGGATTCCAGAAATAATGTATTGCTATAGATGGGTTACTAGTGATAATACTTCATATTTAAAAACTAGGTTTTCGAATAGATCTTTAGTTGTCAATCTTCCTGATGCCAATAGGGATTATTTTGATCATGGGGTTATGATGAAAAATTGTCAAAACACTCCATTAAATGGAGATGACGTGTACCAAGGTCCCAGGTTTTCGGTTTATGGCAATGGGATATGTTGTTTTCATTTTTAAAATCTTGCTTTATTTCTATTCGATGAAATGCATCACTGATATTTGTTTTGTTTGTTATAGTTGACAGTAAAAGAAAACCTCCAAAAGAAGTCGAGGTTAATATAAAGCATTTAAAACTTATTTGGGGCTTGCATCAATCTGTTGTTGGGGAGCACATTAGATCTTCTTTTTATTTATTGCAATACATAAGCTACACCTCATCTTTCATTGCTCGTCCCCGTCGTGTGGTGGTTGATATTTATCGAGTACTAACCTCTGAAATCAGTGTGGAAGGTTCTTCTTCTGACTTGAGTATTCCCATTACTGATCTAATGCAGAAAAGCAAAGCTCTTGCCTTTTTTGACAAGTCTGCCTTTGCCACCGATGGGGCAAAGACGAATAAACAAGATGTCCCATATGAAGGGATAAAGAATACAGATGTACCCCCTTCTATTGCTACCAAGGAAGCTGGCAAGAAGCCCCCTGTGCCTCTGAGTAAGATTGCTGTCATCTCACCTTTGAGTGAGACTGTTGTCATTCCACCAACAGAGACAACTCCTTTAATCGAAAATTCTCCAGCTCCTTTGAGGAAATTAAAAAGAAGTTCTTTTGAGAGACCTGTTATACCTATCTCTCAACCTTCAAATGTTGAAGGTAGTGTTCCAGCTCTTGTTCTTCCGAGCTCTGTTGTGGGCTTGATAAGATCCTGGACTGTTCTAGAATTCCAAGGTATTTAAGACACCTTTTCTCGTGAGAGACTTACTACATTAGCTGCTCAACACATTACTTCAGTAAGTATCTTTAGTCTGAGTCCTTTATTTCTAGTACTATGTTCATATATTGACTTAAAGTTCTTTCTTTTTTCAGCTTGTGAAGTGTTTCAACAGCAGTTTGAAGAAAGATGAAGCTATCAGGGCTTCCAGCTCCTCGGGTGGGGTAGAAGAAGCTTTTACTGGACTAACCCAGTCTTTGAAGGAATCTCGTCAGAAGTACGAGGAAGACAAAGATGCTTGGGAGAAGCAATTCAAATCTGTTGAGAAAAACAGAGATCAAGCTGTGATTGCCTCCAAAAAATTGGAGAAGGAATTCAAGGAGGCCGAACAACATAATATCGAGATGGAAGTCAATCTTAAATCTGCTGAGGAAAATGTTGCCAAGATTCAAGATGTTGAACGACAGAAGGCAAAGGTAGAGTAAAAGTTGAAGTCTGTCGAAGAGCTCCTTAGGGAAAGGACCTCCTCGGAGAGGGCAAAAAGGGAAGATGCAGTTAAAAAATCTTTCAGTGCTGGTTGGGATAAGGGTTGGAACAAGGGCCTGGCTATTATGTCTTCTCAAATGGAGTATGCTAGTGTTAAATATTTTAGGGATGGATGGTAGAAGCCTTGAAGAAATTGAAGGTTGCTAAAAATTCTAAGTTGTTCCTGGAGCACACTCATGGCCCTCCTCCCTCTCTTGGAGAAGAATAAGAAGATGAAGCTGCTTCAGATGAATCCTCCATGATGATAGGAGAGCAGGTCCCTATTTTTGCTATTGTTCAACCTTCTAAGAAAGTTCAACAAGACAGCACATCTGTTGAGCAATCGTCATTGCTCTTCGAGCAACCAACCTCTTCATCCAAACCATCCGAAGAAGTCATAGGAAATAAGGAGAAGGTTTAAAGTTGTTCGGGTCTTTTGTTTTGTTGTTTTCCTGAGTGTAATCTAGAACTGTGTTTTCCTTTATCATGATGAATAAAATTCGAACTTATGTTGTTCGTCTTGAATTTTTCTCTTACTTTCTTTGTTCTCACTATTATTGATTTAGTGTTTCATTTTGTCTTTGCTAGTTTGTGGCCAAGATGGAACTTTTATCAGCTCATGATTCAAAGTTGATGAAGAAATGCAATGACTATTTTAAAGATGGTCATACAGATTTTACTGAAGCTCAAATAATTGATATCCTTGGGTCAGATGCCTCTGAAAGAGCAATTGATGCTTATCGGTACTTGAAGTGTCTGCTTGATCGTGCTATGGACAACAATGTGGCTTATTATGAAATGATTGAAGATATTCAAGGAAGAATCGAGGAACTTCAGTAGCAGTATAAAGAATCTACTACACTTCTTCATCAAGGCTATGAGAAAAAGTGCCAACAATTAAGTGCTGACAAGGGATATGACAAGTTCATTTATGCTCATGAGAAAAAAGAGAATGTGTTAAAGCTTGAAATTGAAGAACATAGACATATCGCCAAGCTACTGGAGCAGGAGAACATCGCTTTGTAGGAGGAAATAAAACAACTCAAATCTGCTAATTCCTCTTCTTCGGGAGCCTTGGTCCCCATAAATGAAGATGGATTTTCATTTTTGGAAGTAGAAAATGATAACTTGAGGGATGAGTTAGAAACTTTGAAATGAGTAGGATCTTCCACACCTGCTCATGGTAGAGCAAGATCTTCTTCTCGAGGATGAGCAAGGTCTGGTCGGGTTACCATTGAAGAAATGAGAACTCAACTGGACTTAGAGAATCAAGCCGTTCAATTGATGGCGAAGAACCAAGCCTTGGCAGAAATTTCTAAGAAGATTCTAAATTTCGCTGACCAACTCTCCGCCCAGAGTTCTGCTCTAGAAAGTAAAGAAATTCTGGTGAAGAATCTCCACGAGCAACTTCAGAGATTGACTTATCAATTTCACAAGCAGCCCAGGGAATTTTGGATGGTTGGGTATAATGAAGCTCTTTATCCCCTTGATGCTCATTTGTAACAGTCGAATAACGAAGGATATAAGCAGGGGTGATTGAATGCCTTATGTGTCCTGAAGCTAGAGCAGGGTCATTTCTTGTGGGATTATTATGATCCTGCAGTTCTTGATTTGCATGTGCCTCCCTTTAAACTTGATCTTATTGGATTCCAACCGTGTTATTCCTCGAATATTGATCTCCAAGTATCTCGGTGATTATAGTCTTTATTCAAACTTTGAGATATCTTGTCCATAGCACTTGCTTAATCGACCATCCATAATGAATGTCAGAATGTTGCGAGTTAGAAACTTTATAAATTCCCATTATGCCTTAGATGATCCTCCAGCTGGGGTAGAACCTGTTTCAAAAGCAGAGGGAAACAAACCCATCGAATAGGATATGTTTATGTAAGGAATCAAACTTCATATCATATGTAATCTACTTGGTTTTAATGAAGAAATTTTTAGCCTTTGACAATTTCATTTTTCTTCGAATTAATTTGTAGAATGTCTTTGTATTTTGGTTTTTTGGTTGGTGATTATGTATATATATACCATACTTATCCCATTTTTTTTTTGATTATAGTGACTTGACACTCTTTGGGCCTAAGCAATGGAATGATTTTTATCCCATGTTCCTTCTTAGTTGTAGTAATCTCGTATGGATTACCTAGTTGCCTAGACAGTGGATGCCCCGAGAAGTCATCCAGCTTCTTGCCTAGTTTGGTGCCAACTAACCGGAGTTGGTGGTTATTGATTTACCGACCAACCGGAGTTGGTGGTAATGAGATGCCGACCAACCAGAGTTTGTGGTATTGAGTTATCGACCAACTGGAGTTGGTGGTAATGAGTTCTCGACCAACCAAAGTTGGTGGTAATGAGGTGCCGACCAATCGGAGTTGGTGGTGTTGAGTTATCGACCAACCGAAGTTGGTGGTAATGAGTTCCCGACCAACCAGAGTTGGTGGTAATTGAATTGTCGAACAATCGAATTTGGTGGTTATGAGTTGCTGACCAACCAGAGTTAGTGGTGTGTTGCTTTGATTTTGGGTTTGTGTAGTGTGTAACACTAATATTTTGAAAAAAATTCAGCAAAGAAGGAAATATGGGCAAAACATCACTTTATTCATATTGAAGAAACTGTATTACATAGGAATTTCAGTTACTGATAGTACTTGCGCAGGTGTTCTGCATTCCATGCATTATTGAATTCTTCTCCCTCCAAAGTTTCAATTCTGTACGTCCCTGGATGAACAACTTCAGTTACTCTGTAAGGTCCATGCCAGTTGGCTTCCAGTTTGTTATGCTTTTGAATCACTTTCTTCAGTACATAATCCCCTTCTTTCAAATCACACTTCTTCACTCTTTTGTTATGGAATAAAACTGTTCGTTGTTGATATGTTGCATTCCTGATTGCTGCTTCTTCTCTAACTTCTTCGAGCATATCCAGGTCTAATCGTCTCATCAAGTCACTGATAGGAGAACTGAAATTAAGCACCCTATATGTGTGTAGACCCATTTGAGCAGGTATGACAACCTCATTTCTAAATGTCAACATGTATGGAGACTCCCCAGTTGCTGTTTGTGGTGTAGTGCGATAAGCCCACAACATAGAATGTAGCTCGTTGATCCAATTTCCCTTTGCATCATCCAACCGTTTTTTCAGACCATTCAGTAGGGTTTTGTTCATCACTTCAGTTTGCCCATTGCTCTGGGGATGGCCTGGCACAGAGTAGATTTTTTGTACACTAGATTGATAATAATATGTAGCGAATTCCTCGTTGTCAAACTGGGTTCCATGGTCAGTAATGAATTCATGTGGGAGACCATATCTACAAATAATACTCTTCTAAATAAATTGTTTGACTTTGTCATATGTCATATCAGTGAGAGGTTCAACTTCCACCCATTTGGTAAAATAATCCATAGCAACCACGAGGTATTTTAATCTTCCTTTGGTCGTTGGAAGTGGCTTGACCAAGTCTATCCCCCACATGGCAAATGGCCAAGGGGATGTAATGGGTGTTAACAATGCCTGGGGAGTTCTTCGGATGGAAGAGAAACATTGGCATTTATCGCACTTCTTAGCATAAGTAGCGCAATCAGCTCTCATCATTGGCCAATAATACCCCTGTGTCGTTATCCTCTACAAAATCGTTCGAGCTGCTACATGAGCTCCACAGGACCCTTCGTGAACCTCTTCAATCAAGTCCTTAACTTCATAGGGATGGACACATCTCTGGAGTGATGCTATAACTCCTCTTCTATATAAAATGCCACTGGTCAATACATAATGACCAACTTTAAACTTTAGTTTCTTGGCTGCGACTTTATCAGTTCGCAAAGTCCCTTCTTCAATATAAGCCCTGATGGGGTCCATCCAGAATGGTCCCAAGTCATGGGTAATGAAGTTCATCATCAAATATTCATCTATGCTCCAACCATCCAAAATTTCTATTGGGATTGTTCTTCGTAGCTCAGTGCGTGTTGCAAATGCTAGTCGAGCTAAGGCGTCGGCTCTTACATTCTCCAATCTTGGTATTCTGATCAACTGAACTGTAGTGAAATTTGATACACCCTGCATTACTTTTGTGTGATACTTGATCATTAGATCTCCCTTCGCTGCATATACTCCTAGAATTTGATTTACGATTAACTGTGAATCACTGAATACAACGACCTGCTATGCCTTCATGGTTTTGGTAAGATTTAGACCCATGGTCATAGCTTCATATTCAGCCTCATTATTGGAAGCCTTAAATTGAAAATGTAGAGCATACTTCATATCAATTTCATCAGGACTGTTTAAAACAATTCCTGCTCCACTACCTGGGGCACACGAAGAGCCATCCACATACAATTTCCACACAAGTACCTCATTATCAAACTCTTGATCAGACAGAGTTCCTTGGTGGAATATTTGATGCTTCCTTTTGTCCTCCCCTGACAATTCTCGTTGCTCGTTGATTATCTTCTATTGATCGTCCACGAATGGAAGTTGGTCGGGGGTTGAATTTGATGGTCCTGTAGCATCCACAGGTTGCTCTTCAAAAATTATCAGAGTGAGTAAACTCTGCGATAAAGTTTGATACTGCCTGTCCCTTGAGCGACGATCTAGGCTCATAAACTATGTTATATTCAACAAGTTCTACTTCCCAGTACATAAATCTTCCAAGATTTCTCCGGTTTACGTAGAGCTTGTCGTAAGGGCGTATCGGTATACACCACTATAGTATGGGCTTGGAAGTATGGCCTCATCCTTCTGCTTGCTTCGATTAGTTCTAGTGCCAACTTCTCTAACCTTGGATATCTAATCTCTGCTCCACGAAAAGCTTTGCTGGTATAATAGACCGGTTTCTATACTCCGTCCTCCACTCTTATCAACGCCGAGATGACTGCATTCTCTGAAACTACCAGATACAAGTATAGTTTTTCTCCCATCACTGGTGTAGATAATAATAGAGGTGTCCCCATATATTTCTTTAACTCTTGAAAGGCCTTCTCGTACTCATCGTTCCACTCAAAAGTTTTTCGTAGTGTTTTGAATAATGGGAGGCATCTGTCTCTCGCTTGTGACACAAATCTGTTAAGTGTTGTAACTCGCCCTGTGAGACTTTACACTTCCTTCTTCGTAGTTGGAGATCACAGTTCCAGTAGGTCCTTGATCTTTTTGAGGTTCGCCTCAATACCTCGCTGGTTAATAATATATCTGAGAAACATACCTTCTCGCACCCAAAATATGCATTTGTTGGGATTCAAATTCATGTGATATTTCTCTATTTGATCAAAGGTCTGACCTAGGTCAACTAGATGATCAACAACTTTCTCGCTCTTCGTCAGCATAGCATCGACATAAACCTCCATGTTATGACTGATTTGCTCTGTGAACACCTTATTCATCAGCCACTGATATGTGGCACCTGCATTTTTAAGTACAAAAGGCATAACATTATAATAATAAGTTCCCCTTGGGGTGATAAAAGAGGTACTTTTCCTGTCCTCTGGCTTCATTTTAATCTGGTTGTAACCAGAATAAGCATCCATGAAACTCAACAATTCATGCCCCGAGGTAGCATCCACCAGTTGATCGATTCAGGGCAAAGGAAAATGATCCTTTGGGCATGCCTTATTAAGATCAGTGAAGTCCACACACATCCTCCACTTATTGTTTTTCTTTTTCACCATCACCACATTTTCTAGCCAATAAGGATATTTGACATCCTCAATAAAAAAGGCTTTTTATAGTTTCTTTACTTCTTCCTGTATAGCTTGGTTCTTTTCAGGGCTAAACACCCTTTTTTGCTGCTTCACTGGCTTGATCTCCTTATTCACGTTGATCTCGTGGCACAAGAAACTAGGGTCTATCCATGGCATGTCTTCATGACACCATGCAAAAGTCTATTTTATGCGCCTTAGAAATGCTATTAGTTCTTTTTTATCGATTCATCGAATGACGCACCAATTTGAGTTGTTCGTTCTGGGTGCTCCTCATCTAGAACGATCTTTTCAGTAGCTTACATGACCAGGACCTTCACGAGCTGAGACTCGTCTCTAGGGTCTAATGTTTCAATCTCTGCATCTTCTATTTCATCCACTTGATAAGTAGTAGTCTTCTTACTGGATTCTTCATGTTCCCCCTGTTCGGCGGATGAATAATAGCATTCCCGAGCTACTTTCTCGTCGCCTTTCACCACTCCCACTCCAAAGTTGGTTGGGAATTTTAAACATTGATGCACAGTAGATGGTACTTCTTCGAACTTCTTCAGACCTACCCTCCTTATGATGATATTGTAAGCTAATTGGACATTTTTATCCATTACAAAAAAGCGTACTCTTTCTGTTTGACAAGCAGGGCATGTACCGATAAGCATATTTAACTTGATCGTCCCAAGTGGAAAAACCTTTTCATCAGTAAAACCAAGGAAGGGCCTATGATAGGGCTCCAACTGGGCTAAATTCAGATTTAAACTGTCAAAGCATGGGTAGAACATGATATTTGTCGAGCTACCATTATCCACCAGTACTCGTAAAATCACCACTTCCTTCATTCTTATCTTGATTACCAATGGGTCATCATGAGGATATAGTACATCTCCCAAGTCAATCTTAGAGAGACCGATTACCAGTTTGTCCTTATTCACCTTCCTCAGGCGATCATCTTCAGCCAAGTTTATTCGCTGTATGTACGAGCAAGCTTGAGCCTCATTGAGGTAGGGTTTTCTCTCCGCAGTCAGATCTTCACCTCCTGGATCTCCATCTGTAATGACATTACATTCAAATGACCCAAAATGGATTGAAAATACCTCACGCTCTTGCTGTCTTTGTCTTTTGGGGAGATCGGGGTCATTTTCTAGATCATCTTCCTGGTCTCTCTTCTTGTCTTATTTTGCTCGATGAGGAGACTTAGATCTTTGCCTTCCTCGGTTGCTGGTCTTTCCATCATTTTGGTGATCAACATACTTAGCCAATTTTCCTCACCTAATGAGTGCTTTAATTTCATTCTGCAGATCTATGAAACGCTTGGTCGTATGACCATGGTCTTTGTGGAATTCACAATATTTGGACTTGTCCCTTTTGTTAGGATCTGCCTTCATTTTTCCTGGCCAGGATAACTCCTCGTTGTTCTTGATCTCCTCCAGAATATGATTTATGTCTAACTTCAAGGGAGTATAATTTCCATACTTCCTCATCTGCTCCAGCGCTTGCTTACCTTTCAACTGCCTGTTACCACCATTGTTCTTCTGATGCTTTTTCTCGGTTTTACCATCTTCAACCTTGGTCTCCTTAGTGTCTGTACTCTTCTTGGCAGCCATAGCTTCCTCAGCATTTATGATTTTGGTTGCCTTTTCCAATAGTTTTGTCGTTGTCCTAGGTGGATCTTTTGCTAAAGTATAGTACAACTTATCCGGTAACAGTTCACTCATCAGAGTAGTAATTGTTATTTTCTCCTCGTAATCAATTACCTCAAGCTTCTCGTTATTAAAACGAGTAATGTAGTCCCTAGTACTTTTTTTTGGCTTTTGTCTTACACTAGCAAGTGTGCTACTCGTTTGACTGGTTTCGCTCCAAAACAGAAATTCCTTATAAAGAGCTCTGCCAGTTGAAAAAAAGTCGTAATCTTCCCCCGAGGAAGGTTGTTGTACCAAACCTGGGCTGACCTGGTGAGAGTTCCTGAAAACGCGTACATCTCATCTCGTTTGGAACCGCATAGATATCAGTAGCAGGTTGGTATTGTTCTATATGGAGGACAAGATCAGTTTTTCCATCCTATTTAGGTGTCACCATAGGATCTTTGAATTTTGATGGTGTAGGAAAATCCATAATTGCCTGTACAAATGGTGTCCCTTGGACAAAAGTTATTTGTAGAGGATTCTTGGCCTTAGACATTTCCGCTAATCTATCCTCCAACCTTTGAATAGAGCCTTTCCATGCATTGTTTTCCACCTCATGCCTATTTGTTCGAGCAACTGATCGTGTTGAGTTTTCCTCTTGGGATTTTTCATTACGGGCTGTTGGACGTGATTGGGCATAGCCTTCCATTAGATAAGATGGTCATGGAGAGTTCCTCAACGCAATCCTAGGGGGACTTCTATTCCTCCTAGGGACCAAACGATCAAAAGGAGAAACTCTACTCAACCTTCTTAGAGCACTAGTCCTTTCTGCTGTGAGAGTGACATTTCAGTGGGAATCAGTAGCTCGTACTGATGAAGTCCGACCAAGTTGATAGGAAGTATCACTAGATCTCTCAGTACGATAGGATTCAGTACGTCTAGATTGAGAGATCTCTGAGAATAAAGTTACTTTAGTTCTCAAAGATGGCAAATGGGTATTTCTATGAACACTTCGTTGTCCTGATTGAGCCGGCACTCCACCTTGAAAAGTTTGAATAAGTTGACGCATGGTTTCTTGCATGGCCGTTTGGCCTTGGGCTAAATTATCCATTATGCCAGCCAAATCATGAATATTTGGGAGAGTAGAAGGGTTTGGAGGGACCCCAGTGTTTCGATTACTGGATTCCGGATTATCAGCCATAGATGGTGAATTATTCTGGTGAAAAACGTTATATATAGTCGATTTCCCACAGACGGAGCCAATCTGTTAATGTAAAAAACTAGATTATATCTAATTAATTAATAAAAGATAAAAAAATGAATAAATAAGATAAAAGATTTTTAAAGTGGTCCAGCCTTATGAAAATGGCCTACGTCCACTGCTTTTTATTGCTGACTGTTTGCCTTGAATCTCGATAATACGTTTTTCAAGAGATCCAAAGTCCCCCCTTATGAGGAGGTTACAATGTATTTATAGCTATGAGATTGTACATATGAAAGGATAACGCACTGTTATCCAGTAGACATATACATCTATATGATATAAATGCGCATTTAATGAATAGTTGTCATTTGATTCTCTTGATTTGGATACTCTGCACGCTAAGTAGCTCGGACCGCTTAAGTTGCTCGGTACGCTTATGTTGCTCGGGGCGCCTGAGTTTCTCGGTACGCTTAAGTTTCTCATCCAAAGTATTCGTAATTTCCACGTAGGTCGATACGTGTCTTCAAGTGATTGGTCCACATCAGCAGACTAAATTTGGTATCAACAGCAGGCATAACCCAAACGTAAAGAAAACAGAGAGAAAATAACATCCATTGACTCGTCGCCACCTTACAAAGATCTATTGATTTCCTTATGTTATTTTTTCCAAATCCTTGTCTTCTTTTACATAATTCATATGGCATATTCCTCTGATGATAAGTGACTAAATATAATAAAAAAAATTTAATTTCGCCAATCAAGCCATAATATGTCTGATTCTCATCTGAACCGATTCATATATAGCTAATAACCTAATACTTACAAAAATAGTAAATAAGGAGAGGTTTGTTCACCTAAATTCACTCAAATTATAGATAGTTAATTTCATCAACTCCAGAGGGTATAACCAGGTTCTCATCAGACACACACTGCCTCTGCCTCTCGAAAATTTATTAGACATCTACAACAAAAGAATAATACCAACACTTTCTCCGAGGTGCATTGCTATTGAATTCAAATGCGCCTTATTTTCATAGAGACAGTTCACAGTTCTTCTAGAACTTAAAATTTCTTTAGCTAGTTCGTGGGACAAATTGGACAATAAATGCAGTTTAAAATAAAGAGAAGAAAAAAATCAAAAACAAAAGGAAGCAATAGATTTTATCAAATCAAGATAATAATGGAAAATTATATATCCAAACTCCCAAAATCCTTGCAAAAAGAAAATATTTAATTTCCCGTAGCCATGTATTAAACGACTACGTAAATTTGTTGGACTTGACATTATTGCAAACCATAATACTGAAAGCATCCATTAGGATCTAGAAATGATAGGGCATACACAAAAAGTATTAAAAATTAAAAAGAAAGGAAGTGGTATTTGAACATCCTCATATTTTAATTATGACTAATTTTAATTTAAAATGAATCATGGTAAACAGAGGGTTGATTGTACATGTGATAGCATTTACAGACCACCAACATTCACTAACCAATTGTCTGAAGAGCTTAAAAATCAAAGCCCCATCTGTAGTCTATTTTATCAACCGAATGGAAAAGGCGATGGTGATTATTCAATATCAGATATAATAAAGGCTCTACAAATACGAAAACATAACTATACTATTGATAACACTATAAGAAAAGGCTAGGAAACTTAAGATATTTTGCCATGTGTAGGACATGCAGAGTATATCATTATAGTCAAAACCTCATAAGTGATCAAAATAATCTCGTTAAAAGCATAGATGTGTAAGAACAACACAGGGAAGTCGATACGCAACACTCATTTTATAATTCAAATAGTGCACAATATATGGAGTGTGGCATGTGGCGCAGTAATGGTTCCGCCTCGTGGGATACCCTTTTCTTTTCTTTTTTTAATTTCAATTTCAGCACACGTTTATTTAATTTTTTAGTAAATAACTTTTAGTTATGAAAATTGGGCATGGGACCATTCGTGGAAGGAGTATAATGGAGGCTCTTCAGAAAAATAATAACATAACTTTGACAAAGAAAAACCTCGCGAACGTGATAGAATTTTTCATGTCTAGGAGATGTAAAGTAAATCATTACGGTTAGTCTCTATGAAAGATGACCAAGTGTCATCATCATGAGTAATGAAATATCAAACAGTGCACTAAACGTTAAAGATGCACCAAATTTATAAAGCCAATGTCCATTGCATTTGTTATATCAATATGATTTATCAATAGCATACTTTGAATCCTTTCATTTTTAGATTTTGAAAATAAGCAAACAACAAAATTGAATACAATAAAGTGGGCCTAAGAGCATGATTCTTACAAAATGATTGCCAAGCTTATGAAATTATCAACCCCTCATTCAAATTTCAACAAAATATTTTTTCTAGTTTATCAGGTCTGGGCTCCATTAACAACACTGACTTGTTTGAATAGAATGCTTCTACAAACAACATTTTTGCCAAATTAATGTTTCTTTCTCCTCTCCAAATCAGCCTATAGAACTACTAATAGTTGCATTTCTACGGTAACCAGCTCTTTTTTGAATTTTCAAGTACACACATCAATAAATAAACACTCTCAAACAAAAACTCTCATTTGCTTAAGCACCAAAATGGAACAAAAACCTAGTGAAAAATCAGGCCTCCATTTCATAATCAGCCTCAAAGATGTGCCACCACTTAGAATCCACTTCTAGGATTTTCTATGCTTCTTTTCTATCTGAGATCCAATTTTAGTTCCTTTTCTATCTACACAGTCATGCCTAATGTCACGGATGCACCCATACTATCTAAATGGTTCATCATTATAGACGTTCACACTATCAGTTACGTTGCAAAATAATTAATGATTCAAGATTTGGCTCATGGGCAAAGTACGAATCACCGGGATATGACAGTGCGAAAGATGAATCAAAGGCATCAAATAATTACTTATGAGACAGTTGTTATGTTTTCAAACAAAAAATTCCTTTGATAAATTGATAACACCAATGCCAAAGCTATCAAATGCCCTATTGCACCAACAAGAGCTAAAATTTTGGGTCTCGAATGAACTTTATTACTGTAATTTGAACAACATCCATTGAATAAGTGAATGAAAATCCTATTTTATACCATAACATCACACACTGACAAACAACTATACAGTAGTAGATGTAATCATCAATAAAAGGCAGTCATTAACTAATCATCAATAACTATAGAAATAAAACTAAAAAAAAAAGAACTTGACTCTCCATCATTATTTATCAATTCATACATATGATGTAAAACAAATAAAATTCATTCAGTCATTTTTTAAAATATTAATCTAAGAAAAGAATGTCAAATTTCGTGAACATCTAAGCGTCCTTAAAAATAAAACCATTCATAACTGGAAAATTCATATCAATTGTCATCTTCATCCATGTCAGTATCATAATCATCACTTTCAATATCATAATCATCACTAGTCTCCTCATTTTCATCACTTTCATCTATATCACTCTCGTTAGCTTCCTCGCCTGCCCTGGAATAATCTTCATATGTCTTGTAAACATCCTCATCGCTACAATCCTCATCAATATCAACACATATATCATCACTGCCATCTATATCAACTATGTTGTCAACAGTTATTTCCTCTACACCATCCCTAACCCATGTAATATCCCCATTATGGTTGATTGGAGTGTCATCCAGTTGTTGGATGTCGTACGACTCAACTTTTGCATCTATTGAGTCATCTTCATAAGTATATTTACCATACATGTCATACAAATATCCCGCTGTCATCTTCACGATAACTTGTCAATCTTCTTAAATCGGGTCTCGCACATACCAAATTTGTTTGGCCTCAAATGATAATATAAACGGTTCATCTAGCAGTCAATTATGCTCGTATAGTAAATGTTTGAAGTTCACTAATGTGAACTCAAAATCATCCTTTTCCATCCCGAATGGGTATCAACCCAATCACACTTGACTAGCACAAAATTAAAATCATTTGAATAGCGCAATTAAAATATATTTGTTAATACTCCATAATATGCTACATCCCCCGAAACAGGTCGTTTGTCCTTTGCACTTGCAAAACTTTTGGTGGTGGCATCAAGCATGACTTCACTATTCTGAGTATTCAATCTTCTCTCACGCTTCTTTGTATGAAACATGAATCCATTTACAATATATCCCGTGTATCTCCTAGCCCTTTAGGAGCGGCCCGAAGTCAAAATTGAAACTTCCTTTGACACCTCACCCTCATTTAGATTCCGTACCTAAATTTTTTCATATGATTGAGTAATAAAAATTCGATGTGTAAAAAATAAATGTGTTATTAAGATATTAAAATGTGATTACATATAAATACAAAGATTACTTACATGATCCCCAAACTATTTGTGAAGCGTTTCATTCTGAATGAGGATAATTTCGTAATGTCCACACGAGGTCTCTCTCATTTTAACATTGTTATATGTTTCCTGTAAAACATGTATCTATAAATTGAATAATGTAGAGTGATATTTAATTGCATAAAGTTTAAAATTCATTCAAATGTTATCTTACTCGCGAAAAGTCTTCACCATCGGGGAGTCGAATAACATATACTGATGTGCTTGTGAAAATGAAGTGTCATCAAGCTTAAATGATACTCATTTACCTAATGTAGGACCTATTGAACTTGAGTTTTCATTGTCTTCATCATTTCGTAAAGGTCGATTTAACTAACTCTCGACATCACCCAGGTACCTCGCACAGAATGTCGTGCATTCCTCCTCTGCTAGGTATCCTTCAGAAATTGAACCTTCTGGATGACTTCGGTTACGAACATATTCGTTTAGTGTGAATAAAAACCTGTTCATCGTTGTAAAAATATTAAAGTAGTATTCATTTTCTTTAATTTAGGTGACACAGACATAATGCATACACGAAACGTACCTCTCGATAGGATACACCCATCGAAACTGTACTGGTCCATCAATCATTGCCTCCTCAGCTAAATGGATTGTCAAATGCTCCATAACATCGAAAAATGTTGGGGGGAAGATTTTCTCAAGATGACAGAGGGTAAGAGCAACATGATCTTGCAAATATTCATAGTCTTTAGAGGTTATTGTCTTTGAGCAGTGTTGCCGATAGAAATTACATAATTCAATCAAATACCTTCCTACATTCGTAGGCAACGATTTTCGTACTGCTAGATGGAGTAGTTATTGCATTATGATATGATTATCGTGTCTCTTAAGTCCAAAAATATTTCTCTCTTTAATGTTTACACGCCGTTAAATATTAGATGCATAACCATCTAGGACTTTGATATTCTTTAAAACCTTACAAAATATGTCTTTATCACTTTTACTCATTGTGAATCATGCTGGTGTTAAATATACTTTGTTATGGTTGTGATCCAACCACCGACGATGGCCCATATAGCAAAAAATTTTCCCATTATTTAACTATTGTGAACGAGTGTTCTTTTTGCAACAATGATAAGACGATCTCCCTTTTGTACTCCAACCTGACAAGTTTGCATATGCGGGAAAGTCATTAATTGTCCACATTAATGCTGAACACATACAAAAGATTTTTTCAGTCTATGCATCGTAAGTAAGTATGCCATTATTCCAAAATTCCTTCAACTCATCGATGAGAGGCTGCAAGTAAACATCAATATTATTTCCTGGGCCGCTTGGACCGTCAATCAATGTAGACAATATAAGATAAGGTTGTTTTATGAAAATTGACGGAGGCAAGTTGTATATAATAAAAACAACGGTCCACATGCTATGAGAAATTCTCATTATTTTAAAAGGATTGAAGCCATCGACTGCTAGTCCGATCCTAACATTACGCGAGTCACTAGAAAAATTTTGATTTTGTTGATCGAAGGTTTTCCATGCTTTAGAATCAGTGGGGCATCTTAATATGTTGTTGTCATCGCATTACTCTACATGCATCTCATGAGGGAGGATGTTTTCAATCACATAAATAATCTTTGAAGCCTAACAACCTTTGCAGGAGTTTTTTACCCCTAGCTTCTTCAGCATCAGACTTACCCGAAAATTTCTTCCATCTTGATGTATGAGATACTATGCAATCCTCACGATCTTTGTTCTCTTTCCAATACAACATACAATCATTTGGAAATGCATGAATTTTTGTAAAATCAAACCCCATATCATTAACCGTGTTTCTTACTTGAGAGTACGAACCTGGCATTTTCTCACCCTCCGAAAGTGCCTCTTTTAAGAATTGAAGCAATGCTATAAACGACGTGTGGCTCCACTTATAAAGTTTTTTCATATGAAAGAGACAAACAATAAATGAAATTGATGAGAAATATTTGCAACCAGGGTACAACTCACGTTCCCCATTTTTTAACAACATGAAAAATGCTGATGCATTTTCGTCCATCACATCCTGGTCTTCATACCGGTCATTACATCGCATACCCTCTTCACTTCGATTTTTGAATATATCATGTAGTAGTCCAAACATATCATAGCTTGTATTCAATTCATGCACTTCATCCCCTCCACTAATTCCCATTGTGTATGGAGAACATTTTACGTGATAAATCCACCTAGTGTAATTCTAAACAAACCCATGTACGATGAGATGCTCATAAACAACTTTTCTTTCATGGCTAATGGTATTTCGACATTTCTTACACGAGCACTTGATCACTAGCTCAGGATATTTATTGGCAAATGCAAAATTAAGAATCCCATTAACTCCTTTAATATAAGGCTAAGAAACTCTTAACAATTCCATCCAACTCTTATCGCTATCCATTTCAAAAAATTGATTACCTCACACTATCACAAAATATTTATTAGATTCATTAGGAAAATTCATAAAAAAATACAATAAATAAACAAAATGTTAAACCATAAATCATTAATATGGTCCTTCAAAACTACGTATATTTACAAATAGTAAGATTTTAATTATAACACCATTTCGATATGACCTTATATGAAAACTACCAATATTTAGTGATATAAAATAAAGAAATTTAGATGAATATAACCCCCTATTGTACAGGACCACATCGATTTTATTAATTAAAATAATACTAATCAATTAAAAAATGGGTGTAAAAGTTACACAAAGATGATATCATAGGGAGTGATTTAGATTTACGTTTAAGTGGACTTTTTTAACCAATTGAAATAAATGAAAGAGTGAAAAAAATTTGTAGTTACCAAAAATAGATAAACAACTAAATATGCTAGGTCGTGGATAAATCTGATCTTGTCTATACTTTATTTAATTATATAAATAGAAGCAAAAAAAACAGTAACCACTAAGAAACAAGACCAGTGTTAACAATAATATTAATATAACAATGAATTCAATTTTCCTACAAATTTTGTACTTTGACATTCTCAAGATTCAAAGCAACAATTATAGATATTTGATAAAAACTACAAAAATTCCATAAAAACGGTCATTAAAAATAAGTATAAATTTCACCAACTTGAACCAATACAGTAGTGAATTGACTAATTTTGATTGATAACAAAAAAAAAATGGATTGAATGATATTCAAGCCATTTACCCAAAAACAAATCTAAAATAAGCCACCAAAGGTTCAAACACATACACTTAAACAATAGCAATTATTTATTAGGAGATCATATCTAAGCATATGAGATAAATAGATTGATTTGAAACTACCCAACTGCAATTCTTTACAAACTAAACAAAAAATTAGTAGAAAACTCACTAAAAAAAATCTCTAGGTCACACACATATCAATTAAACAATGGTGTATAAAAAAATCTCAAGCAGACACACATATCAATTAATTTGTGTTTTGGATTCATGATGTATATATCTGGCATAAACACAATTTAATGTTTAAATAATAAACAATAACAGTATAATCAAAACCAATCGTAGATTAAAAAAAAAGAACAACAGTGATCCAAGAACAGGTCCGACAGGTCCGAGATGTGTTTTGATATACCTATATAAAAAAATATATCGAAAAAAAAAGAAAAACGCGACTAACCTAACAAGAACAGGTCCGATTCAGCTTTGGGATGAGTTTTGATATACCGAAACAAAAAAATATACCGAAAAAAAAAGAAAAACGCAACTTACCTAACAAGAACAGGTTCGAGTCTTCAAAGAACAAATAACAATGGTAGATACTATTAAGGTTTTAGCTTGGAACGTGGGTGTTTTTGGGAAGGATTGAGGATTATTAGGTCAAACTAATTGAGGGGAGAAAGTTTTGTGAAGGATTAGAATTGGTGGATATTCGTTCGGAGGAAGAGGCGTGATGGGAGAGACTGTTAGAGGTTTTATCTTGGAACGTGGGTGTTTTTTTTAACAAAATACAAACACCCGCCAAAAACTAAAAAGTGGTGTTTTTCCCTAATTTTAGTGGCATTTATATGAAATGCCTAAAAAATACCACATTTATTTCATCATTAATTAAAAAATGCTCTATTTATGCGGCACATCAATATAAATGCTGTGAATTTTCAATATTTATAAAAAAATACTAGTAAAAAGAAAATTCTCAGTATTTTTAAATAATATCGAGAAAAAAATGCGGGGAAAAATAGTTTCCTTGTAGTGTTTTCTCTCTCCAAATGAGATGAAATAAAAAATGTATGAAATGCTAACCTATGGTCTCCTTTTATACTAGACGAAGAAGGATCGAGAGGGCTGAACTAAATCTAGGGTTGAGATTCACTAGACTGTTGGTCTTTAAATTTAACGGTTGCAATAAGACGGTGATTAAGCTAACATTGATTGATTCTTACTAGGTTCACAAGGTGAAAGTTAAAATGCATGCATACCATTTATGAAAGTGATCTAAGGGCTGCGATTCACTCTTCATTTCAAGACACATAAGAAACGCAAATCTAATCGATAGAAAGGAAACACGTGAATGGCTATGATTAGTTAAAAAATGCTTATTTTATTTTCTATACAAATATGAATTGGATCCCCAAAATACTCTAGTGCTTTTGGTTTCTACCCTAAACAGATTTTTAGGAACGACAATAATTATATTTTAACCCCAAACATTTAGAATCACATTTTAATTAAATTCAAAAAAACATTTTTAATGATTTAAAAATGTTTTAAGTGATTTAAAAATGTTAGGAAAATTCCTAAAAAATAATATGATCCTAGTGCACACAGATTATGAATAGTATGCGGTGAAAGTGTCCTAAAGTGGTCATGAGGTAGATATAGCTTCCCTTTGATGTGGATCATGAGGTTCTTGGACTGGATATCTTCATAACTCTTAGATACTTTGAAAGAGAGAGAAAATCTTGAAAGTCTAACCCACTTTTTCTCAATGTCCAAACTAGTTGGAACTCTTATATAAGTAAGTCAAATATATATTGTGTTCTCAAGTATGACATCCACTTTACCCTCTACAATGTTTACCTGGTCGATTTCTTCACCTTTATCCTCTTTTTCGTCTGGAGTGAAGAACCACTCCTTGTGTTTCCTTTCTACCTCATCTTTCTACTTGCTGCTCAGTGATAACTTTCCAACTCGTCACTTATTTTCTCACCACTTCCCCACTCTATCAAATCTTGGGTTGATTCTTCAATATACGCTACTACCATATTGGCAATGACATAATGATGAGCTGGAAGTGGGTTTTCATTAAAATCCACAGGAGGTATCTACAAAGTACCACTGGCCAGTTGCTCACCAAATCCTTAAGTAGCAACAGTCCTTGGTGGAGTCTTGCACCTGCTAGTGTAACTCACAATACTTAGGTTTGGCCTTGTTAGATGCTATTGTAGTTTCCCCATTTAAGTGAGGGGGATACTACCACCTCTCGTACCAATGTACGATAACAATACATAGCTTTTGCTACACTGCAAATCAGCGGTGGTGAGACATCAACTCCAAATTTCCTCTTATTAACTGGGTTGTTATTATTGGATCCGGAGCCTCCCTTCTTAACTTTGCAACTTCCATCCACATAGTTGAGTGTTTGTCTCCTCGAGACTTGAAACCTTCCAAAAGTCAGTGGCACTTGTGTCCTCCAACTCGAGGTCCTTGGCTTGATTATCATGGATATTTTATCAATAGCCGTAGTGAACTCTCTAAAGGTTCAATTTCTAGTTTCATTAACGAGATGTAGATTGTATTCCTCAAACAGACCCCTCACACAGATTTAAAGCAACCCTGCCTCTGCTACCTTCTCGTCTTCATCGAGTTCCCTCTCATAAAATCTCTTGATATATGGTATTAACTCCTCCCTAGGCTTTTGCACCTCTTGTCCTTGGTGTCTCAGAGTGAACTCATCTTCAATCACAAAGAACTTTTGTAGGCATTGTTTATGCATTTCTTCCCTTGAGAGGATGTTGTTGGGTGCCAAGTGGGAATACCACATATAGGCCTTTCCTGTAAGGGTCTTGGAAAACTCCCCCAACCTCAAGTTCTTATCTTTTCCATGCACTCCTAGGCACTGAATGAAACTCTTCACGTTATCTCTTGTGTTATCCCCTTTAACATTAAACTTAATGAACTTTGGTGGAATATACCCTTCTACGCATGGATTCTCATTCACGGTCTAGGGGTAAGGGTCCTATAGCTCCTCATACAGATGATATTCTTATCTTTGTGAGGTGGAGAAAAGCTTCCCCACATCCTCCATAGTAACTTTTTGTAGGGAATTTCCTCTAAAATCATGCCTTTTACGTTTGCTGAGCTTGATGGGACACATATTTCTCCGACACCACCTTTCGCGGTGGAATCGTATCTGTCAAAATAGTTATTGGAGTGGCTTCTCCTCTAGTGGGGGTAGTTGTTGGTGTTACACTGTCTTAACCCAAACATAATAAGTCTACATTATTTTCTTTTAAGAAGTCAAAAAACATGCCCATAAGACTCATACCTCTGATTGAAACTGCTGCCAATGAGCTGGTCTACTCTCCCTGAGGAGGAAGTGTCATTCCTCCGATCACCACCACATCCTCCTGAGTGTTCTGGTCACTTTGGGTTCCATTCCCAGGTGGAATGTCTTCAAAAACTAGCTTCTTACAAAAGTTGAAACCTTCTTTGTCCATGGAAGTGAGGATACCTCCCTAACAGAGTCGCCTAATGTAGGAGGGTAGTGTGACTGGGGTCTATGAATAGCTGGGACGAGTGAGGTGTGACCCACTCCAATGGACTCTGTATTCAAGGTATTTCAAGAATGTATAGAGAATCACCTGGTAAAACCTTCTCCTTTCGGTAAAAATGGAACCAAAGTAAGAACTACTCCCTGTAAGAAGATAAACTTTATAACAATAGTAGTAACTTTTCTCAAGAAGAACTCCTGAGAATGATTGGTGTCAATGTGGAATGAAGGAATAATTAACTTAGCACTTAGAGAAAGATCAGGGAGAGAAGACTTGGAATGTGGGATGATTTTGATACAGTAATGATATGACTTGAGCTATGATTATGACTTGAACTTACCCAGGGGTTCTATTTATACTTGGGCACTCTGGCTAAGTTGTAACTTTGGGGCTCCAAAACTGAGGTGGTTGGTGAGGGATAAGGTCTATAATGTACCATTTGTCCCTACCTGTGTGCAGCCGCATGTCCCTTCTAACAGGTGCCACCTAGTGCAAATCAAAGTCAAAAAGAAAATATGTATCCACTTATGGACGATATATCTGATTCGGTAATATATATTTTGAAATGGCAACTTATTGTACAACCTTTGTAAACTTGAGCAGGGTCTCAAGGAAAACCTCCTTAGAATTCTTTTATAAACATGGGGGGATGCCTCAAGGCCCACCTCGTCTAAAATCATTTATGAACTTTAGGAGAGGTCTCAAGAACCATCTCCACTAAAATCAATTCATGAACTTGAGGTTATGTCTCAAGGACCACTTCCTTTAAAATCATTTCATAAACTTTTCATTTCTTGTGACAACCTCTTGGATGCACACTCCAGTTATGACTGGTATGACTGTGTGTAAAGACTGGGTGACCCCTATAGTCTTTCCACTAGTGTTCTCTCAATCTTAAAGTACTAAGTGGTTGATCTTTCTCAACAAAGCTTGTTCCTTAGACATCAAACCAAAACTCCCAGGAGATCCCAATATTCGTTTTCAATCCCTACTTGCTTAACCAGACTAACTGTAAAAAGAAAGTAACATATCCGTACTTTAATATATATTTGAGTAACAAATCTTGGGTAAGAGGTCACTCTAGGTGGACCTACTCACCCACTGGCTCTTTTCAGTAAAGAATTTGAACTTTTGTAGACAAGGAGCTCCACTCATCCAAACTCTGTTCGTGTAGCTTTTGAGCATTCGGGGATGAGGAGCCACTTGTGTGGGCATCTTTGCCCAAACTTCATTACTGTGTTTTCTGAGTTATTTGGGACGAGGAGCCCTTCCTGGTGGGCCTATTCACCCAAGTTCAAAGTTGTGATTCTGGGCATGTTAGGATGAGGATCTCATCTTGGTGGGACTCGTCGCCCAAGTTAAATTTCTGCGAACTTGGGATAAATTGGGATGAGTAGCCTTTCCTAGTGGCCCTCCTCGCCCAAGTTCCATTTCTATGAACTTTGAGTCTCTTGGGACGAGGAGCCCTTCCTAGTGGGCTCCTCACCCAGCTTTACTTTTGTCTCGACCAGGGCCCTTCTTTGAGGGGTTTGATCATGGTGAGGCCCTTGCCAATTGGGCCTACTCGCCCAACTATTTGGGCCATTGGGTTTGTACCCCTCTATAGTTAACTCTATTTATAAATATATAAAGAGTCGAATTAATTTGTATTATCCGTCAAACTTCACGAAAAATATAATGGATGGGATATACATGTAAACTTCTCATACTTTAAGGGCTAAATGGTCAAGAAACAAAATAGATGTCAGATCATTAGGAACTCCAAAGTTCATGGGACATATATTTTATTACTTACTTTTTATTTTTATGTTTGAATTAATTCTCCATTATGACAATGAAAAGAATAAAAATGTTGGATGTTTTGAACTCATTAGTATAATTTAACTTAAAAACATAGTAATATTTGATTAACCATTGAGCATATATATAGTTTATCTTGTTGCTTGAAATATAAAAAGTGGAAAATAGAGAGATATGTAGCTATGAAAGTTCCTTTCTAAAAAATCTACGAGACTTATTCGCAACAAAATGAATGTTTTTTTTTTGTATTTGAGGTTGTTCAATGCTTCATGGATGAGATTCAAGTGCTTCTTATTCTTCCCTATCCTATCCCTTCACACTTGAGGAAATTAGAAGAAATTATGAAGAAAACGTATGAGAATGTAAATAGAAAATATGACTCAAAATATTAACTATATGGATTAGATGCATAACCACCAGTCATATAATTCTTTCTAGTGTATGTATTAGATGAACCCGAGAGTTCCCCTAACCACTTCAGTAGAGAAGAGATAAAAAAATCCCCCCATAAAGTGGTCAAGGTAACTCTAGGGGACACCTAATGTTTCTTCAATATATATATACTAGCGGAATACCTGTGCCTGAAGGCATGGCGAAAATTATCAAAGCACATAATTGCAAAACGAAAAAAATTTCATTCCGCAAAATAGTGAATCGTGTATAATTTGAGTCAGTTTTTTTACCACACAAATGTGTAAACAATTTAGAAAATTTTAGAAAATTTGGCTTTGTTTATACGACTCCACACTGTTTAAGAAATAAAAAAGATATTCTAGCAAAAATAATACTCATAGTAGATTGTCATGCTCCTACAGTAGGCACCACCCAAAAGTGAAAATTTTCCCAAAGTATTTAATCGACGATAATTTAAGTGAAAAAGTTTATTTAAACCCAACTGAGTGTAAATAAATTAGATAATTTGGATGGGGCTTCCTTTGTTTGTAAAACTTTTCACCATTTTAAGAAATAAAAATATTACAACAACACTTCATTAAACCATTGCGAAACCTCAAAAGACAAAATTTACTAGGTATAATTGCACATCATAAGTTCAAAACAATCATATGGTTCCATGTACTTGGTATACATACATTAGGAAGACACGTCTTACCACCAATGGATCTCCTCTAATTTTAATCTTGGTACACCATCTTTTATTCTTGATACACCGTCTTATATAATAAAAAAAAAAAAATAGAACTGTTCAAATGGATCTCCACTAATGCTTCACCCCAAAGCGATAGCTTCTATCTAGTTCAGTGGATAAGTTAGCTGCACTCCAGATCACTCAAAAATGGGACAGTAGTGGTCTGGCGACAATACATTGGAATCCTGAAGCACCACCACGAACGCTACCGCACGTCCTCCTGCGGTGCGGTAAGGCACCACCCTAATCTTCTAGCATCCAACTCCGGCATGTCCGCTTAGTTATCCTCATCAAGACACTTGTTTATTCTTGGTACACCATCTTTTTCCACATGCCATTATTACGCCATTTACTGCGTTGACCATAATCCTATATAATGTATATTGAAACATGTTAGCAAAGCTGATATCAAATAGAGTAAAAAAGTTGTTTGATGTATTGAGAAACCAAAGTTGCAATAAAATCATGTAGTGATCAAATGAAGACACAAATAATTGATGAAATCAATTAAGAAAAACCATAGTCAAAGAGTCAATGCCTTCCTAATTTGTTCTTTCTAGTCATTTAGAATTAGAACAGATATACCAACTTCTATATATTATATAACCGGTCATTGGATAATGGAGAGAATAGTCGAATAATGAGGTTTCAAATGGGGTTTTAAAGTTGTGATTCTCAACCTTAAAGTAGTTATGAAACCTAGTAAACCAATCCATTAAGCCCTATAAACCCTCTGAAATGCCCCCCCAAATCCTAAAACTAGTGTCTTCAATCAACAAAACCTTACCCAAACAGTCCCTATACAGTCTTTATCTTTTTCCATCCATACTGAAAATGAGAAACATATCCAAATCATATATGAGGCAAGTAATTATCAGAAAATATATGGAGCAATAAGGGGAAAGAAATTTATCACCGCATCAGGCTGCCTTTTGCTTATTCGTTCCACATCAACATGGTAAACATTTAATAAGTCATGTACTTCAGCATCCTACAGTAGTAAAACAAAGTAAGCCCGCGTCTGATAGCACTATCATTGTAGCACTGTCAACGGTTAAGAAAACACATAGACAAACTGATAATAAGTCCCTAGGAAACATCAATATATTCCCCCTAGAAAGAATTGAGCTCAAAATTAAAGTAGTAATCAGCACTCATCACTTAAGAAACAAAACTCGAAGGCTTATATTAACAAAACAACTTGGGTTATCGAACTGAGGCCAGAACAGTGGAACTATCTGAATGTTCCTCTTCCCCTTTGCTTTATTAGCATGACGTGACAGTGTTATTTACTGACTGCATCGGATATTGTGGAGCTCCCGTAGACTGGAACGTGGCTTGAAACCCTCTGTCCAGCCACATATTCGCCATTTGATTAAGGAACGACACTGGAAATGACAAAATTATCCTAAATGGATAACAAAATAATTGTAAAAAGTATATACTAACAGCAATGAGGATAATATAAGAACAAGTATAAGCTAACAGTAATGAGGCCAATGGTTATAACATATTATCAATACATAAGGTTACCACCTTGATGCTTAATGATCACAAAGAAAAACTCCTTGTGAAAAGAAAAATGCAGAAATATGGTGTACCATACAACAACATGATGGTTCAGTAAACCATTTATGTAATTAGAGTACCTAAAACTCACATCACACGACCGAAGCTTGACTATTGAAAACTGAAGAAGAGAAGGCCCGATGGACTTTGCTAGCAAATCTGCAATTTCTTTTGAGGAAGAAATAAAAGATGGATTAATGAAACTTGACCGAAGATTTTTTCAAATGAAGTGAATAACTACCTCTATATATTTCTCCTCTCATGAATTACTGAGTTAGACACAAGCATAATACCTGACTTTATTATCATAAAAAACTATGATGAGCTTTTCTCCATACAGCCCAATTCAATCAGTATCTATCCAACCAAAGAAAGTTACATGTATACCTTGAGCCACAACATGGTATCCAGCTTCAGCTTCAGCTGAGGATCTAAAGACACTGAGATTTGATAGAGATATAGAGAATAGACAGAGATTAGCCTACTGAAATAGCTTAATTAATGAGCACAAATGAGCATAACTTTATTAGACATAAGTATAAACCAAAAGGCAGAAGTATTAGGCAAACATATCAAACATAGATGTAAGAAAACTTAATATAGTTTTGAGTTATTTAACAACTAACCAATAGGTCCAAATATTAAATTTGAAATTAAGCAATACTCAAGCTTATAAATGAAGTTTAAGTTAAGTTATCATAGAAAGAGTCTCTACTTACAAAAAGATCCTCAATGTCGAGAAGAACTGCAACATCAGTATGCTCAAGTGGGAGCTACATCGATTATTGTAAGGCTAATTCAGCAGCAGACTAATGACAGTGTAAAATCCTTAATTCAACAGCAGACTACTTCGGCAGTGTAATTAGCATATGTCCAGCAGTAGCTAGATTTGAAGCATGCCTCTCTTGATGCGTCTCCCCCTTTATTTCAGCCTCCCTTCACTTAGAAGTTTCTTCGATCGGGCATGTCTCTTGGATTTGAGATGAGTTATCAAAGTTTCTTCTGTCAAATAAACAATTTTTTGTCATAACTTGAACTTGAAAATTGATTTTCTTTTCAAAATACAGTCCAAGACATCTGATGGAATTTCATCCTTCTCGTCTATTTCAGCATCGCTTTTATCATGTGAATGAATTTTAGTAACACTTTTTCCACTATTTCCACTTCTGATGCCATCATTGTTTGTTAGTGAACGTGATGAGTCAAGATTAACTTCATTTGTTGAGTTATCTTATCTCTCACATCCACAACGCATCTTCTTCTTCACCTTCTATTTCTTCTATGGCTTATGCATCTAGTTTCGAGTCGGAGGAAGATAAAGAATCAGAGGGTCCATCTCTATCATCATGTTCATGCTTGTAGAATTGTCTTTTTATCATTTCTTATCCTTTTTTCAGACTAAGACTCAAAATATGATATAGGACGCTCAGAGCGTGAGAGTGACCGAGTTCGTTTCAATTGAAACACCAGTACAAAATGTATTAAGTTCCAAACGCCTTAATTCTACGTATTCTAAAAAAAACAATATCATAATAGATTGGATACCGAAGGTTAATAGTAACATAAAATTTGCAAAAATTTAGTAAAATGCACATACAAATACTCATGCAAAGAAAAACTAAAAAGCAATGTAAGTTTCAAAATTTACCATAATTTTAAGAACTCAAGTACCTGCACCAGAATATAGAACTTTAAAACTTCTTGAGGACAACTTGTGATCAAGGCACCAAAATATAGCACTGCTTAGTTGCATAGAGAGCATTTCTTAATTACCCTATCAGAAATGATGGTTCTTTTGAGTTCGAACGATCTCTAGTACTGAGGAATTTGTATATTATACATGAAGCATTTGTCCTAGGTGTTGCGCAATACACATGTTGAACAAATTCATGAGTCCTAAAACAACATTAAAAAAATTAAAATTAAGTAGAATGTGGAAGAACATATGCACAGCATAAATAGTTATCAAGATGTGTTTGCAATATTAAGTGTGTCTATGCCACTTTAATGTCACAGAGATGTGCTTACCAAAAAAATCACACATGAAAAAATGTAAGATATGCCAACATTGATGAAGACAATATATGTTTTATGTTCAAACTGAGTTTCACAATTTATGTTGCAAACTATCAACTCAAATTTGAATAAAAGAGAAATACAATAATGAGATTGGGAACTATATGGAGATACTTTAACCAAATCACCACGGCACATTCTTGGGGAGCTTTAAGAGGTGGTAGAATTGGTTTATATATAAAAAAGTTATTTTTATGATGTGAGAATTAAACTTGAAAACTAACTACCAAAGGTGATATGGTCTTCTGAACTTTTAGAGTTATTATGAAAGACAACTAAAAATATGACGATAAAGATAAATCATCAAGCACAAAAAATACCAAAAACACACATACGCAGTCTAATTCATTTTTTTATAACAAAAAGTACAAATAAGAATTTAATTATTGAGTGAAAGTGCATTCCTCATTTTAGTCCCTTACTCATATTTCTTCATGTAACTGTTCTAACCACTGATTAACACAAAACACCATCATATAAGCTAAAAATATAACATTTAAATTGAACAACATGTCTGTTTAAATTGAACAACATGATTGTTTAGAAAACTGTAATGACCTTATATAAATTGGTAACAGTCAATGTTAAGACTGAGTCTAATGCACTATTGAATTCACAACTTAATAGTCATCAAATTAGCATGAAACTAAAAATGGATGCAGGAACTCTAAATCCGTAAAAAAAATACAAAAAAAAAATGCAAAGGAGTTACACGTTAATGAAAAATATAAAATATGTACTATAAGGATTTAATTCAAAGTGATTTACCTTGATTCTTGGTGATTTCAACTGGGATGGAAACAGACACGCATAACTGCAAACAAAATAAAAAAATAAGACCGTAAAATTTGAACTTGAGCATTAATCATAAGACTACATATGTATTGTTACAGTAAATCTGCAAAATGCTCAAAGCTACGAAACAAACCTGGAACTCATAAAAATTGTCATGAAATCTGACTTTAGAATAAAAATGTTAACAAATCTCACCTTTTACAGGACTCATTTTGAATCTATGAATATATCTAAACTGATACACTACACAAAGATTAGGGTTTATAAAACTACAAAATCTCAATCGAAGAGGGAGAGGTAATGTTTACCTGATGGATCCGCGAAAAAAGTGAACCAATTTTGAACCTATGATACAATCAACAATAAAAAATGAGCACCTACGATATTATTAATCAATATCAGGCCATGAACCAAATATATGTTGAACACAACATAAAATTTCTCAACAATGGAGATGGAGAAAGAAATCATACCTAGAAGATGGAGCTCCAGATCTGAAAAATGGAGATGGATATCGCACTTGTTGCAACTTAGAGGAGAGAAAAATGAAGACATGCAAAATGGAGAGAGAGAAAGACGGGTGAAACAGGGTACTCGTGTACTTTCTAGCAGAGTAAAAGAAATTTACACATTTAACCCTTGTTTTGAATTAAAGTAAGATGGGTAAACCAAATAGAAGGAAAGAAAAAGAGGGGGAAACCAAAAATTAAATGGACAAAAGAGGAAAATGTAACAAAATAATCTCAACCCTTAGATTCTTGCATTGGTGTCTTAATCTGAACCTCTACTTAGCTTATCATCTTATTTAATAGTAACCAAACTTCTACTCCTTATTTTATATATATATATATATATATATATTCCCACTTCCTTTTATATTATTTGCATGGTAACTTCATAGTAGCCTATTCTCCTATTTTTAGTATGTTGCTTTCAATATCTTTTAAAAATCAATTATGGGAAAATCCAAAAGAATAAAGCCCTAGGCACTGAACCTAGTCATGAAAATGGGTTATATCAAAGGTAGAGAATATTGGTGTCTTTAGTAGCCATACCCCCCAGTCGCCTACAACCTTTACTCACTCCATATATCTTATCAGGGACATTTCCATTGTTTCGCTCTCGAAAATATAAAAATAAATAAAATATAAATAAATGGAAACTTTTTCTCTTTCAATTTTGAGAGTTATCGCGTGTTTTATTCATCTATGCTAATTTAGAGGACAACTTAAGGCAATGAACTTTTGAATCCATACAAGCCGTTGTGGGAAGAACTGTGTATATGTGCACCATTTTGAAAAGGACTAGACTTACGTATGAAAGCTAGATAACAAAACATACGGATGACTACTTACCACAATATCAATCTGGGTCTTTACTAGGTCTGTAAGTCCAACAAGCTTCAATATCGGAAAAAAAATATACACTTCTCCATATTTTTATAATTTGGATTTCCCTTGTGCATTGTCACATTTTGGGCCCTTGATTTAGTGAGGTGCCGAATTGTGGCGTGCCCAGATTGGGAAGGTTGGGAATTTTTCTGTTTGGGGGATTTTATAAGGCTTATTTGGGGTTTATTTTGGGGATTTAGAGTTAAAAAAACATAGACAATGTGGTGTCGGGTGGGTCTTCCACCATTTCATCATTTCTCCCACCCACAAGCACAATTGACCACCATGTAGCCACCATATTCTAGACATATCCCACGATAAGTAGACGTAATACACTCATTTCCACCATAGTTGAGTAAAGCTAAGCATTTTGGAGTGTTGTTGGGGCTTTTGGAGAAGATGGAAATGGAAGATTAATGGAGTTTGAAGGGTGTTTTGCTTGAAAGTTTAATGGAGCATGATTTTGGAGTTAGGCAACCTCCTTAAGGACAACTTAGGAGGTGGAAGGTTGCCATATTTTTAAATATTTCAACTAACCTTTTTGGAGGTCCATTTGAGGTGGGAAACATTCTATTTTTATATTTATGACTCCATTTTCGTGGAATTAGTCATACTTGTAGAATTTGAGAGTATGAAGCATCTAAGATATAAGATTGATATTCTTGTGAGTTGTCAAAAAGTGAATTTTAATGGTTTTGAACAAAAATCAGCTATTTAAAAAAATTGGTGTTAAAACAGTTTTATGAAATAAAAATGTGGAAAAATGTTATTTTGTTGGAAAAATATTTTAAGGTTTTCTTGGAATAAAGATTTGGAATATTTATGCAAAATGGTGTATTTCTAAAATTTCATGTTAAAGATTTTATGAAATAAAATGTTTGTAAATGGTATTTATCTTGCTAAAATATTTGGTGAAATAATGTTCCAATGTTTATTGCAAAAATGTAGATTTTATAAAATTTGGACATTTTTTTGGGTTTTGAAGAAATAAAAATGTCACTTAATCTTGGAAATGGCATAATTTGCAAATACTGTGAATTTTTATACTAAATTATATGTTTGACCTGTTTAATAGGAGTTTTAGAGTAAAATTATCATCATGCATATAAACTTGTAGTATATTAATGATGAATATATAAACAATTTTAAAGAAGGTTTTTTGTGTTTAAACATGAAATAAAGAAGAAAGAAATTTCAGCCCGTAATGGGTGTGAAAAAAGGTGTTGAAAATGTGACAAATGTAAGGAATTCATACTACAAATATTAATAAAAAGGAAATGGTATTTTCTAATAAAAGTGGTCTTTACTTGTAATTGGATTTTTTAGATAAAGAATGTAAAGAAAAGTCGAACTTGGAAAACTGGTTAGTAAAGGTATTTTTTTATAAGAAGAGTGACTTATCCCCTTGATGTTATTTGAAACAAAAACTCCATTGGAACTTACAAGGGAGAAGGATGAATTTATAAAATAGTTACCTTTACAATGACATGAAAGGAAAATACTTATCAAATCTAAAGTTTTGGAAACCCCAAGCATCTAAATAAACGAGACATTTAACTTTGTTGGAAATGAGTTTAAAGAATACGAATACATTTGATCTTTAGTTGAAACACTATATTTTGCAAGCAAGTCTGCACATGTATTTGCTTCTCTAAGAATATGACAAAACTTGATATTTAAACTAGATGTGGCCATTTGGGTTAGTCATGTCATTTTCGGGTAGCGTTGATTTTGATTTGAGTATAAGTTTTTGGTACTCTTAAGTCTATACAATCTAATTGTCTCATGTTCCAACCATTTAAGGTTATTACCATAAACGGGTTATTATGTTAAAAACTGTCAGCCCTAATTTAAAACTTGAGCTTTGTTTTAAATCTTGGCAACAATAGGAATGATACTCCATGGGAATTTTAGCTAATGATTAAGGACTAAGATAATCATTAATTAATCCTATTCCACTTTCATCCCTTGTAATCTACTTAAAGCACACATTTCTAATCCTCTAAGAATAACTAGAGCTTCTTCTTGTATATTAGTACGATTACCAAAGCAATAATCAAAAGCTTTGATAAATCTACCTTATGAATTTCTCAAAATTCTTCCCCCTCCCATAGTTACTAGATTACCTCTACAACTACAAACTACATTTAACTTTAGAGAAGATCCATCAGGAGGCTTCCTGACACACCCCAACCCAATTACTTATAATTAAGTTTGAAAGTCAAAGTTATTCAAACCATAATTAATCTAACCAAACCATAATCACGAGTTTTGATTTCAGTGTCATCATTGTAGTCAAAGTGAGTCAAACCATAATTAATCTAACCAAACCATAATCACGAGTTTTGATTTCAGTGTCATCATTGTAAATCCATATAACTGAAAACCTTTTTACAACATCAGAGTAATCATATCCATAAAAACATTCTTGAAGGATAAGTTAACTTAATTACATCATTTACATTTACACAAAATCATAGTTTCTCCCATTCCTGGCTAACCCAACCCGACCTCCTAGATTTGGTAGTGACATCGCGTTACCTGAAAAAATTGTGAACGTAGGAACCGTGAGCAAAATAGCCCAGTGAATGCATCACTACTATACTACTGCATGAATTTAAATGCAATAAATCATGTCCATATACTTATGTATTAACTTATTCGGCTCATTCATAATGAATGACCAGCTTTTTCGAATCATGATTCACATATCCTGTCTAAATAGACAATTCTCTCCCATTCCTGGTCGAGGAGTAACCCCTCATTTCGGTAAACCGAAATGAAAAATTTCATATTCATTATATTATGATCATATCAATAACACGATACAAATATCTCTTTCCAGTGAGTACACTGACCTTGGTTGACAACTATGTATTCACGTTTCCTTCTGGTGGAGCTGAACTGGGTTGATTATACCTTACACCTGTCAATCCAACTAAATCAGTATTGAACCTCAATCAAAAATATTATCCTAAAATAATTATGTAACTTTCCATGACTATACATCAACAGTATAATTCCAATTAAGTCACATGCCATAAAATATAAGTAAAGGCAAAACAATGATATACATATTGATAAAGTTAAGGACATTCAACCGTAGGAAAAACCTTATAAGGAATTTATAACCAAAGTCAAGTAAATATGAAATTATAATTCTCAATGTATATACACATGAAACATGTACTCAAAGTACTCTTTGTAAGGACAAAATACAAAAATTCGTTCAAGGGGTATCCAGTATGGCCTGAAATTATTGTCTTACATACTTAATCATCCTATATTCCTAAATTGTATAAATACAGGGGTCCAACCTTATCAATATGAAAACATATATGAATATACTTTCCGGTACAAGTGACGGTGTAATTTTTCAAGCTTCCTAGAGCAAGTTATGGACATTTCTTTACAACACAAAAAATCTTCCCTACAAGCTCCTCTATTATTCCTTCAACTTCCAAGAATTTTCATAATTTTTCTCCATCATAACTTTCCATGATTTTAAACACATTTTCAATACACATACTTAATAGTACAGAATTAAAGTTTCATAATTGTTTGACTTCATTTTCTATCTCAAAAGCTTGACTAAACTCAGGGCATACCGAAATGAAGTATAAAAACAGAAACCATGTACCATCTTGAAATCATAATTATGGCCTAACCACAAGGAGATAAATTCTAATTTTCAGATATGATATGAATATATGAGTCTAATTTCATATACAATTGGAATTTCTCAATTACAGTACGCACACAAAGAGATATGTAAGTTTGAATACAAGGGGTTTCAATACAAAGCAATTTTTTAAGGGTTTATGCATTCAACTTAACTTAAACTTGCATATATTCACACATATGCACCCAAGCATGAAAGGTCAATAAACAAATCAAGTATTTATATCATATAAATAATAAATATATGAAAAATAACAAGATTTGCAATTTGGATTACCTTCGGAACGTTTACGTAATTTCTACGGATTTTTCTACACTTTTTCTCCTCACTTTTCTTCCTAAACTTCTACCTTCTTTTTCCTCAAGCTAACAACACTCTTCAAACTGAACCTAGGGTTTGTTTTGCTGAAGAAATATGTTAGAGGGAGAGTTTTAAGTCGGCCAAGGCTGCCTCCCAAGCCAACCAATCAAATTAAACCATTTGGTTTAATAAAAGACAATTTACTACTTAGAGGGAATTGACAGATTTGCCCCTTGTTCGTAATTTTGTCCTAACTTCTTACTCGCACATCCGTTTGATGCACCGTTTGTTTTCTTAAAACCTTAGCTCACATGTATGCAACTATCCAGTTTTTACCTCAAGTCTAATGTAATGTGATAAGGGTCAAAACTAGTCTCTGACAGGGACATTTCTACCAAAAATAACAAAATTTTGTGTTCGTAAATAATTCGACCTTTCATGGTTTATGAAAGTAGGATTATAATAAACATAATCAATTAACATTATATATACTAATAACATATTATTCATATCACATAAGATAAGCATGATTTAAATATAATTTATCATAATTATATTCGGGTTGTCACACTTCCATTGCATTATGCTGACTGCCTTGGGATGAATTTGAGCATGCCATTTGAAAGTCAAGTGGATAACAATACCCGTGTGAATAAAAATTAGAGAATAGATCTCCTTGATTACTCTGTTAGCCTGCATTAGAATATTCTCATATTTCCATGTGTTCTTTGATTTTCGAATGCCCCATAAAATTAAAATAGGAAATAATTACAAATGCTTTCCCCATAGAGAATTATTTGGAGTAGACCACCAGGTAATTTAATATTTCTCTGATTGAAGAGTTAAGCAAATGCACACCTCAACAATGTTCAATATGAGACCATATTGAAGTAGCAATTTCACTGATCCGAAATAAATGATCTGTTGATTTCGTATTTAGGGAAGTTCAGAAACCACATTTAGATGGGCCTTTCATCCCAAGTATTTTAATAGCTTCATCTACTAGAAGGCCATATTTTAGGAGTCTTAGAAAAAAGAATGAAATTTTGTTAGGGATTCTTTTATCCCATATAAAAGTGTTAGCCCCGTAAGAAATATAGGACTTCCTCACCATTTACCAAGCTTAATGGAGAGAGCAATTGTAGACATCTTATTGGTGAGGAGGATATTGATGTAAAATGGGATAAGTGGTCTGGAGAAGATGAGCTCGAATCAAGTTGAATTCCTAATAATCTTTTTATTTCTGACATGATTGATTGTACAGGAGCTTGGGACTTTCAAAAAATTAACATGCTGATGCCTCCCAGTTCCATCCATATATGCTCTAAAGTGGAAGTCATGGGTGATAATCACAAAGACTTCCTTGTATGGACCCCAAACTTCAATGGTTAGAAAAGATGTTGAATAAGTTTTAATGGATTAAAACGGTGAGAAGTTGGTTTGAGTTATTTTTGGGAGATTTAACATTTATGAAATTAGAAGAAAAGTGCAAGTTTGGAAACAAAAGGATAAAAATGGTAATTTTACATAAAGTGGAATGTCTTTATGAAATAAAAATATTGGAGAGGGTATTACACTAAATGGTCCTAAATGAACATGATCGTTGGAAGAAAATCAATGTTAACTATAAAGAATATGAAATCACGACTTTCTAAAGTGTAACAAAAGTTAGGCTGAAAATCAGAGTTTTGGCTTCGTCCGGGTAAGTGGAAAAATGGAATAATGTGGACACTTTAAATATTAAAACACATTAAAATAAACTCGGATGACACATGAATAATTAAGGGGAGCCCGGAGCCATGGGGTGAATGACCCAAAATCACTAGCCATGTCATATGGGGGAGGGAGTCACCAGCGGTGTTGAGGCCGTTAAAGTACGCGTTTTGCTGAAAGATTTCGAAAAAAAGAAAAAATAATAATGAACATGTCAATAAATGCGTTTTGTGGTGAAAATATAAAGGAACAACCTAACTTGAATGAATTAATAAATGTTTTGGTAAAGTTTAAAGTGGACAAGAACTGTAAAATTTGATTAATGTCCATAAAGTAAAGGAAAAATAATGTGTGGTGAGTAAATGGATCATAAACAACTTAACAAGGTTTAACCCATAATTAATACAAGGTTGTATTTGGGAAATATTTTCAAAGGATCAATAAGTATTTTTTAACACAGCGTTTGCGTGTATTTGAAAGGCGATTTTCAATGAAAATACTATTGTGAATTGTTTTAAATAGAAAGGGTAATTTCGATAAAGAGATGGCTTCCGGTTAAACAAAGTGTAGTTATTTGAAGAATTTTACCGTGTGTTAAATTAAAAGGATAAATGTCAAATAAAGAAAGAGAAACTCCTTTATAAAATTAAGGTAAATTCATCGGGATAGATGATGTTTTCAGAAATAAGACGGTTTCATACATTAAGTACATATCTATATGTATATATATAAAGTAGATGCATGTGCACGTAGGTATAACGTGTTAGAGTATTTTTTTCTGTCGTTCGATTCTATATAGAATTGTTATATATTTCTCACTGAGCATTCGACTCACACCCTTGTCTTTGTTACGGTAGGTTGGGTGAAGTTTCTTATTTTGAGAGCGTTGTATATGTAAGTACTCTCTTTTGTTGTACGATGGTAACTATGTATGCTTGGACTCCGTGGACGTTTTCCACGGGTGTCTCACGTAGTTTGAATTGAGGGATTTGTATGCTAAATAAGTGAAACGTTAATTAAAATAAAACCGAATTGATAATATTATACAGGTTGTTTCATTGCACTTCACACCTAACAGTCGGGTCAGACCAAAATGACTACGAGTAACCCATAATTTCGGGTCGGGGCATTACAGTTCTTCTATTACATTATGCATAAACTTTAATGGAAAAATGAATAATTTAAACTCATTTTGGAGCGAAATTGTAGTGACTTTTAGCTATTTATAAATGGATTTGTGGTACTAACCTCAACAAACTCAAATCTTAATCATATTATTTCCTATACGTAAATATTGTGGTTATTCAATTTGTAATATTGATCGAGTGCAATCACCGAATTACGAAATATTCGAATTTGGAAGGTTCAAACTATGTTTTTAGACTAGAAATTTATTTATAAACAAATATGAGAAATAGCCTCTCGTGGGTTTCTCTTACAAGAGCTAAAGAATATTGAGGTACAAAACGAGAGAAAACTACAAAAAAAACTTAACTTGAGACTACTGAGATTTACCAGATCTTGATCGATAGGTGGAAGAGATTAAACTTTATTTAAGATCCCCGACTTCTCTTCATAATTTATAGCTGGAAAAAACTCCAATGACAAGTGCAAAGCTGATTCAAAGGCCTTTTTAATAACACCCTTCGGATTTTGAGATTCTCTAATAATTATATCTTCATTGATGGTTGCGGCATTTTCAGACAAGATTTTGATTTGAAAACAAAAGATAATTTATTGTTTTTGGGTCTATAACTGACGAAAATCGGTAGTTAACTAGTTTGACCATCAGTTGCCCCTACATTTCAACTTAAAAGATTGTTTATCCCTAAATACATTAATATACATTGCTATATTTATAGATTATAAATTTATGCATTAAATATATACATATATTATTTGAAATTCATTAATATATAAATTTATTTTAATATATATATACACACACACACACAATATAATACATTAATATTTATATAAAAAACTCGTGAACACAAAAAACAATTTTTATAACAAAATAGTTTTCAAAATAATTTTTTTAATAAAACATTAGTTTTTATATAAAAAACTGCTTCTACAAAAATATTAATGTTTTTTAAAACAATTTCTATTGAAAAAATGTTTCATTTATAAAAATAATATTTAACATTATTATTTACAATAACATTTTTTTAAAATATTTTCTCTAATTTTTTTGAAAATATACTTTTTTTAACAAAAAACACGATTTTAAAAGAAATACTTTTTTTTTTAAAATAGAGTTGAAAAATGTATTGTTTTTTTTTTCTTTTAAAAACTAATACTTTTTACTGTAAATAAAAATGACAAATAATACTTTTTAACTATTCTTTATTTAAGAAAAAAATATTTTGAAAGACGTAAATATTTTTTATGAAAGGTCCAAAAACTGTTTTGTTTTGAAAAAAAATATTTTGTAGAATTATATTTTAACAATACTGTTTGTTGAAAGAATGTTTTGTATAAAAAGATGTAAAAATATGAATGCATTAAAAAAAATTAAATATTAATTTATTTTTATAATTAGATTCATATATTGAATGTGTAAATGTATGATGTAAAAATATTAAAATCTATGTGAATATATTTAAGGGTAAAACAATCTTTTTATTTAAAAAGTTTGTCAATTGGCAGCCTAACTGGTCAATTGACAGCTTCCGTCAGTTTTGGACCCCAACCGACCAAATTGTGTCTAAAATTTTTCATATTCAAAAAGAAAAAAATCTATTGTAGTATTTGAGTAAATTTGTTGTCTTTGAGAACATCATTTTAATCGTGGTTTAACACGAGTCATATTCTAATTCGAATAATTACGTGGTTTACGTGTAGAAAAATATAATTAAGATATAACATTTTTTAAAAGCGTCACAAATCTATTTATAAATATTTAAAAGTGTAGACTTTAATTTGGCACCAAAACGATAGTTAAAATTGGCATTATCCGTCAAAGTTCACGGAAAATATAATCGATGTGCTATACATGTAAACTTCACGTAGTTTAAGGGCTAAATCGCCGAGAAAAAACTCCAAAGTTTAGGGGACATACATGTTATTACTTAATTTATAATTATATGTTTCAAGCAATACAGCATTATGACAAAAATAATGTTACTTTTAACAATAGTTAGTATGAAGTTAGTATCAAAAATGCGTTATATGGCTTGTACTATAATGTGGGTTCCGCCAAGATATAAATCACATAAAGCATATTTGGTATTAACTTGGTGCTAAGTATTGGTAAGAGTATCATTCCTCTTATGACAATGAAAAGAATAAAAATGTTTGGATATTTTGAACACCATAATATAATTTGAGTTAACAGCCTCGTCATATTTGATTAACCAGTGAGCATATCTATAGTTTATCTTGTAGGTTGAACTATAAAAGGAGGGAGAGAGAGAGACGTTTACCTATGAAAGTCCCTTTCTAAAAAAATCTATGAGAGCTGTTCGTAACAAAATGAATGTTTGTTCGTATTTGAAGTCGTTCAATGCTTCATGGATGCATTTCAAGTGCTTCTTGTTTTGCCCTATCCTATCCCTTCACACTTGAGGAAATGGGAAGAAGTTATGAAGAAAATGTATAGGAGTGTACATAAAATATTTGACGCAAAATATTAAATAGGCAGATTAGATCCATAATGCTTTTTAGTGTATGTATCAAATGAACCCGGGAGTTCCCCGAAACACTTCAGTAGAGAAGAGATAAAAGAGGCCCCCCAATGAAGTGGTCAAGGAAACTCTAGGGTACACCTGATTTTTCTTCAATATATATATTCCCACTTCTATATTATTTGCATGTTAACTTCATGTTAGCCTACTGTCCTATTTATAGTATGTTGCTTGCAACAGCTTTTGAACATCAATGATGGGAAAATTCAAAAGAATAAAGCCCTGGGCACTGAACCTAGTCATGAAAATGGGTTATATCAAAGGTAGAGAATATTGGTAACTTGAGTGGCCATAACACCCCCGCACCCCCGGTCCCCTACAATATATTTTGTCACTCCATATATCTTATCGGGGACATTTCGGTTGTTTCTCTCTCGAAAATATAAAAAATAAATGATAGATAAATAAATTAAGAGGTTTTTTTTCTTTCAATTTTATTAGAGGCATCGCGTGTTTTATTGATCTACGCTAATTTAGAGGACAACCTAACCCAATGCACTTTTAAATACATACAAGCCGTTGTGGAAAGGACTGTGTATATGTGCACAAAGTTGAAAAGGACTAAACTTACGGATGAAAGGTAGATAACAAAACATAGGAATGACCAGTTGCCACCATATCAATCAGGATACTTCACTAGGTATGTAAGTCCGACCAGGTTCAGTATCGGAACAAAATCTACAAGTTGTAATTGTCATGCCAATTATCTTACCATGTATAACTCAATTACCCCATTAAATTTCCGTAACCATATCACCAGAACTCATTTGTTCCCGCTGTTTTTTTCGATAGAAATCTCGTTCGAACGAGACTTCTAACGAAGAGACAGAAAGGAAAAAAAATTTCTCGTTTGAAAACTCGTTCGAACGACTTCTCATTCGAACGAGGTTGTTTGAACGACCTATATAACGAGATCCTAGGCCATGGTTCTAGATAATTTCGATACGAACGCGTGGCCGCTAGTTTCGTGTCATTCTTATTTTTTTTGGATTTGATATAATTTTTCTACTGAAAGGTGTTCGAGAACAAAATATTTAGAACTATGAATTCAAAAAAAGTTTAACAAAAAAATACTAACACCCAAAATAAATTTCTAAAATACACCCAGTAAATAATGTTCCAAGCTCCTATATATATATATATATTAAAATGCATTCATACCTTGGGAGCAATGGAACCATGTTGATGACGTAGAAACGAGGCACAACACACACGGCATTTGATGAATCTTTAATATCTTGGCCGCTACGTCTTCAACAAATACGTCATGGGCTTGAATGGATAAACTTGAACTCTATCCTATGACTCAAATGTTTTTGTCCGGAATTGAGCCAAAACTACAAAGGACTCAATTGGAAATTTGTGTCCTTACAGAGGAACCAATTGCTATTGTAGATCGAAAGGAGCAAGTGTTACGTAGTAAAACCATTTCACTAGTTAAGGTGATGTGGAGAAGTCAGAATGTGGAGTATGACACCTGGGAAGGGGAGGATAACATGAAGAAGCAATATCCTCATTTGTTTGGTAAGTTTCTTATGCGTTAAATTTCGAGGACGAAATTTTTATAAGAGGGGTAGAATTCTAAGGCCCTAAAACACGATTAGTAAGGTTAATTATACGATTAAGTATAAGTTATGAGTTGTAAGTTATAAATTGGTTATGTGGTTAAATGCATCACGAAAATATGTTTCTAAATGCATCATTATGTTTATAAAAAGTTTGCTAGAGTGTTGGTGCGAAAGTGGCAATGTTTGGTCGCCAAATGTGAAAGTTATGAAATTTTGAGTAAATAATTACTCTTCTGTTCGAGCCCAAATTAGGTGTACTAGTTTTATGATTTTGGGAAAACACAAAACATGAAAGTTGTAGATGTTTAAGTTATATACTCATAGACACAAAGTGAGAGTAAATCGGGGCTCGAAATAGTGAGTTATGGTGATTTTAAGAGGCATGACAAATCTGTCATTAATGGAATTGTCCTATTGGACCCCTTGCCCAACGAATCGTATAATACCACCTTAAAGTGGTCACATAGCCACGTTTTATAGCTTATAAGGCATAACTTATCATCTTTTTAATTTCCTATTACAAGCTTGATAAAAAAATATGCTTATGGAGAGAGAAAAACAAAGTTAAAAAGAATTTCTTTGAAAATTCACCATAAATCGAGGAATTCTCGTAAGGTAATTACATCTTTATTAAAGTTTGTCACATGGATGAGTTATATACTTGGCATGTTTTTATTTCTGATTTTGATATATATTTTAATGATAACCATATTTCTTAATTGTGTTGGAACAAGGATGGGTTAAGAACATAAGTTAGAACTTGAGCTAGGATCGTAAATGCTTACTTTAAAGTCCTAAATTTACATCATCGTTTCGTAAAGTATTTTGATTTAGAAAATTCATGATTATCATGTATATTTCTGCTAAAACATGTTTATTATATGTTTCCATGAATTATACTCAAGGTCAAGGTTATGTATGCTTAAAAATGTTAAGTTATGCCTTAATGTTGTATTTTGACCTAGTTATGCTAAAAAAGGCATAAATCCTGGAATACTTATTGGAATTTATTGATTCAAGTTGGAGAGTAAAATAAACTCATACATGTATAACATATCCTAAAATTACGTAAAAATACCAAGGAATGAACCCTTGGTGATAGTTTGAAGTCTTGGTTTAAAATCTGCCCTAATGGAGCAAGAACGCATACCAGGTGTTTGACGTTTTGCTCGACATAGAAAATGAGCCCTAAAAATTATGAAACATTAAATTTGTATTATTAAATGTGTTTACTGATATTGGGTGTAATATCATGGAAAGTTATATTGTACAAAAATTATGAGAATTCCATGAAGTTGAAGTTGTGTTGTTGTTTTTCTTGAGAAATGATTTGGAAAAGGCTGTAATAAAATGGGCATAACTTTGTCTAGCAAATTCGTAATTAAATTCTGTAAATTGTGTTAGAACCCTAATTAATTGGGTGTTATAGAAATGTAAAGTTTCATATTTAATTCCTCCTTAGTTATTTCCGATTGACCAAATGATGTGATGTATTACTGGGTTTGATGTTAATCGGTGTATTCAAATACTAACGACATTGACTTCTTAGGTGGGGAAGCAGCTAATACTACCATACCAAGGAAGTAGTTGGTATTAATCCTAGCACTAAATCCAAGGTGAGTGACCTTCCTTATCAAATATAAATGCTTATAATTTCATATGGAAATGTGTAGTTAAACACATGTGTGAAAATGTTTATGGGAGTGGTATTGTATTTATGAAACATATGCATATGATTAAAAATGTTAAGCAATGTTATATAATGATATGGACTAGTGAGTCTTTTATCTAATGTTAAGGACTGTGGTGGGTCCTATGGGATGTGGTGGTCCTGTTAATCCAACTTAAAGGTTTGTGTACTCGGTCCTAATAAAGGGATGTGGTGGTCCCTAATAACTGTGGTGGGTTAATTGGACTGTGGCGGGTCCAGGCTTGCTAGAGTTTCACAATTCTTGTTGGGTTATAGCATTAGAACAAAATAAAAATGGTTATTCAAATTGGTTATATGTGTGGTATGTGGTCATTCACTAAGCCTTTATAGCTTACACTCCTGTAATGTTTTGTTTCAGGTATGCTTATAATTTGGAGTTCACTGCCAAGTTAGGACCTTAAAACGGGGGAGTGACGGATATTTAGTATGGGTTGAATATCAGGATTTCTTTTGTGTAATTATTAAACTAAGGATATTGGTTATGTAAAATTATGTAGTACTTATTAGTTATAAGTAAAGGCAGTTATGTTTTCATCTACACATACCTTTGGAAAAAAAAATCTAATGCTATTTTTCCTTAGAGATTTAAATTAAAGCATTGTTTAAGCGAGTTTATCTCTAATTAAAAGGATGAGTTTAACAAAATTAAGTCGGGGCGCGACATTATGCATAGACTTTAACGGAAAAGAAGAGTAATTTAAACTCATTTTGGAGCAAAATTGTATTGACTTTTAGCTATTTATAAATGGATTTTTGGTACTAACCTCAACAAACTCAAATCTTAATAACAATATTTCCTATACGTAAATATTGTTGTTATTCAATTTAAAATATTGATCGAGTGCAGTCACCGAATTACGAAAAATTCGAATTTGGAGGGTTCAAACTATGTTTTTAGACTAGAAATTTATTTATAAACAAATATGAGAAATAGCCTCTCATATGTGGCTCTTACAAGCGCTAAAGAAGATTTAGATAGAAAACGAGAGAAAACTACAAAAAAAACTTAACTTGAGACTACTGAGATTGACGAGATCTTGATCGATAGGTGGAAGGGATTAAACTTTATTTAAGATCCTCGACATCTCTTCATAATTTATAGTTGGAAAAAACTCCAATGACAAGTGCAAAGCTGATTCAAAGGCCTTTTTAATAACACCCTTCGAATTTTGAGATTCTCCAATCATTATATCTTTACCGATGGTTGTTGCATTTTCAAACAAGATTTTGATTTGAAAACAGAAGATAATTTATTGTTTTGTGGTTTATAACTGACGAAAATCGGTAGTTAACAAGTTTCACCATCAGCTGGCCCTACTTTTAAACTTAAAAGATTGTTTATCCCTAAATACATTAATATACATTGTTCTATTTATGGATTATTAATTTATGCATTCAATATATACATATAATATTTGAAATACATTAATTTATAAATTTATTTTAATACACACACACACACACACACACACACACACACACAATACAATACATTATACAAACCCGTGAATACAAAAAATAATTTTTATAACAAAATAGTTTTCAAAATAATTTTTGTAATAAAATATTAGTTTTCATATAAAAAACTGCTTCTACAAAAATATTAATGTTTTTAAAACAATTTCTATTGAAAAAATGTTTCATTTATAAATATAATATTTAACATTATTATTTACAATAACATTTTTTTTTAAAGTTTTCTCTATTTTTTTTTTGAAAATATACTTTTTTCAATAAATAACACGATTTTAAAAGAAATACTTTTTTTTTTTAAATTGAGTTGAAAAATGTATTGTTTTTTTATGCGTTTAAAAACTAATATATTGATTAAAAACTTATATTTAAAAAACTTTTTACTATAAAGAAAAATGACAAATAATAGTTTTTAACTATTCTTTATTTAACAAAAAAATATTTTCAATGCCGTAATTTTTTTTATGAAAGGTCAAAAAACTGTTTTGTTTTAAAAAAAATATTTTCTACAATTATATTTTAACAATACTGTTTGTTGAAAGAATGTTTTGTATAGAAAGATGTAAAAATATGAATGCATTAAAATATATTTAACTATTAATTTATTTTTGTAATTAGATTGATATATTAAATGTGTAAATGTATGATGTATAAGTATTAAAATGTATATGAATATATTTAAGGGTAAAACAATATTTTTATTTAAAAAGTTTGTAAAATGGCAGCCTAACTGGTGAATTGACACACAACTTCTGTCAGTTTTGGACCCCAACCGACCAAATTGTATCTAGAATTTTGCATATTTAAAAAGAGAAAAATGTATTGTAGTATTTTGGGTAAATTCGTTGTCTTTGAGAACATCGTTTTAATCATGGTTTAACTCGAGTCACATTCTAATTTGAATAATTAGGCGGTTTAAGTGTAGAAAAATATAATTAAGATATAACATTTTTTAAAAGCGTCACAAATCTATTTATAAATATCTAAAAGTGTTGACATAAATTTGGCACCAAAACGATAGTTAAAATTGGCATTATCCGTCAAAGTTCACAGAAAATATAATCGATGTGCTATACATGAAAACTTCACGTAGTTTAAGGGCTAAATCGCCGAGAAAAAAGTGCAAAGTTCAGGGGATATACATGTTATTATTTACTTTATAATTATATGTTTCAAGCAATACGCATTATGATAAGAATAATGTTACTCTTAACAATATTTAGTACGAAGTTAGTACCAAATATATTTTATATGCCTTGTACTATAACGTGGGTTCCGGCAGGATATAAGTTATATAAAACATATTTGGTACTAACTTGGTGCTAAGTATTGGTAAGAGTATCATTCCTCTTGTGACAATGAAAATAATAAAAAATGTTTGGATACTTTGAACACCGTAATATAATTTTACTTAACAGACTCGTCATATTGGATTAACCATTGAGCATGTCTATAGTTTATCTTCTAGGTTGAACTATAAAAGGAGGGAGAGAGAGAGATATTTACCTATGAAAGTCCCTTTCTAAAAAAATCCCAGAGAGTTGTTCGCAACAAAATGAATGTTTGTTCATATTTGAAGTCGTTCAATGCTTCATGGATGCATTTCAAGTGTTTCTTGTTTTGCCCTATCCTATCCCTTCACACTTGAGGAAATGGGAAGAAATTATGAAAAAAAACGTCTAGGTGTGTACATAAAATATTTGACGCAAAATATTAAATAGACGGATTAGATCCATAATGCTTTTTAGTGTATGTATCAGATGAACCCGGGAGTTCCCCCAAACACTTCAGTAGAGAAGAGATAAAAGAGCCCCCCAATGAAGTGGTCAAGGGAACTCTAGGGTACACATGATTTTTCTTCAATATATATATTCCCACTTCTATATTATTTGCATGTTAACTTCATATTAGCCTACTCTCCTATTTATAGTATGTTGCTTGCAACAGCTTTTAAACATCAATGATGGGAAAATCCAAAAGAATAAAGCCCTAGGCACTGAACCTAGTCATGAAAATGGGTTATATCAAAGGTAGAGAATATTGGTATCTTGAGTGGCCATAACACCCCCGCACCCCCGGTCCCCTACAATATCTTTTGTCACTCCATATATCTTATCCGGGACATTTAGGTTGTTTCTCTCTCGAAAATATAAAAAATAAATAAAGAGTTTTTATTTCTTTCAATTTTATTAGAGGCATCGCGTGTTTTATAAAAAAAAATCTACGCTAATTTAGAGGACAACCTAACCCAATGCACTTTTAAATACATACAAGCCGTTGTGGAAAGGACTGTGTATATGTGCACAAAGTTGAAAAGGACTAAACTTACGGATGAAAGGTAGATAACAAAACATAGGAATGACCAGTTGCCACCATATCAATCAGGATACTTCACTAGGTATGTAAGTCCGACCAGGTTCAATATCGGAACAAAATCTACAAGTTGTAATTGTCATGCCAATTATCTTACCATGTAACTCAAGTATCCCACTAAATTTCCATAACCATGTCACCAGAACTCATTTGATTAAAATGGCAACCCAAGTCTGCTGAAGTGTTTGGGGGTACTGTTGATTCCACGTCTCAGTAACTAGAGAACCAGTGATTGGGGTTTCCATTAGCTACGGCTTCGGAATTTGTTGTGTATCGAGGCACTTTAATTGAAGAAAGGAAGTAATCAGGTTTATTAACACAAGATCAGAACTAGGTGGACACACCAAAAAACCCAAAACCGATACCCACATTAAAAAAAAACCTAAAGGATCTACTAAAAATCTGTATTTTCAATAAAAAACTGTTTTTTCTTTTAAACTATTCTTAATAAGAAATTATTTTTTTAAAATTGTTTACATCTTTTTAATAATTGCTTTAAAAAAATCATTTCAACTGTTTGGGAAAAAAAACTTCTTTTAACTATTTACAAAAACTGTTTATAAAAAGTAAAATATTGTTTTATATACAATAAAATCTGTTTTAATGGTTAGAAAAGATTTTTTTTTATATTATTTTTTATAAAATAACCGTTTAAAAATGTTTCTCTTATAAAACAAGCTGTTTTAAAAAAAGCAAAAAATGTTTTTTTTATATATAAAAACTATCTATTCTATAGAAAAAAAGGACATTTTATTATAAACTATTTTATAAATAAAAACAATTTTGTGCGGTTTTAAATAAATAAAAAAATATGGAAAAACAGTTAAAATGTTTTTTTCTACAAAATAGTTGTTTCAAAAAAACATTTTTTTTACATACAACAAAATAGTTTTTAAAATAGATCTTTTTTTGAAACAAATTATAAAGAAACATGTTCTTTAACAGTATAAATAGTTTATTTTTGTAAAAAACAGTTTAAACTGTTAATAAGGGTTTTGACAAACTTAAATCATGTGTACTAATTATCTATAACTATGTTGGATAAATTGGATTTCACCAAATTTAGTTTTTTGATCAAATATAAATTTTGGTAAACTTTAGCCTTAATTATTATGGGACGCACAACATAAAAATAACTGGGTAAGATACGTATGCTTTCCTCTCTGAAAGGTGAACACCATGGTACATAAATTTTGTAAAAAAGGATAAGTAATGAATGAAAAAATTGGTGTTCAAACAATCCATTTTATACATAAAGTGTGATATCCCGTAAAATTCATAAATAGATCGATCATTTCGAATTCAAAAATCTCGAAAAAAAAATATTGGTTACACTATGAGAATTACGAAATAAATGAACGAAGCAAGTAAATGCAATAAATATAATAATCTGTTAAATCAAATAAAACCACTGTGATACCAATCACTGCCATGAGAAATAAATCCACCTATGGAATATACAATCTCAACAATAAAATATCCATCTCAGAAATCAAGTACAAATTGTACAATCTCTGACTTGGGATAAGCTAAAATAAAATTAAATAGAAAGATGCAAAGGAGAGACTGCGCTCAACACCTACATACTAGGAATCTCCAAACAGTGATTCAAGTATACGTCAACAAAAATTGCCTAAGACTTGTGGAACGTAATCCAATCACGAGAAAAAAGCAAGTCTACAAAGAGTAAGAATATAACTGAAGTTGGGCCATACAGTAATAATGGATATTCCAACCATTTTAAGTATATTTAAGTCATTTAAGTTACCCAACACAAACAACCTAAATAAACATGCAATTCTACTCCCAAACTCGTATATGAATCATCATGATATAATTTCATCATTAATTAGCTAACTCTAGATTAACACTTTAAGTTTATCTTTCGACTTAAGGTGTCCATGCTCTATAATAGATTCTTGTAGCAATAGTAATTCTCTTACTAAATATTATTCCCTTGTTTTAAGCGTCTAGAGTTATCCTTCGAATTATGCAGATCTCTAATGTAACAACTTGTAACATTCTCGTGTCACAATTTAGTATATACTCCTCTAGTATATTATTACCAAAGTAATCCCGAGTCATAAACATATTATTATACATCATTAGAATAAGTCATAAAATGGTATGACGATTTGAACTACCGCAGAACAGAATCACATGTAACCTCAAGACAACACAAAAAGCAAATCACTAGGCCTTCCCAATAATCATATAGGATCCATTCCCAATGCCTATATGAGGAACGTTCCCATTTATTTACCTCGGGAACACGGAGGTGTCTATAGTAGGATCGGCGTAAATAGGGCATAAGTAGAGCTCGTCTCATTACCGGAAATATCATGAGCGGTCAACGTCATATGCGCCCAATCAAACTACCTCCTAGTATGTCTCACATTAAAACACACTCATTATTTTAGGATTGCACATAGATCGAGTAAAAAAGCACAACAATACGCAATTGGGTCAAACCAACAAGTATTAACACTGTTATTTTTTTTCGATGAGATATTGATCATCTATCGGTCATATTCAATGCATACTAGTTTTTTTTCCACTCCATTGTAAAAGTTTTTCATATATAAAAAATTACAGGAAAAAATTAATAAATATTTACAAAATCCAATAATTACAGAAAAGCATTTAAAATTTAGGAAATTAAAGAAAAATATTTTAAATTTTTTGAAATACATGAAATTTATTTCAGAAACCGAGAAACTATTGATTCCTTTTAAATACAAAAATAATAGAAAACGGATTTCATGATTTATAGAAAAACTTTTAAAAAATTCTTGAAAATATTAGTTTTTTTAAATTTCCAATGAAATAATAGAAACGTATATAAAAACATTCAATAATAATGAAAAACATCTAAAACATCTAGAAATTGTAGAAAAAACTTCTAAAAAATCTCAACAAAGTTGATTTTTCTAGAAATACGAAAAATATTTTTTAAAAATCTAGTAAAATAGAAGAAAACATTAAATTTTTAATAAAATTGAAGAAAATAAAAATCTTGTAGAAAATAATGAAAAATTATTTTTAATATTTGACTAGTATTGAATAAAACTTTTAAAAAATAAAAAACATACCAAAAAATAATTTTCAGGAAAAAAAAACATTCCAACCATGATAAAAAAAAACTTGTAAAAAATTTCTAGCGAAATATTTGAAATTTCCATATAAATAATGATTTCTACAAGGAAAAAAACAAATTTCTAGCAAAAAAAATGTTTTCGGCTCTATTTCCAACCCTCATGCACATATGTGACAACCAAAACCCACCCACCCAACCACCCTGATCCCACCTGTGACCACCACAAAAATCAGCTTACCAAGATCTGTATGCCACGTCGCCTAAACACCTCGAACCCACATACAACCACAAAAACCCACAATTGACCACCATTTCCAACCAAACCCGCATTCTCATCTCCTCTTCTTTTCAATTCCATTTCTAATACAACCCAATTGATAATACAAACTTAGAAAATAAGATTTTAGAACCATAAAACTCAATTTAAACTACTGAAAAAAAATATGGAATTAAAAAAAATTGGACTTCGTATAAATATCAGAAATAATAGTTTTTTTCAAATTTTCAAACCCAACCACAAATTAGCAAATCCAACCCACGATCACCATATTTCACCTCTTTTTCCATCCCCGTGCAATACCCCGTATTTCCGTGATATTTATTTTTGGGAATTAATTGAATTAAATGTGTATTAATTAGAAATTAATCCGAAAAAAATATTAACGAGATGTGAGTTAGTATTTAATTATAATGTGTATATTTGGCAATATATGAATATTGGAAATATTGAAATTGTCGGGAGATTGAAATACGGCAATTTGGGAAATTTTGTTGGGACGCGCGTGACAGTCGCGTCAGGAATATAATTATTTGAATTAAAAAGTGAATTTTATTTTTATCACCCGTATGATCATTTTGAGCTCGTCAACGCGTCCGGAAGGGTCGAAATAGTCAGAAAACACTAGCCGGGGGTTAAGTTTGGGTCCCGGGGCATTATTGGGCCATACCGGTAACTTATAGGGGCATTTTGGTAATTTCGGAAATCTGGGAATTAAAACCCACGAAAATTAGAAACAAATCTGACTTATTCTTTATCCACTAAACCCACTAACTACACTAAGAGACTTAATGGGCTACGGGAGAAGTTAAGATATAGTTCCAACTTGCCAAAAACCAGCCACACCTCCATTGTCATCATCCTTAGAGAAACTTGTAGAGAGAGAGAGAGAGAAGAGAATTCTGCAGAAAGAGAGAGGGAGAACAACTCAGACTTCAAGATTCAACATCAAATTCAGAGAAAGATTAAGGCAAGTGGTTTAATTACAATTGATTCAATGCCATGCTTTTCCATGTTTAGGAATTTTCGAATTTATCTTGGAAGATGATATAGACCCATGAATTGGAAGTTTAAAACTATGAACTGTGTTAGGGACTGCATGTAGAAACATTCTGGACGAATTATGAACTCTGAATTATGACCCTTGATGATTTAAAAACGGATTTTTGAAGAAGTTTATTAATGTTCTTGAAAGAAATAGAAAACTTGAATTCTTGATGAAGATTTGATCCATACAAAGCCCTTGAATGATGAATTATTGGTTTTAGAACGTTAACACTGTTGTAGGATGGTTGTATGATGATATTATAACGTTATCTTAGAGTTTCATGCTTGTTAATGGTGTTTTGGGTTGATTTGAAAACTGCAAAACGAAGCAGTCCGCAGCCTACCTGGTGCGATCGATCGATCGACATTCATCAGTCAATCGATCGACCACCATCGATCGATCGAAGGAAAAGGTCGATCGATCGACCTTTCCAGAATGAGTAAAGTTCTTCCCTATTTAAATTTTAATGATGTTAACCCTTGGATAATATTGTTGGAGACCGTATGAATACCCTTAACCTTAAGGAAGACCAGTAGGCATGGTTATGAAATTTGGACCTTAATTAGAATTCAATTTGAGGAATTATTCTAAACTAATGAAATTCGATAACTGAGTTAATATTTGGGTTAATAGTGTAAATTTGAATAATTTGATGAAATGAGGTTTGGGGCAGAAGTAAGGACCTTAGGAATAAAGATGTTATACGTGGGAATAACAGGAACTTAATAATCTATTTTAGATAGGTTTTAAGTATAAGAAACTACGACGTGAGACGTGTCGACAGTTTAACTTTTATATTATCGGGAGACGTGAAATATACAAATTTGGAATAATGGTATAAGGATGTAGAGTATACCTTTATTAATATTGAATTATCTAAGATGTGTGAATGCTTAGTATATGATTTTTATATGTATGACATACCTACCATACTTGCTATCACGGGAGGTTACATTCGCTTAGGGCCTTCTTATCCTTGTGTTGCACGGATTTAGATTGGTACCTCGAGGACATAGTTCAAGAGAACGACTTATTTGTGAGTTAATAAGCCAGCTGACTATGGAGCGTAGGTATGTACGTGACCATGGATATGTTGAATTATGTTCGCCTCCATTTTTGTGTGTGGTGTTTATTCCAACAATTCCTGAGAGATTCGGAATTTGTGATCCTTATGTACGTGATGTACCGGGATGGATAGCAGAGTATGTGTGCACCGCAGCTTAGCCTTTGGGTGCTTGTATTGTATATTTATGATGTGATTAATATACGGTTAAATGGAAAGGAAATTGCTATGTTAATTTGTGGGTATAGTAATTGTATTATCATGAAAAGATAAAAGGGGACAGATATCAATAAATGGTTTTGTTAATAATTGGGAATCCGAGAATTAAAGTAGAACTCTCTATTTAATTGTTAAGGTTGGAAATTAAACGTGAACCGAGTAGAAGTGTTAGAAACTCTTTGGAACTAGATAGTTATGAGAAAACACATGAATGGGTACATGAACGTTAGGAGTGCACAGTTAGACGAGAGGTGAGTATTTCATGTGAGAGCACATCCTAACATGTATCTTGCATTCATTGTTTTAATTGTTAGTAAAGCACTTGCTGTTTTTAAAATACACTCCACATTCGGGCTCTGACCCGTTTGCTTTCAAATCTATTTTCGTAAAAACCATTTTAGGTGCCCAACCACAAGGACACCATGCTTAGGATCCTCATTCAGGTGACGAGCTGTAGCTGTTTGTGGAAGTTACAGGACATTGATTATAGACGCTTCATCTATCTTGACTCTATACTCATTATTTATCAGTTGTAGGGCATGTCGCCCATTTATTTTAGAGGCATTTCATTTATTTCAGTTATTCAGACTTCGGGCATGTAATTAATTCAGAATTCAGACTTGTCTTATTATTATTTTCAGTTGTGGGATTGTTGTGAGGAGTTTTCCTCCGGACTTATTACTATTGTTGGTTATTTCATTACTTCGTTATGGTGAATGGATTTATGTTGTTCTTTCATTATTCTTTTAGTGCATGTTAATCAGACTTAACTTAAAATTTGGCAACTTAATTTTTAAATACTAGGTGGTTAGTAATCATTAAAATGTTTTCGACAGTGATGCTATTAACTGGATCAACTTGGCATTTTGTATTAATTTAATAAAGGAGTAGCTACCCGGTATTTAATTAGTCGGGGTGTCACAGGTGGTATCAGAGCATAAGGTTCTAGTGTCCTTTAGGATCTGAACGGCTTATTATGTTTCCGCTGAGCTTTCTTTGATGTAGAGCCCTATATTTTAGGACTGTTGTATTCTTTTGTATATGCTACGTTCTTCAGCTATTTTAAGTTTATAACCGCAAACTTATAAACTTCATTCTTATTTCAGATGCCTCCACGACGTGCACCACTGGTTCCCAGGAATGCAACGCCAGAACCACAGCCCGCACCAGTTCAGGGCACGATGAACGCCGCTGAGGTTGCAGCCATAGTAGCCCAAGCGGTAAATGCTGCATTAGCCGTAGTTCAGCAGGCACCACCTCAGGCGCCAGTTGCCGCGCTAGTTCATCCACATGCATTCCCGTCTGCCTGGTAACGTGTACGTGATGCTTTTCCGAAAGCACATCCACCGGAGTTTGCTGGTAGCTCCGATGTTGTTGTTTCGAGTCAGTGGAGAAAGAATATACAGAGGCACTTGAGGATGTATGAGTGCACTGACGTTCAGAGGCAGGTACTAGCTACTTTTAAGCTAGTGGGATCTGCACTACATTGGTGGGAGTCTATTACCACCGCAGAGGAGAGAGATACTCTCATGATTCAGGAGTTCTGGATGCGGTTCGACCGCAAGTACTTTCCGTCTGCTGTTCACACGGAAATGAGGAGGAAGTTGATGAACCTTCGACAGGAGGGTAAGACTGTGGCCGAGTATGAGGCCGAATTCACCAATTTGCTGAATATTATCCCAGATGAGATACCGACGGAAGAGAAGAAGATTCGGAAATTCATAGATGGATTGAATTGGAGGATCCGTCAGCATTTATTGGGGAACGTCTCATTGGCCACTTATTCTGACGTGGTTAACGCTGCATTGCTCCATTTACAGGACCACCGCTTTCACTTGATAGAGGGGAAGCGATCAGGAGAGTCCATCCATCAGGGCAGGACAGGGGGAAATGGTGCCAGCGGGGCACAGTCAGCTCAGGGTCAGTATAGGCAGAGTGATCAGGGTTCCCAGCAGGGGGATCATAAGAGGTTCCGATCAGGGGGTTTCAGGAACGGTCAGGGAGGATTCCGGAATGGCCAGCAGGGTCATAACGGCCATTAGGGCCAGCAGGGTCAAAATGGTCAACATCAGCAGTTTCACCAGGGCCAGCAAGGCCAGGGCAGAAATGGTAATGGCCACCAGGGCCGAGGGCAGTAGGGACAGCGAGGGGGAAACTTCCCGAGGAAGTGTTTCATTTGTGGTAAGATTGGCCACAAACGTCAGGATTGTCCTGATAAGGGCAGGGCCCCGCAGCAGCAGCAGGGTGCTCGACATGAGCCACAGAGGCCACTTTTTCCACCTGCTCTTCCATCTCCAGCCCAGGTGCCAGCACTATCGGCCATTCCAGCAGTTCCTGTGCAGCAGGGGAAGTTACAGTATGGACGTGTCTATAACGTCCACCAGGTAGAAGCTCCACAGGCACCACCCGCGATTGAGGGTATGTTTCCTATCCATGGTACTATGGGTCAGGTTTTGTTTGATACGGGGGCAATGCATTGTTTTATAGCTACACATTTTGTGAAAGCCTTAGGGTTATTAGCCACAGCAGAGAGCACAGTGACGTGTGTAGACTCACCATTGGGGAGTGGGTCACTTATTTTCTTTATATGCCGGGGAGTGGGGATAGAGATTGGTAGTTTGGTATTACCTGCTGATATGTTAGTACTAGAGATGACCGAGTATGATGCCATTATTGGTATGGTTTGGCTTGTTGCGTACCGAGCCATGATTGACTGTTTCAGTAGGAGTATTATCTTTCCCATTCCCGGGCAGGAGATGTTTTTAGTGGCAATGCCTCGTTTCGAGGGAGGATTGTCCACTCATTTATACTATATAGAGGAGGAGACCTCTAAGGAAGTGGTGGTACCACTTGATTCGATTCTGGTTGTTCGCGAGTTTGCCGATGTATTTCAGGATATACCTGGATTACCACCCAGTCATGAGATAGACTTTGTCATAGACTTATTACCAGATACGAGACCTATAGCACGCGCACCGTACCGTATGGCTCCGACAGAGATGCGAGAGCTACGAGATCAGATTGAGCAGTTGTTGGGTCAGGGGTTTATACGAAGGAGTACTTCTCCGTGGGGTGCCCCTGTGTTGTTCGTGAAGAAGAGAGATGGTTCACTGAGATTGTGTGTGGACTACCGGGAGTTGAACAAGGTCACGATACGGAATAAGTATCCATTGCCTCGAATCGATGACCTATTCGACCAGTTGAGAGGAGCTTCTTGCTTCTCAAAGATTGATTTACGATCTGGATACCATCAGTTGCGTATCAGGGAGGATGACGTCTCGAAAACGTCGTTCTTATCGAGATATGGTTCTTACGAGTTTCGGGTTATGCCATTTGGTTTGACCAACGCCCCAGCTGTGTTTATGGACTTGATGAATAGGGTGTTCAGGGATTTCCTAGATCAGTTTGTCATTGTCTTCATCGATGATATTCTGGTTTACTCCCAGACAGAGGAGGAGCACGCCGAGCATTTGAGGCAAGTCTTGCAGACGCTAAGTCAGAACGAGCTGTATGCAAAATATGAGAAGTGCGGGTTTTGGCTGAAGGAGGTCCAGTTTTTGGGACACATTATTTCCGACCGGGGGATATCTGTTGATCCGGGGAAGGTATCCGCGGTGAGGGAGTGGGGACAGCCCATGACACCGACTGAGATCCGTAGTTTCTTGGGCTTAGTAGGATACTACAGGAGGTTTATTCGGGGTTTCTCCACGATAGCGGGTCCCATGACACATCTGACTCGTAAAGGTGTACCGTTCATTTGGAGTGATGCCTATCAGTTGGCATTGATGAGTTGAAGGACAAGTTAACCTCATCACCTATGTTAGCATTGTTGAGACCAAGAGTTGAGTATCTTGTTTACACCGATGCGTCCTTACAAGGACTTGGAGGTGTACTGCAGCAAGAGAGTCAGGCCATAGCTTATGCTTCCCGTAAGCTTAAGCCTCACGAGAAGAATTACCCTACCCATGACTTGGAGTTAGCGGCAGTGGTATTTGCCCTTCGTATTTGGAGACATTACCTTTTGGGGGAGAAGTTTCGATTGTTCATGGATCACAAGTCCCTACAGTACCTATTCACGCAGAAGGAGTTGAATATGCGGCAACGGAGGTGGCTTGAATTCGTGAAAGATTATCAGTTCGATATCCAGTATCACCCGGGGAAGGCTAACGTGGTGGCAGACACATTGAGCCGTAGGCCAGTAGATGAGGTGGCAGGGGTGTGGAAGGCCAAGTGGAAGGAGTTGGGACACCAGGATGCAGTGGCCCGATCATTCATGTCTGTGATGACCGTTACACCGCAAATTGTCACGAAGGTGGTAAAGGCACAGGCAAAAGATTCGTTCTGTCAGGAGCAGATAATTCGATTACTAGTAGAGGGAGCCGAGTCCTATACCGTTAGCTCAGACGGGGGTTACGCTTCAATGGGAGATTGGTAGTTCCGGAAGGGGAAGAATTATGGCACGAGGTGATGGCAGAGTCGCACGGCTCACGGCTCACGGCTCGCGGTACATCCCGGAGGGGATAAAATGTACCAAGACATGAGGCGACGGTATTGGTGGAGCGGGATGAAGAGAGATATTGCCGTGTTTGTTTCAAAATGCGCCACTTATCAGCTAGTTAAAGTGGATCATCAGAGACCGGCAGGACTTCTACAGCCATTGGAAGTCCCGATGTGGATGTGGGAGAGCATCTCCATGGACTTTATCACGGGATTGCCTACGTCACAGAGAGGTCATGACTCCATTTGGGTAATTGTGGATAGGTTGACCAAAGTCGCTCATTTTCTACCCGTAAGGACAGACTACACTGCGGGACAGTATGCCCAGCTCTTTATTGCAGAGATAGTGAGACTTCACGGTGTGCCCCTAAATATCGTATCTGACCGAGACAAGATATTTGTCTCACGATTTTGGGAAAGTTTTCAGGAGGCCATGGGCACGGAATTGCGGTTGAGTACGGCTTATCATCCGTAGACCGATGGGCAAACCGAGCGTACAAATCAGATGTTGGAAGACATGTTGCGGATGTGCATCATTGACTTCGGGGGTGGATGGGAGCAGTATCTTCCACTGGTGGAGTTTGCTTACAACAACTCCTACCAGTTCACCATTGGCATGGCTCCATTTGAGGCGTTGTATGGTAGACCTTGTCGTTCCCCAGCATGTTGGTTGGAGGTGGGGGACAACAAAATACTTGGGCCGGAAGTAATTCAGGACACTTCGGTAAGGATAGAGCTGATACGGATTCGCATTCGGGTAGCTCAGGACAGGCAGAAATGCTATGCTGATGCGAAGAGATCCTTCAAGGAATTTGAAGTAGGGGACCAGGTTTTTCTCAGAGTATCTCCTATGAAGGGGATTATGCGTTTCGGGAAGAAAGGGAAGTTGGCACCAAGATATGTGGGACCATTTCCTATTATTGAGCGGATTGGGCCGGTTGTGTATAGACTTGGGTTATCGGAGCATTTGCATCGGATTCATGATGTATTTCGTATTTCCTCGCTAAGGAAATATCTTAGAAACGATTTGGCTCATTCTCACATTGCCGTGGAGGACATCGATCTCCAGCCGGATAGCTCCTACGAGGAGGGGCCGATTGCTATTTTGGACCGAAGTGAGCGGAAACTGCGGTTAAAGATAGTTCCATTAGTGCATGTTCAGTGGTGACATCATAATATCAAGGAGTCCACATGGGAGCGCGAGGATGAGATGCGTGAACGTTATCCGAAGTTGTTCTTACCAGGTACTTTCTAGTTCCGAATTTCGGGACGAAATTCAGTTATTAGGGGGGGAAGTATGTAATACCCCGTATTTCCGTGATATTTATTTTTGGGGATTAATTGAATTAAATATGTATTAATTGGAAATTAATCCGGATAACAATATTAACGAGATGTCAGTTAGTATTGAATTATAATGTGTATATTTGGCAATATATGAATATTGGAAATATTGAAATTGTCGCGAGATTGAAATACGGCAATTTGGAAAATTTTGTTGGGGCGCGCGTGACAGTCGCGTCCGGAATATAATTATTTGAATTAAAAAGTGAATTTTATTTTTATCACCCGTATGGTCATTTTGAGCCTGTCAACGCGTCCGGAAGGGTCGAAATAGTCAGAAAACACTAGCCGGGGGTTAAGTTTGGGTCCCGGGGCATTATTGGGCCATACCGGTAACTTATAGGGGCATTTTGGTAATTTCGGAAATCTGGGATTTAAAACCCACGAAAATTAGAAACAAATCTGACTTATTCTTTATCCACTAAACCCACTAACTACACTAAGGGACTTAATGGGCTACGGGAGAAGTTAAGATATAGTTCCAACTTGCCAAAAACCAACCACACCTCCATTGTCATCATCCTTAGAGAAACTTGTAGAGAGAGAGAGAGAGAAGAGAATTCTGCAGAAAGAGAGAGGGAGAACAACTCAGCCTTCAAGATTCAACATCAAATTTAGAGAAATATTAAGGCAAGTGGTTTAATTACAATTGATTCAATGCCATGCTTTTCCATGTTCAGGAATTTTCGAATTTATCTTGGAAGATGATATAGACCCATGAATTGGAAGTTTAAAACTATGAACTATGTTAGGGACTGCATGTAGAAACATTCTGGATGAATTATGAACTCAGAATTATGACCCTTGATGATTTAAAAACAGATTTTTGAAGAAGTTTATTAATGTTCTTGAAAGAAATAGAAAACTTGAATTCTTGATGAAGATTTGATCCATACAAAGCCCTTGAATGATGAATTATTGGTTTTAGAACGTTAACACTGTTGTAGGATGGTTGTATGATGATATTATAACGTTATCTTAGAGTTTCATGCTTGTTAATGGTGTTTTGGGTTGATTTGAAAACTGCAAAACGAAGCAGTCCGCAGCGTACCTGGTGCGATCGATCGATCGACATTCATCAGTCGATCGATCGACCACCATCGATCGATCGAAGGAAAAGGTCGATCGATCGACCTTTCCAGAATGAGTAAAGTTCTTCCCTATTTAAATTTTAATGATGTTATCCCTTGGATAATATTGTTGGAGACCGTATGAATACCCTTAACCTTAAGGAAGACCAGTAGGCATGGTTATGAAATTTGGACCTTAATTAGAATTCAATTTGAGGAATTATTCTAAACTAATGAAATTCGATAACTGAGTTAATATTTGGGTTAATAGTGTAAATTTGAATAATTTGATGAAATGAGGTTTGGGGCAGAAGTAAGGACCTTAGGAATAAAGATGTTATACGTGGGAATAACAGGAACTTAATAATCTATTTTAGATAGGTTTTAAGTATAAGAAACTACGACGTGAGACGTGTCGACAGTTTAACTTTTATATTATCGGGAGACGTGAAATATACAAATTTGGAATAATGGTATAAGGATGTAGAGTATACCTTTATTAATATTGAATTATCTAAGATGTGTGAATGCTTAGTATATGATTTTTATATGTATGACATACCTACCATACTTGCTATCACGGGAGGTTACATTCGCTTAGGGCCTTCTTATCCTTGTGTTGCACGGATTTAGATTGGTACCTCGAGGACATAGTTCAAGAGAACGACTTATTTGTGAGTTAATAAGCCAGCTGACTATGGAGCGTAGGTATGTACGTGACCATGGATATGTTGAATTATGTTCGCCTCCATTTTTGTGTGTGGTGTTTATTCCAACAATTCCTGAGAGATTCGGAATTTGTGATCCTTATGTACGTGATGTACCGGGATGGATAGCAGAGTATGTGTGCACCGCAGCTTAGCCTTTGGGTGCTTGTATTGTATATTTATGATGTGATTAATATACGGTTAAATGGAAAGGAAATTGCTATGTTAATTTGTGGGTATAGTAATTGTATTATCATGAAAAGATAAAAGGGGACAGATATCAATAAATGGTTTTGTTAATAATTGGGAATCCGAGAATTAAAGTAGAACTCTCTATTTAATTGTTAAGGTTGGAAATTAAACGTGAACCGAGTAGAAGTGTTAGAAACTCTTTGGAACTAGATAGTTATGAGAAAACACATGAATGGGTACATGAACGTTAGGAGTGCACAGTTAGACGAGAGGTGAGTATTTCATGTGAGAGCACGTCCTAACATGTATCTTGCATTCATTGTTTTAATTGTTAGTAAAGCACTTGCTGTTTTTAAAATACACTCCACATTCGGGCTCTGACCCGTTTGCTTTCAAATCTATTTTCGTAAAAACCATTTTAGGTGCCCAACCACAAGGACACCATGCTTAGGATCCTCATTCAGGTGACGAGCTGTAGCTGTTTGTGGAAGTTACAGGACATTGATTATAGACGCTTCATCTATCTTGACTCTATACTCATTATTTATCAGTTGTAGGGCATGTCGCCCATTTATTTTAGAGGCATTTCATTTATTTCAGTTATTCAGACTTCGGGCATGTAATTAATTCAGAATTCAGACTTGTCTTATTATTATTTTCAGTTGTGGGATTGTTGTGAGGAGTTTTCCTCCGGACTTATTACTATTGTTGGTTATTTCATTACTTCGTTATGGTGAATGGATTTATGTTGTTCTTTCATTATTCTTTTAGTGCATGTTAATCAGACTTAACTTAAAATTTGGCAACTTAATTTTTAAATACTAGGTGGTTAGTAATCATTAAAATGTTTTCGACAGTGATGCTATTAACTGGATCAACTTGGCATTTTGTATTAATTTAATAAAGGAGTAGCTACCCGGTATTTAATTAGTCGGGGTGTCACAGGTGGTATCAGAGCATAAGGTTCTAGTGTCCTTTAGGATCTGAACGGCTTATTATGTTTCCGCTGAGCTTTCTTTGATGTAGAGCCCTATATTTTAGGACTGTTGTATTCTTTTGTATATGCTACGTTCTTCAGCTATTTTAAGTTTATAACCGCGAACTTATAAACTTCATTCTTATTTCAGATGCCTCCACGACGTGCACCACTGGTTCCCAGGAATGCAACGCCAGAACCACAGCCCGCACCAGTTCAGGGCACGATGAACGCCGCTGAGGTTGCAGCCATAGTAGCCCAAGCGGTAAATGCTGCATTAGCCGTAGTTCAGCAGGCACCACCTCAGGCGCCAGTTGCCGCGCTAGTTCATCCACATGCATTCCCGTCTGCCTGGTAACGTGTACGTGATGCTTTTCCGAAAGCACATCCACCGGAGTTTGCTGGTAGCTCCGATGTTGTTGTTTCGAGTCAGTGGAGAAAGAATATACAGAGGCACTTGAGGATGTATGAGTGCACTGACGTTCAGAGGCAGGTACTAGCTACTTTTAAGCTAGTGGGATCTGCACTACATTGGTGGGAGTCTATTACCACCGCAGAGGAGAGAGATACTCTCATGATTCAGGAGTTCTGGATGCGGTTCGACCGCAAGTACTTTCCGTCTGCTGTTCACACGGAAATGAGGAGGAAGTTGATGAACCTTCGACAGGAGGGTAAGACTGTGGCCGAGTATGAGGCCGAATTCACCAATTTGCTGAATATTATCCCAGATGAGATACCGACGGAAGAGAAGAAGATTCGGAAATTCATAGATGGATTGAATTGGAGGATCCGTCAGCATTTATTGGGGAACGTCTCATTGGCCACTTATTCTGACGTGGTTAACGCTGCATTGCTCCATTTACAGGACCACCGCTTTCACTTGATAGAGGGGAAGCGATCAGGAGAGTCCATCCATCAGGGCAGGACAGGGGGAAATGGTGCCAGCGGGGCACAGTCAGCTCAGGGTCAGTATAGGCAGAGTGATCAGGGTTCCCAGCAGGGGGATCATAAGAGGTTCCGATCAGGGGGTTTCAGGAACGGTCAGGGAGGATTCCGGAATGGCCAGCAGGGTCATAACGGCCATTAGGGCCAGCAGGGTCAAAATGGTCAACATCAGCAGTTTCACCAGGGCCAGCAAGGCCAGGGCAGAAATGGTAATGGCCACCAGGGCCGAGGGCAGTAGGGACAGCGAGGGGGAAACTTCCCGAGGAAGTGTTTCATTTGTGGTAAGATTGGCCACAAACGTCAGGATTGTCCTGATAAGGGCAGGGCCCCGCAGCAGCAGCAGGGTGCTCGACATGAGCCACAGAGGCCACTTTTTCCACCTGCTCTTCCATCTCCAGCCCAGGTGCCAGCACTATCGGCCATTCCAGCAGTTCCTGTGCAGCAGGGGAAGTTACAGTATGGACGTGTCTATAACGTCCACCAGGTAGAAGCTCCACAGGCACCACCCGCGATTGAGGGTATGTTTCCTATCCATGGTACTATGGGTCAGGTTTTGTTTGATACGGGGGCAATGCATTGTTTTATAGCTACACATTTTGTGAAAGCCTTAGGGTTATTAGCCACAGCAGAGAGCACAGTGACGTGTGTAGACTCACCATTGGGGAGTGGGTCACTTATTTTCTTTATATGCCGGGGAGTGGGGATAGAGATTGGTAGTTTGGTATTACCTGCTGATATGTTAGTACTAGAGATGACCGAGTATGATGCCATTATTGGTATGGTTTGGCTTGTTGCGTACCGAGCCATGATTGACTGTTTCAGTAGGAGTATTATCTTTCCCATTCCCGGGCAGGAGATGTTTTTAGTGGCAATGCCTCGTTTCGAGGGAGGATTGTCCACTCATTTATACTATATAGAGGAGGAGACCTCTAAGGAAGTGGTGGTACCACTTGATTCGATTCCGGTTGTTCGCGAGTTTGCCGATGTATTTCAGGATATACCTGGATTACCACCCAGTCATGAGATAGACTTTGTCATAGACTTATTACCAGATACGAGACCTATAGCACGCGCACCGTACCGTATGGCTCCGACAGAGATGCGAGAGCTACGAGATCAGATTGAGCAGTTGTTGGGTCAGGGGTTTATACGAAGGAGTACTTCTCCGTGGGGTGCCCCTGTGTTGTTCGTGAAGAAGAGAGATGGTTCACTGAGATTGTGTGTGGACTACCGGGAGTTGAACAAGGTCACGATACGGAATAAGTATCCATTGCCTCGAATCGATGACCTATTCGACCAGTTGAGAGGAGCTTCTTGCTTCTCAAAGATTGATTTACGATCTGGATACCATCAGTTGCGTATCAGGGAGGATGACGTCTCGAAAACGTCGTTCTTATCGAGATATGGTTCTTACGAGTTTCGGGTTATGCCATTTGGTTTGACCAACGCCCCAGCTGTGTTTATGGACTTGATGAATAGGGTGTTCAGGGATTTCCTAGATCAGTTTGTCATTGTCTTCATCGATGATATTCTGGTTTACTCCCAGACAGAGGAGGAGCACGCCGAGCATTTGAGGCAAGTCTTGCAGACGCTAAGTCAGAACGAGCTGTATGCAAAATATGAGAAGTGCGGGTTTTGGCTGAAGGAGGTCCAGTTTTTGGGACACATTATTTCCGACCGGGGGATATCTGTTGATCCGGGGAAGGTATCCGCGGTGAGGGAGTGGGGACAGCCCACGACACCGACTGAGATCCGTAGTTTCTTGGGCTTAGTAGGATACTACAGGAGGTTTATTCGGGGTTTCTCCACGATAGCGGGTCCCATGACACATCTGACTCGTAAAGGTGTACCGTTCATTTGGAGTGATGCCTATCAGTTGGCATTCGATGAGTTGAAGGACAAGTTAACCTCATCACCTATGTTAGCATTGTTGAGACCAAGAGTTGAGTATCTTGTTTACACCGATGCGTCCTTACAAGGACTTGGAGGTGTACTGCAGCAAGAGAGTCAGGCCATAGCTTATGCTTCCCGTAAGCTTAAGCCTCACGAGAAGAATTACCCTACCCATGACTTGGAGTTAGCGGCAGTGGTATTTGCCCTTCGTATTTGGAGACATTACCTTTTGGGGGAGAAGTTTCGATTGTTCATGGATCACAAGTCCCTACAGTACCTATTCACGCAGAAGGAGTTGAATATGCGGCAACGGAGGTGGCTTGAATTCGTGAAAGATTATCAGTTCGATATCCAGTATCACCCGGGGAAGGCTAACGTGGTGGCAGACACATTGAGCCGTAGGCCAGTAGATGAGGTGGCAGGGGTGTGGAAGGCCAAGTGGAAGGAGTTGGGACACCAGGATGCAGTGGCCCGATCATTCATGTCTGTGATGACCGTTACACCGCAAATTGTCACGAAGGTGGTAAAGGCACAGGCAAAAGATTCGTTCTGTCAGGAGCAGATAATTCGATTACTAGTAGAGGGAGCCGAGTCCTATACCGTTAGCTCAGACGGGGGTTACGCTTCAATGGGAGATTGGTAGTTCCGGAAGGGGAAGAATTATGGCACGAGGTGATGGCAGAGTCGCACGGCTCACGGCTCACGGCTCGCGGTACATCCCGGAGGGGATAAAATGTACCAAGACATGAGGCGACGGTATTGGTGGAGCGGGATGAAGAGAGATATTGCCGTGTTTGTTTCAAAATGCGCCACTTATCAGCTAGTTAAAGTGGATCATCAGAGACCGGCAGGACTTCTACAGCCATTGGAAGTCCCGATGTGGATGTGGGAGAGCATCTCCATGGACTTTATCACGGGATTGCCTACGTCACAGAGAGGTCATGACTCCATTTGGGTAATTGTGGATAGGTTGACCAAAGTCGCTCATTTTCTACCCGTAAGGACAGACTACACTGCGGGACAGTATGCCCAGCTCTTTATTGCAGAGATAGTGAGACTTCACGGTGTGCCCCTAAATATCGTATCTGACCGAGACAAGATATTTGTCTCACGATTTTGGGAAAGTTTTCAGGAGGCCATGGGCACGGAATTGCGGTTGAGTACGGCTTATCATCCGTAGACCGATGGGCAAACCGAGCGTACAAATCAGATGTTGGAAGACATGTTGCGGATGTGCATCATTGACTTCGGGGGTGGATGGGAGCAGTATCTTCCACTGGTGGAGTTTGCTTACAACAACTCCTACCAGTTCACCATTGGCATGGCTCCATTTGAGGCGTTGTATGGTAGACCTTGTCGTTCCCCAGCATGTTGGTTGGAGGTGGGGGACAACAAAATACTTGGGCCGGAAGTAATTCAGGACACTTCGGTAAGGATAGAGCTGATACGGATTCGCATTCGGGTAGCTCAGGACAGGCAGAAATGCTATGCTGATGCGAAGAGATCCTTCAAGGAATTTGAAGTAGGGGACCAGGTTTTTCTCAGAGTATCTCCTATGAAGGGGATTATGCGTTTCGGGAAGAAAGGGAAGTTGGCACCAAGATATGTGGGACCATTTCCTATTATTGAGCGGATTGGGCCGGTTGTGTATAGACTTGGGTTATCGGAGCATTTGCATCGGATTCATGATGTATTTCGTATTTCCTCGCTAAGGAAATATCTTAGAAACGATTTGGCTCATTCTCACATTGCCGTGGAGGACATCGATCTCCAGCCGGATAGCTCCTACGAGGAGGGGCCGATTGCTATTTTGGACCGAAGTGAGCGGAAACTGCGGTTAAAGATAGTTCCATTAGTGCATGTTCAGTGGTGACATCATAATATCAAGGAGTCCACATGGGAGCGCGAGGATGAGATGCGTGAACGTTATCCGAAGTTGTTCTTACCAGGTACTTTCTAGTTCCGAATTTCGGGACGAAATTCAGTTATTAGGGGGGGAAGTATGTAATACCCCGTATTTCCGTGATATTTATTTTTGGGGATTAATTGAATTAAATATGTATTAATTGGAAATTAATCCGGATAACAATATTAACGAGATGTCAGTTAGTATTGAATTATAATGTGTATATTTGGCAATATATGAATATTGGAAATATTGAAATTGTCGCGAGATTGAAATACGGCAATTTGGAAAATTTTGTTGGGGCGCGCGTGACAGTCGCGTCCGGAATATAATTATTTGAATTAAAAAGTGAATTTTATTTTTATCACCCGTATGGTCATTTTGAGCCTGTCAACGCGTCCGGAAGGGTCGAAATAGTCAGAAAACACTAGCCGGGGGTTAAGTTTGGGTCCCGGGGCATTATTGGGCCATACCGGTAACTTATAGGGGCATTTTGGTAATTTCGGAAATCTGGGATTTAAAACCCACGAAAATTAGAAACAAATCTGACTTATTCTTTATCCACTAAACCCACTAACTACACTAAGGGACTTAATGGGCTACGGGAGAAGTTAAGATATAGTTCCAACTTGCCAAAAACCAACCACACCTCCATTGTCATCATCCTTAGAGAAACTTGTAGAGAGAGAGAGAGAGAAGAGAATTCTGCAGAAAGAGAGAGGGAGAACAACTCAGCCTTCAAGATTCAACATCAAATTTAGAGAAATATTAAGGCAAGTGGTTTAATTACAATTGATTCAATGCCATGCTTTTCCATGTTCAGGAATTTTCGAATTTATCTTGGAAGATGATATAGACCCATGAATTGGAAGTTTAAAACTATGAACTATGTTAGGGACTGCATGTAGAAACATTCTGGATGAATTATGAACTCAGAATTATGACCCTTGATGATTTAAAAACAGATTTTTGAAGAAGTTTATTAATGTTCTTGAAAGAAATAGAAAACTTGAATTCTTGATGAAGATTTGATCCATACAAAGCCCTTGAATGATGAATTATTGGTTTTAGAACGTTAACACTGTTGTAGGATGGTTGTATGATGATATTATAACGTTATCTTAGAGTTTCATGCTTGTTAATGGTGTTTTGGGTTGATTTGAAAACTGCAAAACGAAGCAGTCCGCAGCGTACCTGGTGCGATCGATCGATCGACATTCATCAGTCGATCGATCGACCACCATCGATCGATCGAAGGAAAAGGTCGATCGATCGACCTTTCCAGAATGAGTAAAGTTCTTCCCTATTTAAATTTTAATGATGTTATCCCTTGGATAATATTGTTGGAGACCGTATGAATACCCTTAACCTTAAGGAAGACCAGTAGGCATGGTTATGAAATTTGGACCTTAATTAGAATTCAATTTGAGGAATTATTCTAAACTAATGAAATTCGATAACTGAGTTAATATTTGGGTTAATAGTGTAAATTTGAATAATTTGATGAAATGAGGTTTGGGGCAGAAGTAAGGACCTTAGGAATAAAGATGTTATACGTGGGAATAACAGGAACTTAATAATCTATTTTAGATAGGTTTTAAGTATAAGAAACTACGACGTGAGACGTGTCGACAGTTTAACTTTTATATTATCGGGAGACGTGAAATATACAAATTTGGAATAATGGTATAAGGATGTAGAGTATACCTTTATTAATATTGAATTATCTAAGATGTGTGAATGCTTAGTATATGATTTTTATATGTATGACATACCTACCATACTTGCTATCACGGGAGGTTACATTCGCTTAGGGCCTTCTTATCCTTGTGTTGCACGGATTTAGATTGGTACCTCGAGGACATAGTTCAAGAGAACGACTTATTTGTGAGTTAATAAGCCAGCTGACTATGGAGCGTAGGTATGTACGTGACCATGGATATGTTGAATTATGTTCGCCTCCATTTTTGTGTGTGGTGTTTATTCCAACAATTCCTGAGAGATTCGGAATTTGTGATCCTTATGTACGTGATGTACCGGGATGGATAGCAGAGTATGTGTGCACCGCAGCTTAGCCTTTGGGTGCTTGTATTGTATATTTATGATGTGATTAATATACGGTTAAATGGAAAGGAAATTGCTATGTTAATTTGTGGGTATAGTAATTGTATTATCATGAAAAGATAAAAGGGGACAGATATCAATAAATGGTTTTGTTAATAATTGGGAATCCGAGAATTAAAGTAGAACTCTCTATTTAATTGTTAAGGTTGGAAATTAAACGTGAACCGAGTAGAAGTGTTAGAAACTCTTTGGAACTAGATAGTTATGAGAAAACACATGAATGGGTACATGAACGTTAGGAGTGCACAGTTAGACGAGAGGTGAGTATTTCATGTGAGAGCACGTCCTAACATGTATCTTGCATTCATTGTTTTAATTGTTAGTAAATCACTTGCTGTTTTTAAAATACACTCCACATTCGGGCTCTGACCCGTTTGCTTTCAAATCTATTTTTGTAAAAACCATTTTAGGTGCCCAACCACAAGGACACCATGCTTAGGATCCTCATTCAGGTGACGAGCTATAGCTGTTTGTGGAAGTTACAGGACATTGATTATAGACGCTTCATCTATCTTGACTCTATACTCATTATTTATCAGTTGTAGGGCATGTCGCCCATTTCTTTTAGAGGCATTTCATTTATTTCAGTTATTCAGACTTCGAGCATGTAATTAATTCAGATTTCAGACTTGTCTTATTATTATTTTCAGTTGTGGGATTGTTGTGAGGAGTTTTCCTCCGGACTTATTACTATTATTGGTTATTTCATTACTTCGTTATGGCGAATGGATTTATGTTGTTCTTTCATTATTCTTTTAGTGCATGTTAATCAGACTTAACTTAAAATTTGGCAACTTAATTTTTAAATACTAGGTGGTTAGTAATCATTAAAATGTTTTCGACAATGATGTTATTAACTGGATCAACTTGGCATTTTGTATTAATTTAATAAAGGAGTAGCTACCCGGTATTTAATTAGTCGGGGTGTCACACCCCATTCAACCAATCACCAACCCAACTCACAAAATTGAACAAAACAAATTTGGTGTGTGTTTTGAGATTATGTAGGTGTGTTCTTGTGTTTGTGTTTTAATTCATGTAGATTTATAATGTCTTTGTGTTCTCGTGACTATATTTTCTAATCCGTGTATGTTCATCTCTTCATGCGTATAATACCCTGATCCAGATTTATGGGTTACCCATGGTCAACCCGCTCCGTCCAGGACATTAAGTGTGAAGTGAAAAGAGATAACCTGAATAATATTGCTAGTCGAGTTTTATTAAATTAACTTTTCACTTATTTTGCATGCGATTTAAATTTATATAAAGCTATGTGTGGGATTCGTGGGAAGCGTCTCTGAAATCTAAGTATTCAGAGATACTAACGTAAAATGAAAGGATACTTACCTGTATGACGCTCTCAAAGTACGAAATCGCGTACAACCTGTCGCAATAAAGGAAAGAGAATTAGTTGAATGCCCAGTGGGAAATCCAACAATGCAACATAGTTACAAATAATAGAAATGAGACTCTATAATGTACCACCTACGTACCAACAAGGAGAGGATCAATATGCGAAATTAAACTGGAAATATTATTACAAACTTATACAGACTAGGATTAAAACAAACTGAAAACTTACAGTAAAAGAAGAGTCCACCGGAATATGACCGGAATGTTTAGGCTTATTACAATAAGAGAGAGAGAGAGAGAGAGAGAGAGAGAGAGAGAGAGAGAGGTAATTGTAAGCGTACATAATGCAGAGGGGAAGCCCTCTATTTATACAAAGAAAGGGAATCAATAATTCCTGAAATGGGGCCCTTTAAGTTGAAAGGCTTGACAAAGTCTTTTGTCTTCTAACGTCGGCTGATGGGCCAAGTGGGTCCACAGAAGTCACGGGAAGCTGGAAGTGGGTCTGTGAGTCACCAGAGGGTCCTACCACTACAACCTAAAGTAGTGATCCTTGTCCATATGCATCGGCGAGAATCTTTCTGGGGCCGACAGGGGCCAGGTGGGCCAGCTACCTCAAATCATCTAGGCCATCTGCGTCAGGGCTAGGAAAAGGGTTATCCAACTGTCGTGTTGGAAAAGCTGAGCTCAGTGAGTTGAAGAAAACCTCCATCGTTGGCTCAGTGGGAATATTGGTGTCAAACATATCACCAATGTAAGGATCATCTTCTGGGTTCTGGGATTCTCCAGCTAGGCAAAAGAAAAGATTATCTTTTGAGATAGAAGTCATTGATATATCATCATCATCATCTGAGGGAAGAGGAATAGGGTTACTATTTGAGCTAACACAGGGTTTAGCTGGAACATTGGGAGTGATTCTATCACCAAAAGTAGATTTGAATTGGTTATGGGTGTAATCCATAACTTTCTGCAGCGACTCTTGCTCCGTAGCTTCTAGAAAATGCTTTTTCATGGCATCTCTAAGGCTGATAATAGGATTAACTGCAGGAGACATTTTTTCTGCAGGTGGGGGTGAGTCATCAACCAAATTCATGTAGTTGCTCAAACTACTCTTTATTTGACCAATGGTAGAACCTAAATTAACTCCGCTCCACCATCGATAAAAGAAGATGCGTTCAAGTAGAGGAACATTGAGATTATTGACTCTACAACGCATATCCAATCTGAAGATCCAAGGAATATCCATTTCGGAGAAAAAGAGTAGGGTGTTTAATCCTACCGGAGTCTTGTTTTTCCCTCTTAAAAGAGGATGAAATTGAGTCCAAGGAAGAAAAAGTTTAGCCTTGGTAATTTCATCAGGGAGAAAATCAATTCCTGGGCCAAATTTGTCCCACCAATTGAAAACCCATCCTGGGTAAGATTTTTTCAAAGAATTTGGGCACAGAACAAAAAACCAAGTATGCTTGTGCTCAGCATTTTGATAATAAAAAGCTTTTGTCCAAGCCTGGACATAATCCCAATAATTATAGGATCCACCAGCATGCGAACTTAATTTTCGCTCTTTTAAAGGATGGATTCCCCATTCTCGGGGAGATATGAATTTTTTTAAAACAACCTTGCTATAAGCAATGGGGGAATGAGAATTTCCCTGGTGTTTATTAGTATGATTAAACACCACTGATTCAGTTTCCACGAGAATCGCCTCGTATACCGTCTGGTATTTGCCTTCTGGTACCTCATAGTTATGAGTATCAAGATACTGGGACTTAATTTCCCAGGGAGAAGTCATCTTCTTCTCATCCTCATCATTGAGGATTAGTACTAATTCCGATGTCCTTTGATTAGGAATGAAATTGTACTTAATTGTTTCCAATACCTCTTTAGCAGATTTCTTTTTGCTAAAAGGGTTAAGGGGGGGAGCATTCTTCTCCCTGTTCTTCGCGCTCTGGCGAATGAACTCCATGTAATCCTGTATCGGAGGATATTGATCACAATCTTTTCTTTTCCAGTCCGGTGAGAATACCCACGGCCTTTGCCACGTCCACGAGAGGGGCCACTCATCGGTCCTGCAAAAACTCTCTAGTTAGAAAATCGGGAAGAGAGTTATTTTCCCCTTTGATATGTTCTATATCAAAATCAAAAACTGATAAATTTGCTTGCCATCTGGCAAAAATATGTTTTGAAACAATATTTTCAACATCTTTTTGCAAAACCTGTTTTACAGCACTACAATCAATTCGTAGCAAAAATTTCTGATTTAACAAATCATCTTGAAATTTTGTAATGCATTTAACGACAGAAAAGATTTCTTTCTTAATGGTGGAGTAATTTTTTGAGGCATCTTTCCAAGACCCTGAAGTAAAACGAACAAGTTCTTCTTTTTTAGTTAAAGAATTTATTTGTTTTAAAATACCACCAAAACCTAAATCTGAGGCGTCAGTCTCGACTATTTTGAAAAAAGAAGGGTTGGCTAAAGCTAGACAAGGTAATTTCTTGACTTTCAATTTAATTTTCTGAACAGCTTTAGTATGCTCATTAGTCCAAGGAGCAGGGTTCTTTTTCAATCTTGAATAAAGAATTGCACTGTCTTGTGCAAGATTCTTGTAATAGTCACCAATATAATTGAGACTGCCCATAAATCTTTGAAGTTGAGTTTTCTCTCTAATTTCATCTGGAAATTTAAAGGCAAACTCAATGCTTCTGTCAATGGGGAGTATTTTCCCCTCACCAATGTTATGCCCTAAAAATCCCCAAAACATTACTTGAGATGATGAAATCACACTAATATTATTAAAGGCTCCCCTTGGCAACTTTTACTCGACTTTATTTTCGATTTAAGGCCACCGGTCCAAAACATAAAAAAATGGCATTTGTTTAGGAAAAACACTCCATTTACCAAAAATTTCATTTACTCACACCAACTCCACTTTAATATTTTTCTTGAAAACCACCTTGCAACACACGCTCAGTCGATGTTAGAAAATATTTGTTTTCCCTTTTAAAACCACTCACAAGAAACACTTGTGTTAATTAAGGGTTAAACAATTTTAGGATGGTTAACTACCCAATAGTCACCTCAGTTTACCATTCCTTTCACTTCCCACCGACGTTAGTCAATTTCTCATACTTCTTGTCCATATTATCTTTTTAATCTGAATATTTACAATTTCAATACACGTTAAGTTGTCTCCTTTTTATATTCTTAGTACAACCAATTTTCATATAATGTTCCACTTTTCGCATTATATTTTTCTAGAAATTTATCGCATAATCGCATATTTTAACGCACTCCATAACGTTGGCTATGGTATGATATGCTCTGGCTAGTGTGATTTGGGCCCTTCTTAATTATTCCCCATCACATCCGAGTCCTTTTTCAGCGTCATTAAACACTTTGCAAATGTCCACATTATTCCACTTTTACACATTTACGTTGATTTCATCTCGAAAATCAGTTTCTTTTAGGACCATTTATTGTAACACCTTTTCAATATTTTTATTTCATAAAAATATTTCACTTTACGTAAAATTACCGTTTTACCCATTTGTTTCAAAACTTATATTTCCCTCCATTTTCACTAGTGTTATCATTTCAGAAAATAATATTGTTAAGTTACACACACTAACATCTTAAATACTTTTAACTCATTAACACCTCTTTAACACTTTGGAGTAACACACTTATCAAGTTGAAAATCTCTTTATTTCATTACTTTCTTTATAAAAAAAAAAATCATTTGGCATTTTGAAGACTACTTTATAAGTAAAACACCATTTTTCTTTATTAACATAATTAGTCTTTAAAACATACACTTATAATATTCTTCACATTTAGTAACACACTTTGAGGGCTGAAAATTTTATTTTCTTTATTTCATGTTAAAACACATTAAAACGTTTATTAAACTTGTTCATATGCTCATTTTCATATTACGACAAGTTTATATACACGGAAAGGGGGATTTGAAGTCCCAAAATGCAATAAAATGAGTCTAACACATGATTTATTCAAGAAATTCACAATACTTGAAAAAATATATTTTTCAAGACTAAAAGGCATTTTTGTTCTTTAAAACTTGAATAGATCTATAATTCCATAACATTCCATTTTTACAAGAAAATTTTAGGATTTTTTTCATAAATATATCATAACAAGATAAATATCCTTTTAAAACATTTTATTTCATAAAATGTTTAATACCAAGTCTTCTTGAAAAATATAATTTTCTCAAATCTTTGAAACCATTTTACATGAATCATGAGAAAATAACTTGCTACAACATACATGTATTCTACTCTTAAAACTCTGTAAACAAGACCAAATACTAATGATGTAGGGTTCTTAAACTTAAAGAGTAGAGTTTTTCCCCTCAATGAAGATCTAAAAATGGATGGAAGAGGAAGAAGATGATGGCAACCTCCACCTCCTAAGGTGTCCTAATAAAGGTTGTCAAACTCCACTCTCTTGCTCCTTGAATGTTCCATGAAATGCCCTTCAAACTCCATAATTTCTTCATCTTGTCTTCTCCACCCCCCCCCCCCCTTCCCCCAAATAATTGATCCATAATTTATATCTTGCCTAACATGTGATGTGTATGGTTTTGATAGGATTAAATGTGGTAGAATATAAGGTAAATATGGTAGTTCAGGGTGGAGGACTAGTGATCCTAGGGTGATGGCTGGTGGTGGAGGAGCTCTTAAGAGCTAGAGAGAGAGAAAATCTAATTTTAAAACGGAAGAAATGGCTCCAAACTCCGTTCAAAACCTCCTAGTTTTTAACTCTTTGTTCACCAAAAGCCTTACCCATGTTTGATTTGCTCCATTAAGAGGTTTATAGCTCAAATGATCCAATTGTCGGGATTTTCACAACATTTTCCAAATTTGAAAATTCTAATTTTTGTTGTCTCGTTTGAATGATAATGGACCTCGCTCTAACAACATCACAATCTCGATCGAATGGGGGTTCGAACGTGGCTCTAACGAGATTCCAATAAGGGTGAAACGCAAACGTGTGATTTTCATTCGATGGTCGTTTGAGGCATCGTTCCAACGAGACAGGAATCTTGTTCGAACGACCCTAAATTTTCTCCAAATTAAATTTAATCATATATATATATATATATATATATATATATATATATATATATATATATATATATATGAGTGTGGACATTTTCTTCAAAATCAGATTGAAAGCAGAAGGATGAAATATGGATGATCCAAAAATGTGAGAGAGAGAACCTAGTTCTTTTGCCCAATTTCCACCATTGATGCTTACATTTTATAAATTTATGGATATATTTATATTTGATGATGCCACAATAGCTAATTTTTCTCCTCTTTTAACTGATGAGGTCACCTTCTTTTGAGCCGCCAATGAATGTTTCTAACCATTGTTGGTGAATTATGGTGGTGACGCTTTTGGGTTTTATGGTAAAAAAATTAGAGGGGTTGGGGATATATATTAGTAATGTGCTTGATGATGGCACAAGGGAAGATGAGGGTGGTTGGGAGAGTAGAGTAAAAACCCGTATTTTTGGGAATATTTAAATTACATGTGTCACGGTAATTTAATTAAATTAAAAAATAAAATTATCTGAATAAATATTAATTAGCGAGCAATGTATTAATATTTATGTGTTATTATATTTATTTTTGTGATAAGTAAATGAAATTGTATTAATTTATATTACGTTGTAAATTGATAAGAACGACGGGTAGATAATATCTTATTCGGGACCCGGGTATGGGGTCGTGTTGGGAATGAGATGGTAAACTGATGATGGCTAACTGGGGTGATGATTTCGACTCTATGGTTGATCCGGAATAGGTCAAAATAGTCAAAATTAAATACCCAGGGATAGTGATTGGGTTTTGATTTTTTAAAGTAAATAGGACTCACATAGGGGTATGCGAGTCATTTTAATTTGCATGCTAACCTAATTTCTAGATTAGGCTTATAAAATGAAAAGTTTGGAGTTAGAGAAGAGTCACTTGTTTATATTAAGAGTTTAAGTTGTTATATCAAGAATTTAAAAGAGAAGTTAGAGAGAGAAGATGACAAAACTTAAAAAACTTAAGAGGAACACCAAAGGGACTCAAGAGGATATCAATTGGGAGAAGATTTTGGACAATTTGAGGTAGGATTATCATCAACAAAGATAAAATTAGACTCCAAAAACCTTAAGGCAAGTGATTAACCTTCTTAGTATTTTATGTTTGCAATTCAATTCATATTAGAGTTGGTGGCAAATGATTTGGGAGGGATTCACATGAAAAATGGGTTCTTGGATATGATATCATATGATACATATGTGAATTATAATCTGAAATCTCAGGATAGGAATCCATGTAAAAAGATAATATTAATTTAAAAGATTGAGAAATTATGAACTATGGTGATTATGTTGTGAAATTATACCATTTTCTAATAGAATGATGAATTCCATGAAATTGATTATGTACATATGAATTGAAATGTGTGAATTGGTTAATTTCATATTTAGGATTGATGGAGAATGGTGAAATTGGGTTGCATGTGATTACATATTGAATTGGATGATGTTAATATATGAAATCTCAATTTCGTAACAAGAATTGGGCTACTGCTAGAATTTAATCTATTCGTCCCTCATAAGCGAATTGATTCGGTAGGCGAATCGATTCATGCCTGGAAGCCGAATCGATTCAGACCTGCTATGAAACTACTTTGGATTATTTATTTTAAATTCCATTTTTTTGGGGATTTTTTCGACTATGGAGAGTCCGTAATTATATGTTGGTACTTCTAGAAATTTTATGAATTATCATTGTGACCTTGGGTTGATTGGGATTATATTTGGGGTGAGACTTAGGGTATTTGGGATGAATAATACTCGGGAAAAATGAAATATGAGTTTATGATGAAAACTAGATTAAAATGGGATATGGGCTTATTGAGAATGGTTACGTTTTACAGAAATGTTATTATAAGGACCAATTAATTAAATAAGTGAATATTTAAATAATCGGAAATTGAGATTTGACACGTAATGTATAGGCTATTGCTACGAAGGATATGCATGGCTAGCAGGTCTCATTTTATATAACCGGGTATAGACACAGTATATATATGTATGATTATATATGTGTGCATAATATATATATATATATATATATATATATATATATATATATATATATATATAGAATATACCAATCCTAGCGAATATGCTATCGGTGAAGGTTGCGTGGTATAGGCGATCTCTCCTAGAGAATCCCAGTTGGTGTAGTATTGATCAACTGGGCCATAGGTCTGTCGCATGACAACACTACGTGAGTTTAGACCTTGGGGGTAATGTTGTATGGTTATACCCCACAGTTGTATGACTATAACCACCTGCGATTTACGTTTATATTTTGGGTTCGGTGGTGAGAATCCAACCCGGTTACCCAGGTAGAGGAGTGTATTCCCTGGAACATGATAACAAACTAGGGATTCTCACCTAGTGAGTTATTACTCTCAGGGATGACTGTTATACATATATGTATGTACGTATACTTGATGTGATATTATACATATTTGTATGTATACTTGATGGGATATGCAAATACGTATATAAAAGTGAATAAAATTATATACGAACATAAGACACTAAGGTGTGACTGTTGAATTACGAACTAGTGAAAGTTATTTAAAAAGAATTGATTAACTATAATTGAGAATTATAATTGTTAAGAGGATGTGAAGTCTAATTATATAAAATATTCATAAGAGTATGGACTTGACGGTATATTGAGACTAGTTAGCCTAGGTAGCATAATCAGGTGTTAAACGCATATGTTAGGTGCGCACTATTGTTGAGGGGTGAGGATTATCTCATGGGAGTGCGACAACAGTTTAAATATGGATAATACACACATATTTATTAATGTATTTTAATTACCTAGGAAATATTTTCAAAATGATTTGGCCTCTGACCCGTATCAAATTATTTTCAAAACCTTTTAGTTGTCCAATCACATGGATGCCAGGCATGAGTATCATTTTCAGGTCATCGGAGCTGCAGCCGTTGTGGAGTCAGTGCAACAAAAATAGTCGTTTATGTAAGTTTTTAATTTGAGGTTATGTCACATAAGATTTAGATGAGATAAATAACATTTACATAATTTCAATTATGAAATTTTAATTATGGAGCTGATCTTTTTCAACGTTTGTAATTAATATGAGATAAATGAGATAAAATTTATATTAGATTAAATGAAATTGTTATAAATTTATTTAGAAACTCTTCACAATTTAACAAAAAAACTAACTTAATTGAAAAACCAAAGCAGGGTACCAATTTCATTTCCAGCGACTAAATCGAGAGAGTTTTTTTTTTTACTCTTGCTTATGCACCTCTTTGTTCACCAAACCCTAAGCTAAAACATATATCACCACCTCGAATTCATATACACACCTCCTTTTCTCCATTTCCCTTGTAATATCAACATGGCTTTAAACAATGGAATGAGATCCTAGCCCTTAAAGCCTTTTCATTTGTTCTGAATCATCTATTCTCATTTCAGGTCCCCCTCTATCCCATTTTTTTTCATTTTACCCAAAATTTCTAATATTCTAGGTTTCAGTTTTAAAGATTTTATTTCAGGGTTTTCATTTTCATATTCCAGGACTACATCAAGGTACCGACGTCTCTTTCTCTCTCCTACTTTGTGGATTTAATTTTTTTGTAGTTTGAAGTTAAGAATTTATGGTTCAGATTTCAGGGGAAAAAGTTCTGAGGCTATGTTTTGTTATTTTTTATTATCTCTAATCTATATTTTTTAGGATTTTGGTCCTTATTTTTTGGATGTGGGTTTAATGTTTTTGGCATATTGGGTTGTGGCCTCTCAGCCAATACTTTGTCTGTACATATAATTTTGACATCAACTCTAGGGTTTTGGGTTATAAGAGTTTAGGGGCTCGGGTGGTTTTGTGGATTTTTAATTCATCTTTAATTGATTTTTAGTTTTAATTTGGTGAATATTTTGTATTCGCAGACACTTTTATGCCAATGTTTAAGTTTTAGTTAATGGATTGTAATGCTTTCAATTAGAGGTTTGTGTCCCTGTGTGTTATTTTAATTGGAATGTGTGAGTCCTAACCATCCAAGTTTATGTTTATAAAAATCCTCAACAATTGGAGCTAATACTCTTTAGTTTGTCATATTCAATCAATTGAATTTCATAGTTTTTTTACTTTTGTTTATTTTTCTCTTTTAAGATGATAGATTTTATAACCAGATTTTGTATAGATTTATAAATAGAAAAAAATTATACTAAAAATGATTTTTGATATGTGGTGATAATGTGTTGCCTTTTGATCTAAACCTATTGTGATCAATCTGTACTTATTTAGTGTTAAAAAATTTAATGTTTATGAACTATTGACATGGGTACGTTTTTTTCCGCAATTTGTAGACACTGAAGGTAGTCAAGATGTCCAAAATCATGGGAACCCAACTTTATTATATTTAGGTCACTATGGTGCAAGGTGAATAATTCATAACCAACAAGATTATATATACAGTACTCTTAAAATCTTTAGAAAGCCTTACACTTAATGTATGTTCAAAATGTTAGTATCCATTGTTCTGCAAAGCTTTACCCTCATATTGAATATAAGATTGTATATAATATTAAGTTGCCTTATCTCGCATTGTTTATTATTTGTTAATGAGCGTTGCTCTATAAATTGAAACTTGGTTTCATAAAGTCAACTTGTTTTCCAACATAGAGTCAACATCATGTAAAACTTGAGCATATGTCTGTCAATCTTTGATTCCAACAGTCTGTCCAAAGTCCTATAGGCATGAGTGATATTTAAAGTTCGTGTAGTGGAATTAAATATTTCTATAAATGTATAGGGTTTAATGTATCTCTGTATTAGTAGGTTGGGAATTGTGGTCACTCTCACTATAGTAATGGGATATATTCTTTGGATATATGCCCATTGGATTTTAGTCTCCCATGTTTTCCCCATGATAACCTCTCACAATGCACATTAACTTATTTCTAATGTAATTTGAAATTTGAATTTGATTTTTTTTTTCATTTTTAATATTATTTAGGAATTTTCTCTCCAATTTGTCACTATAGCCAATGGTTTTGATTTTTTTTGTTTTTTGATGAAGGTTAGTCGAATAAAAAGATGATTTACTTTTACTAACTACTACTTTTGCATATGGCTCTCAATTATAGTATCTCTCTGCTTTTGAGGGTCTCTTAAGGTTTTCATTTTCTTGTGCTAGTGTTTAAATTGAGTTTTTCGCACTGTAGTAGTGATTTAATAGGTTTTAATTTAAATGGATTTGGGTAATTTATATTTAATATGACTTTTCAATGCGTTTTTGACATTTTCACTGATTATTTTACACAATTTGTCCTAATTGGTTGCCATTTACTCAGATTAAAGTTTGCACAATTTCATAAATCCAAAACTTAGGTTTGAAGATGGTGCAATGTACTTGAATTATTTTTCATTCATAAATGTACGCCGTGGACTCAATGATAAATAATAAACTCCTCTAGGATATTAAACAAACATTACAATAAGTAGTCTATGTTTGAGTTCATTCTTTGTATCCATTTTTATATGATTGATGTTTGTAATTGTAAGTATGAACCTGATAACAAGATAATAAAGGTTTTTACTACGGGGAAGAATAGTTAAAAGGGGAACATTGAAAACAACCCTAAAAATAGTTAAAAGGGGAAAATTATACAACCAATATTTGAAATTAAAAATTTTCTTTACTACGATGTGTTACGTTAAGAGTAAAATTACCATGTGCAACCAATATGAACGTTCATATGTTCAACAAATATGTTTTTTAGGGTTGATGATATGTTTGATGTCTCTAATTGAAAAAGTTGGTTGTTTTTAATTTCGGATCCTATAATTCACCAATGAAGGGGTCTGGATTTTGGTTGTCAAATCTAAACCAACATGGTTCTTAATTTATTTTTTATTTTTTTGGGGGGTGGGGGTACCATGTCCTTATAAATATGACTTCGGTCGATGGTGGATGGACTAGAATGAGACCAAATAGTTAGTGGGGTCGCAATTCAACCATGCACTCCTTCCCCTCCTTTTTCGAACTCGTGCATTGATTGGTCGAACGTAACAAAGAAAACCTTAACGGAATTTTCGTGTTCAACCATATGATTTATCATAAATATTCGGTGACCTATACGGGATCCCTTGTATCTTGACCTCCTTCTTATTACTTCCACAACAAGTAGCTTTCCGACAGGTTTGATTCTTTTGGCTGCGGCTCTCCACGATGCCCTCCTTGATTGCCACCTTAGGCGGTTTGTTCATTGGTAGCGACATGATTGCGAATAATAATGAGGGTTGTATGACCTTATTCTATGCCTCTAATTTCTACCATAAATCTAGCAAAAGAGGGGCAGTGGGTGACGAGTTCAGTATGTGTCAAGTTCCTTATACAATTACCCACGCCATTACAAGTACAAGAATAGCTAAAAGGGAGACCAAAGATAATATAAGCTGTCATAACAATTTTCACTAGATTTTATATATTCATCTCTTAAGTGGTTAATTTCAACAATGTGTTTAATGATTTTAGTTTCTATATACTCTCGATCTTATTTTTCACGAACAATATGCAACAAGTCTTTTCCATTGACTCCCATGGGTGCCATTAATTGAATTTGCACCCACATCGTAGTTTTCTCACTTTTAACACGGGAAACACTTAACATCATCGCTGGTTTATTCTTTCTCACGCTCTCACATTTTTATCATCTCAACTATTAAAGTTGGAAATTGTTTTGTATATGACCAAACACTTGTTCTCACTCATTTAAGTATCTCTTATAATTTTTTTAAAAATTTTATAAAGATCAAATTAAATATGTATAGTGGTGCTTGTTGCTAGCTCTTTCAATTTAAATAATTCTTCTGTAAAGTTTGTTTTAAATATTATTAGTTCTTATAATGTTTGATTCTTATTATAAATGCTCACTTGTTGATTATTACAAAGAAAGTGTGTTTGGTTTAATGTGCAAAATTCACTTCAAAAACCAAATCCATAATTTTCACATATGGATGTGTTGTTATGAAACATGGTTAAGGTGTAGATATGTTGTGCAGTCCTTACATAATTCTAATTTATCTCTCGTGTTGACTTAGTTTTGAATAGTTACTTACTGAATCAATTCCAAGTAAGTAAAATGTTAATGTTAGTATTCAGGAGAGTCATGCCATTTAAGTCAAATCTTTATCATTTATTTTGTGGATTCATGTAAAATTGTAATTTGATTTTTATTGGTCTAAGTATGTTGTTGGATGGAAGGTTACAAGAGAGGATGAGAAATAAAGAGCATTCCTCATATTGGGTATGATTTTTCAGATTTTAATAAAATATGGGGGAAACTAACAACTTTGGAGGCATATTTGAAAATCATTTCACATATTAATTGTTTTTGGTGTTTTATGGTAAAGTGAAAAATAAAGTTCATCGATTCTTCTTCTTCACTAAACATATTAGTTGAACTTAAGTAAATATCTACTTCTATCTACGTCAGTTTCATCTTCCCCTCATCCATATATGTATAATTAAGTAGCTTGTCGAAACTTAACACTTATAAACATTATTCGCCTTTGCAATTATCTGGGGCAGCACCCTTCATCCATATCAATAAGAATCAAACACAAAAATGGTACAACACCCTTCATCCATATCATTAACCATCAAACAAAAAAATGGTAGTAGCCTTGATCGTATTACAAGCCACTGTCGCTATTTCTCCAATCATGGATGACTATAACCTCTTTCCTCAATGCAACAAAAAATATAATTCTATCCTTTTAAATATTCATTTAATAGAATTTTGTTAGTCTAGTGTACTGTGAATTTGACATTATATTCTCTTATGATATCTTCAAGCCAATATCCTCTTACCATTCATTCAAATAGTACATATTTTCATCCATTTTTGTACACTAACCATATCTCCACTTTTGTTTGTATACATAGGGAAGATTTACAAAAGTTCTGATAATAAGAAACTATTGATAATTTCAATTTGATTTCTAGTTTCTCTGAAAATCCATAAGAATTTGAGAATCCTGGTTAGATACTAGGAAAAAATGTATGGTCTACTGTTTTAATGCATATACGTTTACTGCAAACATTTATTGACTGCTTAGATTGTGTGTTGAATCGGTGCCTTGTGCTAGTAGTAGTAGTTGATTTTTTTAGTATCACACACACATTTATTATTACCCAACCACTTTTGATCTACATTTACCTTGCATCACTTATCAGTGTTGTCTTCTTCTCTCTAAGAGTTACTCGCATATTTTGTTTTCTCATATTAATCAATATGATCCATCAGAGTTTATCATCGATATATTCTTTTTAATTAATATGATCCATGTTTATGTCATCACATGATAAAAGATAGTCACTTAATTATTACAAACCGAAAATATAATGCATAATGGATACTAAACAGAAAAAGTTATCAACTAGCCTGTTTGTGATCATTTAAATGGGATGCACAAAAGTTTAGATTATATAAATGTTAGCAGTATCATTCATTTTCATTTTTCTTAGGATCCTATATATGAATACATATCCATCAGTCCATCCAGTATTTGGTGCATTACATTAAGATCCCATATAACATTGAATATCCTTTATTAAACACAGTATCATTCCTTTCATCTTTCTCATTTCATTCAAGGTTTGAAGACCTCTTATTTGCAGATTATGTAACAATATTTACCTAATCAATTTCATTTGCAGGTTTGGAGACTTCTCATTTTGTGGAAAGCTGCAAATGTCATGAGACACATAAATCAGTATCAATATCATATTAGAAAAAATAGGCTGCAATTAAGCCTATCGTACACTCTCTCACCTGATCCCACACCCAATCAAAGCCAAACTACTCCCGATATTCTGGAAGACTAGCTCCTGGTTTGATGAACCAAATTGAGAATTGAAATTTGGTTTTTGACTGTAGGGCTAATGCATAGGTTGTCCAGGAGGCCTGAATCCTCTTCCTCTAGATGAAAATTTCCCTCCTGAGTTATGACAGAAGAAACCTCTACCTCTATTGTTTAGAAATCATCCTCTATTGTGAGTTTGCATTGGAGCTCTTATGGATGAAAATGCCATTGAGTGATCAACCTGCTGGACATGTTCAATAGTAGTAGCATTTGTGTCTTCTTCACGAATGTCAAAGCCCTTAATAGAAGTGATAAATTTTTGAAAAGTTGGATAAGGTGGTTTACCTAACATTACAATGCGAAAAGTTTAAACCTCTTGCAAAGCTAATAACTTTATTATCTTCATCTAAAGGTTTATGAATTGCAGCAAGTTCATCCCATGAACCTTTGAATAGTTTTATGTATTGATCAAGATCTTTACCATTGAATTTTATGTCATGAACTTGTTCCTTTAGTTGAAATTCCTTCTCTTTTGTAGACTGCAAAAAGGCTATATTTAGGGGGGAAGTATGTAATACACCGTACTTTTGGCTATATTTATTTTTGGGGATTAATTAATTAAATGCGTATTAATTGGAAATTAATCCGGGTTATAAATACTAACGAGATGCGAGTTGGTATTTGATTATGTGCATACATGTTTTGATATATGTATTTGGTATTATAAAATTTGTCGTGAGATTGATATACGGCATTTTTGAAATTTTGTTGAGGCGCGTGGGACCGCCGCGTCACGGTATAATATTTTGATAATAAAAGTGAATTTAAAATATATAAACCGTATGGTCGTTTTGAGTGCGCCAATGGGTCCGGAAGGGTCGAGATAGTCAGAAAACACTAGTTTGGGTCCCGGGGTATTTTTAGGCCGTACCGGCATCATAAAGGGTATTTTGGTAATTTTACATTTTTAGGAATTAAAAGTGACGAAAATTAGAGATGTAAATCCGATGTGGATTAAACCCACTAAGCCCATTAACCAAACCATATTAACCTAGAAGGCTACGTAGGTTATTAGAAGAGTTTTCAAAAATTCCCAAATCAAAACCCTAGCCACCTTAAGCCACCATTGGAGAGGAAGCTTGGAGAGAAGAAATTCTGCAGAAAAGTTCTACCAAACCAACACCAAACTCAGAGACAATCAAGGCAAGTGACTTTATTCCATTTAATTTCAGAGAATGTCTTTTCCATGTTAGAAATTGAGGAATTTAATTGTTTTTGAAAGATAAATGAAAACCCATGTAGTTTGGAGTTTAGAACTTGAAAATTTTGAAGAGATTTGCATGTAGAATGATAGGTAGATGATTTCTCTCATGATAATTGTGATTAGAAGAAATTAAAACGGATTAAATTCTGGGATTTGATGATGATATTAAGTTAGGGTTCATGTCCTTGAGATACTGGGAAAAAGTGTAGAAATTTGTAAACTTAATTGATGTTAGGATGGATTGATCCCTTAAAAACATGTTAGGAAGTGACTATATATGTTTAGTATTGATTATAGACCTTTAAACGATAGTTGGGACTTAGTTTAGAAGATTTGAGGTGTTAAAATGGATGAAAAACGAATTGGGGAAAAACCTGGGCCGAATCTGGTAGCTCGTTAGAAGCCCCTACCCAGGTCGTTCGAACGAACTCGTTCGAACGAGTTGACCAGTCGCTGCTAACGAGAATGGATTTCGTTCGATATCTCGTTCGAACGAGATATCGTTAGAAGGTACAGTTCGTTCGAACGAACTGGGATCTCATTCGAACAGCCTCGTTCGAACGAGACTTCTAACGAGTTGGCAGAGGAATCTCGTTCGAACAGCCTCGTTCGAACGAGACTTCTAACGAGTTGACAGTTTGGTCCTTTTTGGACTGTTTTGATTTTTGGAGTCCCGTAAACTTGTTCGAGGGTAGAGTTAACATTCCTTTGATGATGTATTGATGGATTTGGGACTTTGGGTTATTATGAGGAATAAATTATATTCGAGAGTTATATTAAAGGGACGGTTTGGGTTGAGACGTGAGTGTCTACTACGACGTGAGAATATATTATTGCGCGTAGGATTATAAACCGGAATCGTATAAAGTGTGTAAATTATATATTAGTACGAGAATGAGAATATTACTACGATTAAACTACATTGATTACTAAGACGTGTGTTTACTTAATATTGGTATATGAATTGTGTGTATGACATACCTACCATACTTGCTATCACGGGAGGTTTGCGTTCACTTAGGGCCCTCTAATCCTTGTGTTGCCCGGATTTAGACTGGTTACCTTGATGAACATAGGTCATAGAAAGACTTATTGGGATATTAATAAGTCCGCTGATCGTGGGAGCGTAGGTATGTGCGTGACCCACGTGATGTGACTGTGTTCGCCTCCATTGTTTGTGATGTTGTTATCTGTGAACTATTCCTGAGAGATTCGGAATATGTAATCCTTATGTACGTGATGTACCGGGATGGATAGCAGAGTATGTGTGCACCGCAGCTTAGTTCTCGGGGTGCTTGTATTGTATATTTATGATGTGAATAATATACATTTAATTAATGGGAATCCTCATGTTAATGATGTGAATAATAATTACGGTATTAATTCGAGAAACATAACGAGTTAGCTAATAGTGTAATATAATGCATATTGAACATCTGAGTTACGTTAAACCCCTACTTAATTACGAGCGTGATAATGTTAATGGAACCGAGTAATTATGGGTAGGACCTTTGGTAGTCTAGCTAGATATGTTGTCACTTAGCTAGTGGTATGGGTCATTATAGATGGGTACTTTCGTTAGGAGTGCACAGTTAGACGGGAGGTGAGAATATCATGTGAGTGCACGTCCTAACATGTACTTTGCATTTAATGTTTTAAATGTTTTTAAAGCACTTGCAGGTTTTTAAAATAACTCCACATTCGGGCTCTGACCCGTTTGCTTTTCAAATCTTTTCTTTGTAAAACCATTTTAGGTGCCCAGCCACAAGGACACCAAGCCTAGGATACTCATTCAGGTGACGAGCTGTAGCTGTTTGTGGAAGCTACAGGGACTTTGCTTGTAGACGCTTCGATCTTTTGGATTCCAGAGTTATTATCTATCAGTTGTAGGGCATGTTGCCTATTTCTATTAGACATCTTTCTATTTACAGTTTTCAGACTTTGGCATGTATCGTTTTAATATTCGGTTTACTTTTTCAGTTGTGGGATTGTAGTGAGGAGTTTTTCCTCCAGACTTTATTTACTGTTATGTGATGGTTACTCATTTTACTTCAGTATGGTGAATGGTGTTACTTATTTCTTCACTACCCTTGTTGCATGTTAATCAGACTTTAAATAAAATTTGGCACTTACTTTTTAAATACTAGGTGGTTAGTAATCTTTAAAATGTTTTCGACAGTGATGCTATTAACTGGACCAACTTGGCATTTTGAATTAATTTAATAAAGGAGTAGCTACCCGGTATTTAATTAGTCGGGGTGTCACAGGTGGTATCAGAGCATCAGGTTCTAGTGTCCTTTAGGATCTGTACGGCTATTATGTTTCCGCTAAGTTTCTTTGATATAGAGCCCTATATTTTAGGACTGTTGTACTCTTTTTGTGTATGCTTCGTTCTTCAGCTATTTTAAGTTTATAAACAGCGAACTTATAAACTTTGTTCTTATTTCAGATGCCTCCACGACGTGCACGACGAGTTCCCAGGGATGCAACGCCCGAACCCCAGCCCGCTCCAGTTCAGGGCATGATGAACGCCGCTGAGGTTGCAGCTATAGTAGCCCAAGCGATAAATGCCGCCATTGCCGTTGTTCAGCAGGCACCACCTCAGGCGCCGGTTGCCGCGCCAGTACAGGTTAATGCATTCCCGTCTGCTTGGGAACGTGTACGTGACGCTTTTCAAAAAGCGCATCCGCCAGAGTTTGCAGGTAGCTCAGATGTGGTTGTCTCGAGCCAGTGGAGGAAGGACATGCAGAGGCACTTGAGGATGTATGAGTGCACGGACGTTCAGAAGCAGGTGCTAGCTACTTTCAAGCTAGTTGGATCTGCGTTGCAGTGGTGGGAGTCTATTACCACCATGGAGGAGAGGGATACTCTCATAATTCTGGAGTTCTGGGTGCGGTTCGACCGCAAGTACTTTCCGTCAGCTGTTCATACGGAAATGAGGAGGAGACTGATGAGTTTGAAGCAGGAAGGCAAGACTGTGGCCGAGTATGAGGCCGAGTTCACTAATCTGTTGAATATCTTTCCAGATGAGATACCAACAAAGAAGAAGAAGATTGAGAATTTCACCGACGGGTTGACTTGGAGGATCCGTCAGCATCTGCTAGGTAACCTATCGTTGGCCACCTATTCTGATGTGGTTAACGCTGCATTGTTGCATTGCCAGGACCACCGTTTTCATATGGCCGAGGGCAATAGGTCGGGGGAGTCTAGCCATCAGGGCAGGACTGGAGGACATGGTGCCTCGGGTCAGGGGCAGAGACAGAATGAGCAGGGCTCCCAGCAAGGGGATAACAAGAGGTTCCGATCAGGGAACTACAGATAGGGACTGGGAGGTTTTCGTCAGGGCCATCAGGGTCCGAACGGCCATCAGGGCCAACAGGGGCAGAATGGGCAGCAGTTTCACCAGGGCCAGCAGGGCCAAGGGAGGAACGGTAACGGCCACCAGGGCCGGGGATAGCAGGGACAAAGGGAAGGGAACTTCCCAGGGAAGTGCTTCGTTTGTGGCAAGACTGGCCATAAGCGACAGGATTGTCCTGATAGGGGCAGGGCCCCACAGCAGCAGCAGCAGGGTGCTCGCCAGGAGCCACAGAGGCCTATGTTTCCCGCCGCTCTTCCCGCACCGCCACAGATGGCAGCATTGCCACCCATTCCAGCAGTCCCAGTTCAGCAGGGGCAGCTACAGTATGGACGTGTCTACAACGTTCACCAGGCTGCAGTTCCACAGGCACCGCCCGCGATTGAGGGTACGTTTCCTATCCATGGCACTATGGGTCGGGTATTGTTTGATACGGGTGCTACACACTGTTTTATAGCTACACACTTCGCGAAAGCTTTAGGATTGTTAGCTACAGCAGAGAGCACAGGGACGTGTGTCGACTCACCATTGGGGAGTGGGTCACTTATATTCTTTATATGCCGGGGAGTGGGAGTAGGGATTGGTAGTCTGGTATTACCTGCCGATATGTTGGTATTAGATATGCATGTTGACGATGTGATCATCGGTATGGATTGGCTCGTAGCTTATAGGGCCATGATTGATTGCTTCAGCGGGAGCATTGTTTTTGCCATTCCGGGGAAAGAGATGTTCGTAGTGGCGATGCCTCGCCTAGAGGGAGGGTCAACCACTCATTTGTATTACCTAGAGGAGGATACCTCTAAGGAGGTTGTGATTCCTTTAGATTCTATCCCAGTTGTCAGGGAGTATTCGGACGTGTTTCAGGAGATACCAGGCTTACCACCCAGTCGAGAGATAGACTTTGTTATAGATTTGCTACCGGGTACGAGACCTATAGCACGTGCACCGTACCGTATGGCTCCTGCTGAGATGCGAGAGTTACGGGATCAGATAGAGCATCTGTTAGGTCAGGGCTTTATTCGCAGGAGTACCTCACCTTGGGGCGCTCTAGTTTTGTTTGTGAAGAAGAGGGACGGTTCACTGAGATTGTGTGTGGACTACCGAGAGTTGAATAAGGTCACGATACGAAATAAGTATCCGTTGCCTCGAATCGATGACTTATTCGACCAGTTGAGAGGAGCTTCTTTCTTCTCGAAGATTGATTTGAGATCGGGTTACCATCAGTTGTGTATCAGGGAGGAGGATGTCTCGAAGACTGCGTTCTTATCGAGATATGGTTCTTACGAGTTTCGGGTTATGCCTTTCGGTTTGACCAACGCTCCAGCTGTGTTTATGAACTTGATGAACAGAGTGTTCAGGGATTTTCTAGATCAGTTTGTCATTGTCTTCATTGATGACATTCTGGTTTACTCCCAGACAGAGGAGGAGCACGCCGAGCATTTGAGGCAGGTTTTGCAGACACTTCGTCAGAACGAGTTGTATGCAAAATATGAGAAGTGCGGGTTTTGGCTGAAAGAAGTCCAATTTTTGGGACATATTATTTCCGACCGGGGAATATCTGTTGATCCGGGGAAAGTATCAGGGGTGAGGGAATGGGGACAGCCCACGACACCAACGGAGATTCGTAGTTTCTTGGGTTTAGCAGGATACTACAGGAGGTTTATTCGGGGTTTCTCGGAGATAGCAGGTCCTTTGACACATCTGACTCGTAATGGTGTGCCCTACATCTGGAGTGATGCCTGTCAGTTGGCATTCAATGAATTGAAGGACAAATTGACCTCAACACCTGTGTTAGCATTGCCGAGACCAGGAGTTGAGTATTTGGTTTACACCGATGCGTCTTTGCAAGGACTGGGAGGTGTATTGCAGCAGGAGAGACAGGCCATAGCTTATGCTTCCCTTAAGCTTAAGCCTCATGAGAAGAATTACCCCACGCATGATTTGGAGCTGGCAGCGGTAGTATTTGCCCTACGGATTTGGAGGCACTATCTTTTGGGGGAGAAGTTCCAACTGTTCACGGACCACAAGTCCCTACAGTACCTGTTCACGCAGAAAGAGTTGAATATGCGGAAGCGTAGGTGGCTTGAATTTATGAAAGACTACCAGTTCGACATCCAGTACCACCTGGGTAAGGCTAACGTGGTAGCAGACGCGTTGAGCCGTAGGCCAGCAGACGAGGTAGCATAGGTGTGGAAGGCTAAGTGGAAGGAATAGGGACACCAGGATGCAGTGGCCCGATCTTTCATGTCTGTGATGACCGTTACACCGCAGATTGTCATGAAGGTAGTACGGGCACAGGCTAATGACTTGTTCTGTCAGGAGCAGATAGTTCGGTTACTAGCAGAGGGAGCCGAGTCCTATACCGTTAGCTCAGACGGGGGATTGCGCTTCAATGGGAGATTGGTAGTTCCAGAAGGGGAAGAACTGCGACACGATGTGATGGCAGAGTCGCACGGCTCACAGTTCGCGGTACATCCCGGAGGGGACAACATGTACCAAGACATGAGACGTCAGTATTGGTGGAGCGGCATGAAGAGAGATATCGCTGAGTTTGTTTCGAAATGCGCCACTTGTCAGCTTGTAAAAGTGGATCATCAGAAATCGGCAGGATTGCTACAGCCATTGGAGGTCCCGGTGTGGATGTGGGAGAGCATATCCATGGACTTTATCACGGGGTTGCCTACGTCGCAGAGGAGCCACGACTCCGTTTGGGTAATTGTAGACAGGTTGTCCAAGGTCGCTCACTTTTTACCCGTAAGGACTGACTACACTACGGGACAGTATGCCCAACTCTTCATTTCAGAGATTGTGAGACTTCACGGTGTGCCCCTAAATATCGTGTCTGACAGAAACAAGATATTTGTTTCGAGGTTTTGGGAGAGTTTACAGGAGGCCATGGGCACGGAATTGCGGTTGAGTACGGCGTATCACCCGCAGACTGATGGGCAGACTGAGCGCACAAATCAGATGTTGGAGGACATGCTACGCATGTGCATTATAGACTTTGGGGGTGGATGGGAGCAGTACCTTCCACTGGTGGAGTTTGCTTACAACAACTCCTATCAGTTCACTATTGGCATGGCTCCGTTTGAGGCATTGTACGGTAGGCCTTGTCGTTCCCCAGTATGTTGGTTAGAAGTGGGGGACAACAAACTACTTGGGCCGGAAGTGATTCAGGATACTTCGGCAAGGATTGAGTTGATTCGGAGTCGCATTCGAGTAGCTCAAGACAGGCAGAAGAGTTATGCTGATGCGAAGAGATTTTTCAGGGAGTTCCAACTGGGGGACCAGGTTTTGCTCAGAGTATCTCCGATGAAGGGGATTATGCGTTTCGGGAAGAAGGGGAAGTTGGCACCGAGGTATGTGGGGCCATTTCTTATTATTGATCGGATCGGACCGGTTGCGTATAGACTCGGACTACCGGAGCATTTGCATCGGATTCACGATGTGTTCCATATTTCCTCGTTGAGGAAATACCTTAGAGTTAATTTGGCTCATTCTCACATTGCTGTGGAGGACATCGATCTCCAGCCTGATAGCTCCTACGAGGAGGGGCCGATTGCTATTTTGGACCGAAGTGAGAGAAAACTGCGGTCAAAGATAGTCCCATTAGTGCGTGTTCAGTGGCGACATCACAATGTCAAGGAGTCCACATGGGAGCGCGAGGATGAGATGCGCGAACGTTATCCAGAGTTATTTTTAGCAGGTACTTTCTAGTTTCGAATTTCGGGACGAAATTCAGTTATTAGGGGGGAAGTATGTAATACCCCGTACTTTTGGCTATATTTATTTCTGGGGATTAATTAATTAAATGCGTATTAATTGGAAATTAATTCGGGTTATAAATACTAACGAGATGCGAGTTGGTATTTGATTATGTTCATACATGTTTTGATATACGTATTTGGTATTATAAAATTTGTCGTGAGATTGATATACGGCATTTTAGAAATTTTGTTGAGACGCGTGGGACCGCCGCGTCACGGTATAATATTTTGATAATAAAAGTGAATTTAAAATCTATAAACCGTATGGTCGTTTTGAGTGCGCCAACGCGTCCGGAAGGGTCGAGATAGTCAGAAAACACTAGCCGGGGGTATAGTTTGGGTCCCGGGGTATTTTTAGGCCGTACCGGCATCATAAAGGGTATTTTGGTAATTTTACATTTTTAGGAATTAAAAGTGACAAAAATTAGAGATGTAAATCTGATGTGGATTAAACCCACTAAGCCCATTACCCAAACCATATTAACCTAGAAGGCTACGTAGGTTATTAGGAGAGTTTTCTAAAATTCCCAAATCAAAACCCTAGCCACCTTAAGCCACCATTGGAGAGGAAGCTTGGAGAGAAGACATTATGTAGAAAAGTTCTACCAAACCAACACCAAACTCAGAGACAATCAAGTCAAGTGACTTTATTCCATTTAATTTCAGAGAATGTCTTTTCCATGTTAGAAATTGAGGAATTTTAATTGTTTTTGAAAGATAAATGAAAACCCATGTAGTTTGGAGTTTAGAACTTGAAAATTTTGAAGAGATTTGCATGTAGAATGATAGGTAGATGATTTCTCTCATGATAATTGTGATTAGAAGAAATTAAAACGGATTAAATTCTGGGATTTGATGATGATATTAAGTTAGGGTTCATGTCCTTGAGATATTGGGAAAAAGTGTAGAAATTTGTAAACTTAATTGATGTTAGAATGGATTGATCCCTTAAAAACATGTTATGAAGTGACTATATATGTTTAGTATTGATTATAGACCTTTAAACGATTGTTGGGACTTAGTTTATAAGATTTGAGGTGTTAAAATAAATGAAAAACGAATTGGGAAAAAATCTGGTAGCTCGTTAGAAGCCCCTACCCAGGTCGTTCGAACGAACTCGTTCGAACGAGCTTCTAACGAGATGACCAGTCGCTGCTAACGAGAATGGATTTCGTTTGATATCTCGTTTGAACGAGATATCGTTAGAAGGTACAGTTCATTCGAACGAACTGGGATCTCGTTCGAACAGCCTCGTTCGAACGAGACTTCTAACGAGTTGGCAGAGGAATCTCGTTCGAATAGCCTCGTTCGAACGAGACTTCTAACGAGTTGACAGTTTGGTCCTTTTTGGACTATTTTGATTTTTGGAGTCCCGTAAACTTGTTCGAGGGTAGAGTTAACATTCCTTTGATGATGTATTGATGGATTTGGGACTTTGGGTTATTATGAGGAATAAATTATATTCGAGAGTTATATTAAAGGGACGGTTTGGGTTTAGACGTGAGTGTCTACTACGACGTGAGAATATATTATGACGCGTAGGATTATAAACCGGAATCGTATAAAGTGTGTAAATTATATATTAGTACGAGAATGAGAATAGTACTACGATTAAACTACATTGATTACTAAGACGTGTGTTTACTTAGTATTGGTATATGAATTGTGTGTATGATATACCTACCATACTTGCTATCACGGGAGGTTTGCGTTCGCTTAGGGCCCTCTAATCCTTGTGTTGCCCGGATTTAGACTGGTTACCTTGATGAACATAGGTCATAGAAAGACTTATTGGGATATTAATAAGTCCGCTGATCGTGGGAGCGTAGGTATGTGCGTGACCCATGTGATGTGACTGTGTTCGCCTCCATTGTTTGTGATGTTGTTATCTGTGAACTATTCCTGAGAGATTCGGAATATGTAATCCTTATGTACGTGATGTACCGGGATGGATAGCAGAGTATGTGTGCACCGCAGCTTAGTTCCCGGGGTGCTTGTATTGTATATTTATGATGTGAATAATATACATTTAATTAATGGGAATCCTCATGTTAATGATGTGAATAATAATTACGGTATTAATTCGAGAAACATAACGAGTTAGCTAATAGTGTAATATAGTGCATATTGAACATCTGAGTTACGTTAAACCCCTACTTAATTACGAGCGTGATAATGTTAATGGAACCGAGTAATTATGGGTAGGACCTTTGGCAGTCTAGCTAGATATGTTGTCACTTAGCTAGTGGTATGGGTCGTTATAGATGGGTACTTTCGTTAGGAGTGCACAGTTAGACGAGAGGTGAGAATATCATGTGAGTGCACGTCGTAACATGTACTTTGCATTTAATGTTTTAAATGTTTTTAAAGCACTTGCAGGTTTTTAAAATAACTCCACATTCGGGCTCTGACCCGTTTGCTTTTCAAATTTTTTCTTTGTAAAACCATTTTAGGTGCCCAGCCACAAGGACACCAAGCATAGGATACTCATTCAGGTGACGAGCTGTAGCTGTTTGTGGAAGCTACAGGGACTTTGCTTGTAGACGCTTCGATCTTTTGGATTCCAGAGTTATTATCTATCAGTTGTAGGGAATGTTGCCCATTTCTATTAGACATCTTTCTATTTACAGTTTCAGACTTTGGCATGTATCGTTTTAATATTCGGTTTACTTTTTCAGTTGTGGGATTGTAGTGAGGAGTTTTTCCTCCAGACTTTATTTACTGTTATGTGATGGTTACTCATTTTACTTCAGTATGGTGAATGGTGTTACTTATTTCTTCACTACACTTGTTGCATGTTAATCAGACTTTAAATAAAATTTGGCACTTACTTTTTAAATACTAGGTGGTTAGTAATCTTTAAAATGTTTTCGACAGTGATGCTATTAACTGGACCAACTTGGCATTTTGAATTAATTTAATAAAGGAGTAGCTACCCGGTATTTAATTAGTCGGGGTGTCACAAAATGATAGACGACTATGAGGTGTATGCAGGAGCTAGTCTTCCAGAATATCATGGGCAGTTTGTATTTGATTGGGTGTGGGATCACGTTAAAAAATAATCCATAGCGTTTCAAATCCACGCTAACATGCCGCAAAAAGAAAATACGAGAAAATACACAATATGACAGGAATAGATGATAAAAAGAAAATTAGCACGATGAATAAATCGCAACAATACCAATCGCATATACAAATCAAATGCAACACTCAACCATTATATCAATATTAATTTTTCAATAACACATCAATGAGTCACCAAGCCTCACCTCACCTCACCTCATCGCGCCTATGCATTCTCAAGCATATCTGAATGTTGGACTATTGGTGGGTGCCCATTCTTCATGCCATATTAAAATATCATGACACAATGGTCAAATCACAATATAATATATCACAATGAATCAATATTATAGATTCCAACAATTATTTCAGATTGCAAATAATATCACAATTCAACATGAGTGCAATCGACACAGAAAACAAATGGAATACTCTCGAGAGAATTTATGAGCATATTGTGTAAGTCACGTACCTCAAAATCATCACATGAATCATCACATAAATTCAGTCTCAAAAATTAGATTACACTATAATGTTCCTCTCGCGAAAATAATCAAATCTAGTTCTAGCCAAAACTCAAGAAAACACAAAATAAACCTTCTAATCTAAGCTTCAAATCTCGAATAAGTTTGGGGTTGTGGTTTGTAGATGAAAGGGTGTAATTTTGGAGAGGTCTTCTCGTTGAAAAGTTTGAAAAAAGGTGATTTAAAAAGTACATTCATGAATTAGTTGTGATATATAAATGATTAAGAGTTTTATTAAGAAAAGATTTTTAATTAGATACAAACACTAAAAAAACACTTCGGAACAGGCTCCACGAGCATGGTTTGACAAACTTAGCACCTTTCTTCTCCACCTTGGATTTTCTTGTAGTCAGGTTGACTCCTCTTTATTTATTTTTCATCACTCTCTTGGTCTTATTTTACATTACTGTATATGTGGATGACATTATTTTGACTAGAAGTAATCCTTCACTCTTGACTGATCTTACCACCAAGTTATCATCAGAATTTGCTCTTAAGGACCTTCGCGACCTTCCTTATTTTTTGGGCGTTGAGGTTCACCCATTTTTAGGAGGTTTGTTTTTTACTCAACACCATATGTTTTATCTCTTCTTCACAAGGATAACATGCTCCACTTCAATTCCATTCGAACTCCTATGCCCACTAAATCTTCTACTGCCTCTTCGAATCCGTTTCCAGATCCTACAATTTTTCACTCACTTGTTGGCGCTCTCCAGTACCTCAATCTTAATCACCCAGACATTACTCATACGATCAATATGATTTGTTAATCCATGCATGCTCCTACCGAGGCAAATTTTCAGCAAGTTAAACGACTTCTTCACTATCTTCAGGGTACTTCTACCATGGGACTTTATCTTGTCTCCCAATCCTCACTTAATATTTATGTCTTCTCCGATGCAGATTGGGCAGGATGTTACCTTACTCATCATTCTACCTCGGGGTAATGTATGTTTCTCGGTGCGAATTGTATCTCCTTGTCCTCTAAGAAGCAACCCACGGTCGCTCGATCCTCTTGTGAAGCTAAATATTGTTCTCTTACTAGTGCCACTGGTGAACTTGTTTGGCTTACTTATCTTTCACGTGACATTGGTTTCTTTGGGCTCTCTCCTCCTTCTCTATTTTGTGACAATCTCAGTGCACTTTATATGACCATAAATCCTATTCTTCATGCCCGTACTAAGCACGTTGACTATCACTTTGTCCGTGAAAAGGTTGCTCAAGGTTCACTTGTTACTCACTTTGTGTCTTCCTCCTCTCAGCTTGCTGATATCTTTACTACACCCCTTGCCACTCCTCAATTCACTTTTCTTCGTACAAAGGTCGGTGTGTACATTGTCCCTCACCTTCGCTTTCGAAGGATTATTAAGTCTATCGTACACTCTCTCTCACCTGATCCTATACCCAATCAAAGCCAAACTGCTCCTGATATTCTGGAAGACTAGATCCTTCCTACACCTCATAGCCGTCTATCATTTATCACATGCCATATAAGGCTGAATTAGTCTAGTGCCTCAATAAGTCTAGTTGATATCTTGGGAGATCTGCACTAGTTACCTATTTTAATGTTTATTAGTTTTAAGCCTTGTCCTTGTATATATACAGTAGCATGCGTATGGGTTTTATAAATGAGAACAATTCTCTCTTGTTCTACAATCTCTATTGCTTGCTACATTCAGAACTTTAAATTTTTATTGAATATTTAAAACTCTATAGGAAGTTCTCATTTTTTTGGTATGTTAGATAAACAGCAAAAGAAACTCCTAATCTGTCTTTATATAAAATACGAGAAAAAGACACCAATGGTATAATTCTTCTAGCCCATAGCTTTCTACATGTTATCACACTTAATAGTTCCCCAACACGTGTGAATTAACTAACATTCCCATGGATTCCTCAAAATGTAAAGAACATAGTAATAAATTGCATACCATACTGTATAGCTAGGACTGAGTACTACATGTGAAACATCAATGCGACATGTATGTTTTTTGTGTTTCAATGTATATCGTACCATATAGATAACTGTGGTAAACATTATGATTTTAATTAAAATAGACGCTAGGCTGCCCTATTGTGTATCGTATATCGAATCATATTCTGAACCATTTCCGCTGAAACAGATGTTGGGACTTTAGTTACCCAGATGGGAGGTTTGTTATTATCCTATTTCTACTTTGCGATTAAAGTATAACCTAAATGGGAGGATTTTTGTACCTCAATTAGTCCAATTTAGCTAATGGTGTTGTACATATAATAACTTTCTTTTTTGTTATTGGTCTATCGATAAACACTCAATAATTCATCCATTGATTACACTTTTATTATCTTCAACAAAAATTGTGATTGAAATTAGAAAGCACAAAATTTCTCTCATACACATAGGGGGTAGGATAATTTTGCACTCTTTAGAGACTATGGCAACAATATCTGCATATACATACTGCATATACTTTATACCTTTTCTGAAATTGTAAACATACCCGTTAAGATTTGGATGACCCACTATCATGAGGTTTTCCCTCCTAAGATATAGCATTATCCTATATGTTTTATTTTTCATCGCTGATTTCATGTCAATCCTTATAATAAATGATGAAGGAGTTTGTGCTAACCTTTTTTAATTTTATTCTTGGTTAGCAGCTATATTTGATATGCTTTCAGGATTATGCAACTTATTTGGGTGCCAGTACGAACCGTATTGTAGTAAGTTCTACCGAAAGATTAAACATTAAAGAAGGAACAATTATTAGAGTATGTTTCATTATTTTCTGAGACAAGTATTATATTGTTTGCCCCCATTTCTGTAAGGCTGCTCGTGTACTTAAAAAATTACTAGAATATATGGTTTGTTGTTCACTCTCGATCATGGAACTGTTTTTTTGTGAAACACTGTGCATGATAGAAAAGTATTTAATGTGCAAGGGTTTCCCTTAGGGGTGTAACTCAACAAGAGAGGGGGAGATATGTTGTTTCCCGTTTTATATATTTTGTTATTATATCTTTGTTTACCTTCAGTCATTAGCTTTCATTTTAAACTTTTTGCTTGATTTTATGTATATCAATTATTATTCAAAGTAATAATAATCATAATAATAACAGCAATAAATATTTTCGTGGGCCAAACTTTGTGAATAGGTGTTCGCAGCCTTGTTTTCAAGCAATAAGTATGCGAAAACATGATAATAGAAACTACTTCTACTATATATAGAAAAAAAAAACGCTAAGAAACTACCACTTGATTTTTTTGTTGCCCCACAGGATATGATTACTTCAACTGCCACAAGTTCGTCACGGGGTCTGATTAATTCACGATGAGATTGAAGATGATCTATTTTCATTTTTCCAACTGTTTGGGAGTTTGTAGACCGAGGTTGATTGTTTGTTTGTAGATAAATTTTGATAGATGAATTATTATGGATAGTTTGAATATGTTTGATGTTTCTTCACCTTTGCTTTGCAATTATTCCATATCTTTCCAACCTTCTTCATGCACATTTTTTTTAATTCATCAGGGGCATCAGTGTTCTCCTATATAAGTACAATGTATAGAAAAACAAGGCATCTACTACACATGATTTTAACTTAAATTATGTTTTATCATTTTCAAAGTTACGATTTTAGCTGCTATTGACAAGACAGTCCATACGTAGTGACCTGTACCTAAAGAATTCGAAAATTTCAATTCATTTGCCACAAATTATGGTATCTTTTGATTTTACCTTCACCTCTCACCAAGCATGTTCCTTGTATGGGTATAACTCCTTGCATCACCAATCTTTGAAAGTCAATGGTAACCTGTTCAACATCGATATAATATTAATTTAGTAACCTCTTACATCAATTAAATAATCATCTTTAAATTGTTACGAGATAACATACTGTATAGCAAAGAATATTCGAATAAGAGTTGTGTTATACAAAAATTTACTAAAGAAACTGTACAGGTTCCCATCACGAACTAAAATGCCTAAATGGGTAGATAGTCTATCTACGGTATCTCTGACTCGCTGATAGAAACCATTGAAATAAAGCTCAAAGCGTTTTCCCATAGCCCATAAGTCACCTAACTTCGCAATGCCTCTACATTTAGTGGCATATTGTGTTGAAGCTGAACCGTAAAAATTGAAAAAATAGGTTAACTTCAATCTACATAGTTAATTAAGCACATATAGATCAAGTAACTTTGACTACCTTGTTCATGTGCATGGGAATCTTGGTTATGTAAAGGGTCACTCTCCGTAGAGCTACTATAACCTTCACTATCACTTGAGTGTGATCGTTCGCTCGAGCTAAAATCTGAAAGGGAATGAGAACTAGGTTGAGATTGCAGATGAAATGGTGGTTGGAGATTGGATTGTGAGTGCAAGAGAGACTGTGAACGGGAATGTGCCTGTGAGATGGTTTTACTCTGCAGCTGCGATGTCATAGCAACCTGCAATAATACAAATTCACCGCTGAGTTTATAAGGGTAATGTTTATCCAAGTGAAGATGTTCTAAAATTCACTTTTGAGCATTTGTGCAGAGTTTGTGGCTTATTTAATTAGTGCAATCAAATCTTGTTCTCATATCATATAAGCAATCAAAATTAAACTAAATAATAAGTAGGGAATTTACTTATATCATTAATGAATTCAAGTAAAACTTCAACATCAAGTAGGACCAGTGCTCTTAAGGTGCCACGTTATATAAAAAAAAGACATCACAGTTCTCTTAAACAATGGTAGCAGCCACAATTTTGTGGACCTAGAATTATTAAAGCAAAGTGGAAGCTATATGGATCCTACTACTCGCATGATTGTTACTGTGGCCAATGGAGGCAAAATTATGAGAGAGGCCCAATGTACTAAGCTCAACTTACCATGTAGGGACATCACTTTGTTGGTGATATAAGGGTGTTGGGGGATTGTGAAAATACTTAAGAGATTAAAATGTCTGATAAATCTGTTAATGTAAGTTTTAACTAAGGGCATGCTAAATTAATTCTACTTATAAAACTAAAATGTTATATTTGGCAGTATCTGTTCACAAGACTAATAGCAAGGTTGGAGGTATAAGGTCCATTGAAGATGAGGCCCAGGAAATGGTGGAGAATGAATATGAAACACTACAAGAAAATGAATCATTTATGTCAGTTTCAAAATTGACGTTATGTCATAGAAATGTAAAATGACATAAATGATATACATTTATGTGAGTTTGACTTTGAAGGTGAATTTTTATATTAATTTAAGTAAAAATGAGATAAAAAAATAAATTAATTATCTCATATTTATATAAAGATGGCATAAATATATCCTTTGTAATTTTAGTTATTTTAGAATTGAGCTGAAAACTGAGATAAATGGAAAAAAATAAGCGGGGCATTTTTTTCCATTCTCCCACCCCCATGAATTGGCTCGATATCAAAACTCATTTTGCCCCCCCCAAAAGGTTGGCTCTCTCACCTCTCTCTCGCACGATCTAGTAGGTAGTGGCACATCTTTCACATCTCTCTCGTATGATCCACCTCTATAGGTAGCGGCGACGGTGCCGACGACCCAACAACACCACCTCTATAGGCATATAGTCGAACTCAACATCACATTCGATCAATCGTAGAATACACTCTAACAACAACTGATTTGTCATCTCTCCCTAGATTGCACGATCTCGCTCATGATGGATTAGCCCTCCTCTCATCATTCCATTTCAAGCTAGATCTTCTTGCCCCATAACTCCCTTCACACGATCACCTCCACCTTGCCTAATCCTTGCTCCACTCTTGGAAAAATCATATTAAAAGGTAATCCACTCCTCCCTGTGTGTGTGTGTGTGTGTTATTTATACATTTTACCTTCATTTAAACAGTGAGGAATGCTAATGTTATTATGCAAAGGCGTAGACTTAATAACAAAAAAAAATCCAATACATTAGGAAAGTTGGATAATAAAAAAGTGATTATCTAAATTAAGTTTACGAGCAGCTGCTAATTTGCTGCTCGTAAACGTTTTTTTTATACAATCACTTTTTTTTGTTATACAATCACTTTTTTTTGTTATTTATACAAGATTAGGAAAGATGCTCGTAAACGTTTAGATGATCACTTTTCTTTATGAGAAATGCTAATTTGCGAGCAAAGGCTAATATTAGGAAAGCTCCTTAACAAGCGGTGAATGTTGTTCTTCATCAATTGCACATTTAATAGTATGAAACCTATTTTAAAAATCCAATACATTATGTGGTAAATTCTATGTTGTCCAATAATAATTTATTGTAGAGGGAGCTTCTTTTATGAGCTGGAGAGGAGTCTACACTTCGTCCTTAAGATTAATTCCTATTTGTCCTTAATATTAATCCCATAGGGTATATGATATCGTTTTCATACTGCGTATTCTGAAATTTGTTGATTTTTTCCTTTTTTTCATACTAATTAGAGATGAAAAGTTATTCCCTCATTACAAACGTTGTTGTTCTCTCCTAGAAACTAATATACACTCTTCAACAGTTAAACAGTTCCAAACACATTTTTATTCTGGACAATATATAACTTAAAATCGCATCCTTCCCATCTTAATATGTCTGGTATGCAGTTCTCATCCAATTGGAGTTTGAATGAATATGTCTGATATCAAGTTGCCATCTTAATAACACAAAATTGATGCTAAACCTAAATAAATGAAATCATCCAAAGATTAAATTGATTTTTTTTATATCTTGATACGTTATTGTATAACTTGTTGCGAAAATAGTTGACATTTTAATAGTTTGTTGTATGTTTGGTTGAGAAAGAAATCATATTCTAATGTTGTTATGCACGTCAACCCAAACATGACATGATTACTAAAGATGTCAGGTTAGTGTCAAGTTATTTGACCCAACTAGTTAAATAAGTCGGGTTAGGATTTACTAATATTTGAAAGAAACCCGATATGGCATTATGCGATCAACATCAAGTCGGGTCAGCAAGTAAATTCTCTTGATCCCATGGTATTATATGTTTTCTGAGTTTATATATTGTAATTTATCAACATCAAATTCTAACCCTTTGCACTTAATAATTCTTGATATGGAACTTGTATACTTTTATTCAATAAGCACAAATTAACATTTGCAATGGGTTTTATTGTGATTAATTCACCTTAAATTTAGATAAGAAACTGAAAATGTGGGGTGAGAATTGGAGTGGATCGTAAGGTATTTCAAGATGTTTAGGTTCTTTTATTTCAATTCAATTTATGTATCTTGACCTCACTGTCAATCAATTGAAATTGTAGGTTCCTTGGATTTAGTGATGATGTGCCCTATAGATCTCTAGAATATCTCGCTTCTGGCGTGGCACGCTTTTACCAGCGAGTTAGGGGTTATGCATTCAACGCCGTGGTTACGACCCATGAGTAGAAAATCGGAACATTCGTTGTCGAAAAATCACTTTTGATAAAAGGTCTGGTACAAATTGCCAATAACATCAATTGCACAAATTGACATTGGCCGACCCACTATGTTACCCATCCTGCAAGCATTACGGTCAGTTCATCCTTTTTTTTGTTAATTACTGACCACACAATGCTTAGTTCATATTTTCAAGTCTTAACTTTCACACTTAGTGCATAGGTAGTCTCACTTTGTTCCAATAAATCATAGATCACAATCGTGTAAATGGCCACACTTGTTTTTTCATCTATCTTGTGTGCTGGTTTTTTATTCATGGATGCCTTTTGAAATGAGGTAATGATTGATTTCACCAGTCTTGGTATGATCAGTTATTGCTATTTAGTCCTTTGGTATAATATATAACACATTATTGGCATACTTGCAAAACCTCTCTGTTTTCATTTGAGTGTGGTGCGTAAGGCAATCAATTCAACATTATGTTGCAGGAATTTTAGAGCCAATTAAAGTATATATATATATATGTATGTATGTATAAATGAATAATACTTTTATCATCTTATGCCTACCAAGAACTTGAAATTCTATGTATTCATTGTTGATGTAAAAAATTAGATTATCTCTAATTTATCAATCACAGATAAAAATAAATAAGACAAAAGATTTTTAAAGTGGTTCAACCTTGTAAGAATGGCCTACGTCCACTGTATTTATTATTGCTGACTGTTTGCAGAATTCTCGATAATGGATTTACCAAGAAATTCCGAGTCCCCTGCTAATGAGGAGGTTATAATGTATTTATAGCTTTGAGGCTGTACAAATGAAAGGACTATGCGATGTTATCTAGTAGACATATACATCTGTATGATAATAAAGGGCATTTAATGCGCAGTCGTCTCTTTTGATTCTCTTGATTTGGGTGCGCTGTACGCTAAGTAGCTCGGACCGCCTAAGCTAATCGGACCGCCTAAGTAGCTCGACACGCTTAGAGCTACTCGGGGCCCCTGAGTTCCTCGTGGCTTCTTAGTTGCTCGGTGGACTTGAGTTGCTCGTCTGGAGTATCAGTATTTGCCATGTAAGCTGACATGTGTCTTCAGGTGATTGGTCCATGTTAGAAGACTAAATTTGGTATCAACATAAGCCCCCAATGTTTCGTAGTTTAATGTTGAATAAAAGTATGGAACATTCTGCTGCATAGAATTTCAGTTTGTATGGTTTTTAGGAAAGCATTCGTTGTATATAACTCCTTTTTAAATGCACAGTATCAGACCTCATAAATATTTTGAATTTCCATAACCGCTTCATTTTTTGTGCATCTTTTCTTCTTTTTAGCCGCCGGATACGCAAACGTCCGTCTTGGTAATCATTGCTTTTTCATTTCTTATCGTCTTTCACTTTTCAAATCTGTGTCTTTGAACTTTTCATTTCTTCTCTATCTTGTGCGTTCATTTCTTTCCTTGTTCGTTGTCAACTGGTTCACTCTTCTCTTGTAAGGTCTTCTTCCTTCTCTTTTATTTTTTCTTTGATCATCATGGTTTATGTTGTTGAATTGCTTGACAAATTTCGTTTTGAATTTTAAATTCCTTCATGGGTCATTTTGGAGGAAATTTCTGAACCTTCTGACTATTTCTCTTTGGTTGAGGGACATTGGTTCCCAAGTCTCTTTGTGGTCGATTGTGGCTTTTTTTTTCCTCCAAATCCTTTATGTTTGGAGTTCTGTCAATATTTTGACCTTGTTCCTGCAAAAATAGCACCAAATACCTGTAGAATAGTTAATGGAGTCCATAGGTTAAATCAAATTCTTGGAACCTATTTAGGAATTCCAGAAATTATGTTTTGTTACAGATGGGTTGTCAGCGATAGTACTTTTTATTTAAAAACTAGGTTTTTGAATAGGGCTTTAGTTGTGAATCTTCCAGATGCCAATCGGTATTACTTTGAGCATGGGGTTGTTATGAAAAATTAACAACATGCTCCAGTAAATATCGATGATGTATATCAGGGTCCCAGGTATCCCCCTTATGGCAACGGAATATGTTGTTTTTTATTTTTTGAAATCTTATTTTCTTGATGTTTGATAAAATGTATCACTGACATTTAACTTTTTATGATTTGCAGTTGACAGCAAAAGAAAATCTCCAAAGGAGACATAGGTTAATTTGAGGCATTTGAAACTTATCTAGAGTTTGCACCAATCTGTGGCCGAGGAACACATTAGATCTGCTTCTTATTTGTTGCAGTACAAGAGTTACACTTCATCCTTTACTGCTCGTCCAGTGGTGGTTAGTCTTGACCAAATACCAGCTGCTAATACTAGTGTGGAAGGCTCCTCTTCTGAATCAAGTGTTCCCATTAGTGATCTAATGAAGAAAAGAAAAGTTCCCGCTTTCTTTGATAAGTCTGCCTCTACTACTGGAGAGGCAAAGAAAAATAAGCAAAGTGTTCCTGAAGAAGGGACAAGGAATGTTGATGCACCCCTTCCTGCTACTGCCAAGAAGGTTGTTGAGAAGCCCCCAGTGACTCCGAGCAAGGTTGTTGCTGTTTCTCCTCCAAGTGAGGTTATCGTTATATCCTCAACCAAGACAACATCTTTGGTTGAGAATGTTCCTGCTCCTATAAGGAAGTTAAAGAAAAATTCTTCTGAGAGACCAGTAGAAGTTGTCTCTCAGTCTTTAAATGTTGAAGGTGGTATTCCCACTTTTGTTCCTCCGAGCTCTGCTATGAGCTTGGTGAAGTCTTGGATTATCCAAGAAGTCCAAGGTATTAAAGACTCTCTTTCTCGTGACAGGGTCACTACCTTGGCTGCTCAACATATTGCCTCAGTACGTATTACTAGTCTAAGTTTTCACTTTTCAATGCTCTGTCCCTATACTAACTGAAAATTATTTCTTTTTCCAGCTGGTGACATGTTTCAACACTATTCTGAAGAAGGATGAGGCTCTCAAGGCTTCAAGATCCTCGGGAGGTGTAGAGGAGTCTTTTATTGGTCTGACTCAGTCTTTAAAAGACTCTCGTTAGAAGTATGAAGAGGATAAAGTTGCTTGGGAGAAGCAGATCAAGTGTATCGAGCAAGAAAAAAATCAGGTGGTGAATGACTCCAAGGATCTGGAGAAGAAATTGACTGAGTCTGAGCAGAGTAACAAAGTCTTCGAGCAGAGCAATAAGGAGCTGGAAGTTAAACTCAAGTCTGTCGAAGAGGAAGTTGTAAGACTTCAAGAAGTTGGGCGCCAGAAATTAGAGGTAGAGGAGAAGTTGAGGGTTGTCGAGGAGCTCCTTAGGGAAAGAACCTCCTCGGAGAAGGTAAAAAGAAAAAAGGCAGTCAAAAAATCATTGAGCATAGGCTGGGATAAAGGCTGGACTAAGTGTGTGGATGTTATGTCCTCACAAATGGAATACACTTGCCTTAAATACTTTAGGGATGGATGGGTGGCAGCTCTACAAGAGCTGAAAGTTGATGAAGGTTCTGAATTATTTAAGCAACACACTCATGGCGTTCCTCCCTCTTCTGGAGAAGAAGAAGAAGACAAAGCTTCCTCAACAGAATCTTCCATGATAGTTGGAGATCAGGCCTTTTCTGTTCGAGCTGTTCAATCGTGCTCCGAGCAACCCCAACCAATCATAACTCCTACCGAGAAGCTACTCTTGTCCACCGAGCAACCAGTCTCTTCTTTAAAACCTCCTGAGGAAGTTATAGGAAATAAAGAGAAGGTCTAGAGTAGTTTGGGTGTTTATTTTGTCACTTTATTGGATGTAACCTAGACTTATGTATTTTCCTTTATGATGAAATGAAAATTCAAACTTTTGGTTGTTTATCTTGACTTTTTCTTCTACTTGCTCTATTTGCATTCTTATTAATTCCTTCTATCTCTTCTCTTTGCTAGTTTATGGCCAGGACGGAGCTTTTATCAGCTCATAATACAGAGCTGATGAAAAAATACAATGACTACTTCAAGGCTGGTCGTGCAGATCTGAATGATGCTCAGATCATTGATATCCTGGGTTCAGATGCTTCTGAACGAGCAGTTAAAGCCTACTAGTATGTGAAATGTATGCTTGATCGTGCAGTAGCCAATAATGTGGCCTACTATTAGATGATTGAGGACCTTCAAGGAACTATCGAGGAACTCCAGCAGCAGTACAAAGAGTCCTCCACACTTTTGCACTAGGGGTATGAGAAGAAATACCAACAGTTAAGTGCTGAAAAAGGGTATGATAAATTCATCTCCGCTTATGAGAAGAAAGAGAGCATTCTGAAACTTGAGGTTGAAGAGCACATGCATATTGCCAAGTTGTTGGAGTAGGATAACATTGCCTTGCAGGAGGATGTAAAACAACTTAAGTCTGCTGCGTCTTCCTCGGGAGCCTTGGTTCCTATCAACGATGAAGGTTTCTCCTTCTTGGAGGTCGAAAAGGCCAACTTAAGAGATGAGTTGGAAACTTTAAAAAGAGTTTGACCTTCCACCTCTGCTCACGAACGAGCAAGATCTTCTCGGGGACAAGCAAGGGCTGCTCGGGTTACTGTTAAAGAGGCAAGAACTCAAGAAGCCTTCGAGAATCAAGCATTCCAGTTGGTAGCGAAGAACCAAGCTTTAGCATAGATGTCCAAGAAGATTCTGAACCGCAGCGAGCAACTTTCCAAACAAAGCTCTGCCTTGGAGAATAAAGAACTTCTAGTGAATAACCTCCATGAGCAACTAGAGAGGTTAACTTACCAGTTTCATTAATAGCCGAGAGAGGTTTGGATGACTGGATATAGCGAAGCTCTTTACCATCTTGATGATCGGATCCAACAATCAAATAATGAGGGTTATAAGCAAGGATGGTTTAATGCACTGGGGATGTTAAAGTTGGAGTAGGGCCACTATCTATGGGATTATTATTACCCTGGATTGCTCGAGTTGCCCGTGCCTCCTTTCAAGCTTGATATGAATTGGATTCCTACTCGGGCAATTCCTCAGTGCTTAATCTCCAAGTATCTCGGCGACTACGGCCTTCATTCTAATTTTTAGATATATCGCCCTGAACACTTGCTTGATCGGCCATCTGTAATGAATGTCAGGATGCTTCGAGATGTAAATTTTATAAACTCTCCTTATGCCTTAGATGATCCTCCTGTTGGATTAGAACCTGTTTCAAAGGCAGAGGGAAAGAAACCCATAGAGTAGGATTTTTATGTAATAAGTAGTACTTTTAACAGCATATGTAATTATTTTTTATTTAAATGAAGAAATTTTTTGTTTTCTTTGCATTTTAATTGTCATTGGTTTGAAAGTATTTTGTAAAATGTCTTTGTTTGTGAATATATGCATATTTTGATATGCTATTCTGTTTTATTTTTTTGACTATAGTGACTTATCACTCTTTGATTCTAAGCAATGAAACGACTTACATCCCATGATCCTGCTTAGTTTAACCAACCTGAGTTGGAGAAAATTGATTTTGCCGACCAACTGGAGTTGGTGGATATTATTTTACCGATCAACCGTAGTAGGTGGATTTTATTTTACCGACCAACCGTAGTTGGTGGATTTTGATTTACCGACCAATCGTAGTTGGTGGATTTTTATTTACCGACCAACCGTAGTTAGTGGATTTTTATTTTACCGACCAACAGTAGTTGGTGGATTTTTATTTTACCGACCAACCGGAGTTGTTGGATTTTTATTTATCGACCAACCGGAGTTGGTGGATTTTATTTACCGACCAACCGGAGTTGGTGGATTTTTATTTATCGACCAACCGTAGTTGGTGGATTTCTATTTACCGACCAACCGGAGTTGGTGGATTTCTATTTACCGACCAACCGGAGTTGGTGGATTTTTGTTAAGATCATTCTAAACTTGATGCATAGTGTGTAGCACTAATACTTCGAAAAATTTCATCAAAAAGAGAGAACTGGGTAAAAATTTCAACACTTTATTCATACTGAAGAAAACTACATTTATATAGGAATCCCAACTATTGATAATACTTGAGTAGATGCTCTACATTCCATGCATTCTTAAATTCTTTTCCCTCCAAGGTTTCAATCCTATATGTCCCTGGTCGAACGACCTCTATTATTCTGTAAGGTCCATGCCAGTTAGCTTCCAGTTTTTTGTGCTTTTGAATTACTTTCTTCAACACATAGTCTCCTTCCTTCAAATCACACTTCTTTACCCTCCTATTGTAAAACAAAGCTGTTCGTTGTTGGTATGTAGCATTCCTGATTGTTGCGTCTTCTCTAACTTCTTAGAGCATATTTAAGTCTAATCGCCTCATCAAATCACTGATAGGAGAATTGAAATTCAGCACTCTGTGTGTGGGTAGGCCCAACTCAACAAGTATAACTGCTTCACTTCCAAATACCAGCATGTATGGAGATTCTCCTATTGCTGCTCGTGGCGTAGTACGATAAGCCCACAACACATAATGTAGCTCGTTAATCCAATTTTTCTTTGCATCATACAACCATTTTTCAAACCATTCACCAGTGTTCTGTTCTTCACCTCAATTTGTCTATTGCTCTGGGGATGGCCTGGTGCAGAATGGGTTTTTAATATGTTTGACTAATGATAATATGCAGCAAACTCCTCGTTGTCAAACTGGGTTCCATGATCTGTGATGAATGCATGGGGAAGCCCATATCTACAAATGATATTCTTCCAAATAAATTGATACACTTTGTCATATGTCATTTCAATAAGAGGCTTAGCTTCTACCCATTTAGTAAAATAATCCATAGCGACCAAAAGGTATTTAAATCTTCCTTGGGTCGTTGGAAGTGGCCCGACCATGTTTATTCCTCACATGGCGAATGTCCAAGGAGACGTGATGGGTGTTAGCAATGCTTGGGGAGTTCTTCGGATAGAGGAGAAACGTTGACATTTGTCACATTTCTTGGCATAAGCTACACAATCAACTCTCATCGTTGGCCAGTAATATCCTTGCGCTGTCATTCTTTGCAAGAGTGTCCGACCTGCTACATGAGCTCCATAAGACCCTTCATGGACGTCTTCAATCAAATTTTTCACCTCGGAGGAGTGGGCACATCTTTACAAGCCTTCTATAATTCCTCATTTATATAAAATGCCATTAGTCAATACATAACGAGCAACTTTAAACTTTAGTTTCTTGGCTGCGAGTTTATCAGTTGGTAAAGCCCCTTCCTCAATATAGGCCCTGATGGGATCCATCCAAGATGGTCCTAAATCAAGAGCAATGAAGTTCATCATCAGATCTTTGTAAATGCTCCGACTAGCCAAGATTTCTATTGGGATTATTCTTCGTAGCTCGGTGCGTGTGGCTGAGGCTAACCGAGCTAAGGCATGTGCTCTTGCATTCTCCAATCTTGGTATTCTAATCAATTGTACTGCATTAAAGCTTGATATAATCTCCATTGCTTTCGCATGATATTAGATCATCAATTCTCCTTTTGTTGCATACACTCCCAACATTTGATTTACAATCAACTGTGAGTCACTAAATACAACGACCTACTCTGCTTTCATTATTTTGGCTAGACTGAGACTCACGATCATAGCTTCATATTCAGCCTCATTATTTGAAGCCTTAAATTGAAAACGTAGAGCATACTCCAAATCGATCTCATCGGGTCTATTTAAAATAACTCTTGCTCCACTGCCCGTAGTGTAAGAAGAGCCATCTACATATAAATTCCACACAGTTATCCCATTATCAAACTCTTGGTCAGACAGAGTTCCTCGGTGGAATATTTGATGCTTCCTTATATCCTTCTCTAGCGCTTCTTGCTACTCTTTGACCATCTTCTCTTGCTCGTCTACCGACTTAAGTTGATTGGTGTTAAAATTTGATGGTCCTGTAACATCCACAACCTAGTCGGTATTCAACTTCTGCTCTTCGGAGGTGTCTGGATAGTTGAACTTTGTGATAAAATCTGCCACTGCTTGCCCTTTGAGTGACAACCTGGGCTCATAAATTATATTGTATTCACCCAATTCCACGGACCAATACATCAATCTTCCTGATTTCTCTAGTTTGTGCAGAGCTTGCCTTAATGGCATGTCTGTATACACAACTATAGTATGAGCCTGGAAGTATGGCCTTATCGCTCTACTTGCTTCGATCAACTCTAGTGCTAACTTTTCCAGCCTTGGATATCTGATCTTTGCTCCTCGAAAGGCCTTTCTAGTGTAATAGATTGGTTTTTGCACTCCATCCTCCACTCTTATCAACGCCGAGCTCACTGCATTTTCTGAAACATCCAGATACAAGTATAGTCTTTCTCCCATCACTGGTATGGATAACAATGGAGGTGCTCCCAGGTATTTTTCTTCAATTCTTGAAAGGCCTTCTCACATTCATCATTACACTCAAAAGTCTTTCGGAGTGTTTTGAAGAATGTGAGGCATCTATCAGTTGCTCGTGACCCAAACCTGTTAAGTGCTGCAACTCCCCTGTCAGGCTTTGTACTTCCTTCTTCGTCGTTAGAGATCGTAGCTCCAATAGAGCCTTGATCTTTTCAGGATTCGCCTCAATTCCTCGTTGATTAACGATATATCTGAGAAATATGCCTTCTCATACTCCAAATATACATTTGGTGGGATTTTGCTTCATTTGATATTTTTGTAATTGATCAAAGGTCTGGCCCAAGTCAACTAGATGATCATCATCTTTCTTGCTCTTCTTCAGCATGTCATCAACATAAACTTCCATGTTACAAATGATTTTCTCTGCAAACAACTTGTTCATCATCCGCTGATAGGTAGCACCTTCAATTTTAAGTCCGAAAGGCATAACGTTATAACAAAGTTTCCCTTGGGGTAGTAAAAGAGGTACTCTCCCTGTCTTCAGGTTTCATTTTAATCTGGTTGTAACCAGAATAAGCATCCATGAAACTTAATAGTTCGTGCCCCGAGGTAGCATCCACTAGTTGATCAATTTCGGGCAAAGGAAAATGATCCTTTGGGCATGCCCTGTTAAGGTCGGTAAAGTCTACACACATCCTCCACTTATTATTTTTCTTCTTTACCATCACCACATTAGCTAGCCAATCAGGATATTTAACATACTCTATAAAAGAGGCTTTTTGTAGCTTCTCTACTTCCTCCTGTATAGCTTGATTTTTCTTAGGGATGAATACTTTTCTTCACTTCTTTACTCGCTTGATTTCCTTATTCACGTTGAGCTCATGACACAAGAAATTCAGATCTATTCCTAGCATGTCTTCATGACTCCATGCAAAAGTGTGCTTTCTTCGCCTTAGGAATGCTATCAATTCTTGTTTTATTGATTCATCCAAGGATGCACCAATTTAAGCTGTTCGTTCTGGATGCTCGTCGACCAGAATAACATTCTCAGTAGCCTCCATAACCTACCCTTTCATGAGTTGGGATTTGTCTCTAGGGTCTAGTTTTTCAATCTTCGCATCTTCTATTTGGTAGGTAGTAGTCTTCATTCTGGATTCTTCATGCTCTTCCTGCTCGGTAGATGAATAGTAGCATTCCCAAGCTACTTTCTGGTCGCCTTTCACCACTCCTACTCCAAAATTGGTTGGGAATTTTAAACATTGATGTACAGTAGATGGTACTGCTTTGAATTTCTTTAGTCCTACCCTTCTCATGATGATGTTGTAAGCTGATTCGACATTTTTATCCATTACGAAGAAGCGAACTCTTTCTATTCGACAAGCAGGCCATGTACCAATAAGCATATCCAACTTGATCGTCCCAAGTGGAAAAACTTTTTCGCCAGTGAAACGAAGGAGGGGCCTATGATATGGTTCCAATTGGGATAACTTCAAATTCAAACTGTCAAAGTATGGGTAGAACATGATATCTTCCGAGCTACCATTATCCACAAGTACTCGTGAAATTACCACTTCCTTCATTCTCATCTTGGTTATCAATGGGTCATCATGAGGATATAGTACACCTATCAGGTCGTTCTTAGAGAAACCAATGACTAGTTTGTCCTTATTTACCTTCCTCGGGCGATCATCTTCAGCCATATTTATTCGCTGAATGTACGAGCCAGCTTGATCCTTATTGAGGTAAGCTTTTCTCTCGGCAGTCATATCTCCACCTCCTGTATCTCCTAACATTACATTCAAATGATCCAAAATGGATAGAAAATACCTCACGTTCTGGCTATTTTGGTCTTTTGGGGAGATCGGGGTCGTCTTGATCATCATCCGGGTCTTCTTCATGACTTCTCTTCTTATCTTCTTTTGCTCAACGAGGAGATCTAGACCTCTGCCTTACTCGGTAGTTGCTCTTTCCACCATTTCGACGATCCACATACTTGTTCAATTTTCCTCGCCTAATGAGCTCTTCAATTTCATTCTAGAGAGCTACGCAGTTTTTGGTCGTATGACCATGATCCTTATGGAACTCACAATATTTGGATTTATTCCTCTTGTCAGGATCTGTCTTCATTTTTTCAAGCCAGTTTAGCTCCTCGTTGTTCTTGATCTCTTCCAGAATGTGGTTTATGTATACCTTCAAAGGAGTATAGTTTCCAAATTTCTTCAACTATTCCAATGCTTGCTTTGCTTTTGATTTCCTGTTACCACCATTGCTCTTTTGTTCCTTCTTCTCAGTCTTATCACCCTCAACCTTAGTCTCTTTGGTGTCCATATTCTTCTTTGCAGCCATAGCTTCCTCGGCATTCATAAGTTTGGCTGCCTCTGCCATGGTTGTAGGCGGATCTTTGGATAGAGTGTAGTATAATTTATTTGGCAAAAGTCCACTCATCAAAGTAGTGATTGTTATCTTCTCTTCGTAGTCAATAACTTCGAGCTTCTCATTATTGAAACGAGCAATATAATCCCTAGTGCTCTCACCTGCCTTATGTCTAACACTTAACAAGTGTGACACTCGTTTAACTGGTTTTGCTCCAAAACAAAAGTTTCCAATAAAGAGCTCGGCTAGTTGAAAGAAAGTCGCAATCTTCCCACGAGGAAGATTGTTGTACCATATTTGAGCAGATCCAGTGAGAGTTCCTGAAAATGTCCTACATCGAATCTCGTCTGGAACAACATAGATATCGGCAGCTGCTTGGTATTGTTCTATATGAAGGAGAGGGTCAGTTTTTCCATCATATTTAGGCATCACCATAGGAGCTTTAAATTTTGATGGCGTGGGAAAATCCACAATTGCCTATACAAAGGGTGTCCCTTGAACAAAAGCTCTTTGTAAAGGATTCTTGGCCTTATCCATTTCCACTAACCTGTCTTCCAACCTCTGCATAGAACCTTTCCATGCGTCATTTCCTTCTTCGATCCTATTGGTTCGAGCAACAGACCGTGTTGAGTTTGCCTCTTGGGATCTTTCACGATGAGAAGCTGGTCATGATTGGGCATAGCCTCCCTTTAAATCAGAGGGTCGTTGGGAGTTCCTCGACACAATCCTAGGGGAACTTCTATTCCTCCTAGGACCTAAAAGATCAAAAGGAGACACTCTACTTAATCTTTTAAGAGGACTTGTCCTTTCTAGAGATAGAGTGATGTTTTATTGAGTGTTTGTAGCTCGTACCGAGGAAGTCCGTCCAGGCTGTTAAGAAGGATCATTAGATCTCTCAGTACGAAATTAATCGGTGTGTCTAGACTGATATTTCTCTGGGAATAACATTCACCTAGTTCGCGAAGAAGGTAATCGGGTATTTCTCTGAATGCTTCGTTGTCCTGACTGGGTAGGCGTTCCTCCCTGGATAGTTTGTATGAGCTGTCGCACGGTTTCTTGCATGGCCATCTGTCCTTGGGCCAAACTAGACATTATACCAACCAAATCTTGGACATTTGGGGGAGTAGATGGATTTGGAGGGATTACATCATTTCGATTACTGAATTGAGGATTATCAGCAATTGATGATGAATTATTTTGGTGAAAAACGATGAGTATAGTCATTTCCCACAGACGGCGCCAATCTGTTGATGTAAAAAATTAGATTATCTCTAATTTATCAATCACAGATAAAAATAAATAAGACAAAAGATTTTTAAATTGGTTCAGCCTTGTAAGAATGGCCTACTTCCACTGTATTTGTTAGTGCTGAATGTTTGCAGAATTCTCGATAATGGATTTACCAAGAAATTCCGAGTCCTCTGCTAATGAGGAGGTTACAATGTATTTATATCCTTGAGATTGTACAAATGATAGGACTATGCGCTGTTATCTAGTAGACATATACATCTGTATGATAATAAAGGGCATTTAATTCGCAATCGTCTCTTTTGATTCTCTTGATTTGGGTGCGTTGTATGCTTAGTAGCTCGGACTTCCTAAGCTGATCAGACCGCCTAAGTAGCTCGACACGCTTAGAGCTACTCGGGGCCCCTGAGTTCCTCGTGGCTTCTTAGTTACTCGGTAGACTTGAGTTGCTCGTCTGGAGTATCGGTATTTGCCATGTAAGCTGACACGTGTCTTCAAGTGATTGGTCCATGTTAGCAGACTAAATTTGGTATCAACATGCATGATGTTGTTCACTACTACATTTGTTCTCAATCCCATGTTATTGTGTTTGTAGTTGTTGGTATTGTTTGATTCTAGGTTTGAAACTAATTTCCAGATTTATTGAGGATTTCAAAATAATTTATCAAACTAGTTTCATGAATGGTTTTAGGTTGCAAACTAATTTCGATTCTGATTTGCTGTGCTTTTTGGAAATTATTATGCATAGTACCGGGTTTTCTTTTGAATTGAATGACTGATTGCATTTACATTAGGAGTTTTCTTCAATTTTGTTGATATTAATAATGGATATATATGAATTTGTGTGATTTTTTATTTTTCTTTATCTACTTTCAAGGTAAAACTCGAGTGGCGGTGAGATCCTATTTGACACTTCTCCATGGCCAGATGTAACACCTATGTGCCTGCTATGGAGATGATCAAGTGGTTCGATACCAACTAGTCTTTTTTTACAAATCAATCACTCCTATCAACTTAAAAATGTGGTTTATAATCATAGTAATACTTATGTAATGAATATAATTAATGATGGACTGTTCATGTTTTGATGTAGCCATTTTACTATCCCCGAGTTGGGACTTGATGTGAAGTTTTCATATGCTTCCCACAAGGTAGTGAAAAAATACAAGGATGCTAAAGCGGTATGTGGATGCTTTTCAATTTTGTAGGTTTCCAATTGTTGACCTTTGATTAGTTGTCTTATTCGATGCGATCACTAAATCCGATGTCATAAATTAAAAATGATTATGTCTTGTATTCAGTTCCCAACGAGTTTGAGAGTTCTTATTGCGGGTGATGATAACTATACTCCTATACAACGTGTGATCAACATTTGTGCCAGATGAATCTATATGAAGCTTAAAACGTGTAGACAGGGATGGTCATTGGATGTTTTTTAAAACCAAAACTCAAATATAATAAACTAAGGTATTTTGACGTTTAATATAGTTTTACGTCACGAGTCACAAGATAGCCTCCCATAAAATTGAGCATTGAACAATTAGTTCTATATCTTCTGTTTTTACCAGTAAAAACTAAGTCTACTACTAATGAATTCAATAATTTAGCGACACTCTTGATATCTTTGAGGCTTCGATCAGTTTGATGATGTAGGGAACTTAAATCACTGTCCTGATGAGAGGAGAAAGTTTCAAACCCTACCAAAGAGGTATTTTCATTTTCAATTCCTATGAGAATGTCAAATATATCTCATATTTGTACTTGCACTTTTGTGTCCACTAGTAAGCGTATATTTTTATTATGAATGTACTGTAGTTGTAATTCATATCTCATAAGAACTTTTGGGTCCACTAGTAAGCGTATATTTTCGTTATGAATTCATATCTCATAAACACTTTTGTGTTCACTAGTAAGCGTATATTTTGGTTATTAATGGCGTATATCCAATTTAAATGTGTGTGCCCGCCTAATAAAAACTGTCATCCATATATTAACTTATTTTAGTTAAGTCATAATCATCATTGTCATTAGTTTTAAAAAGTAGTTGTGTTGAGTATTTAACTTTTTGTTCTATCTCATATTTGTTGGTGCTTTTTTATCGGCGTGGATTTCAGATTGGCTGCCGACGACCACCCTTCTGTTCATTTTTTACTCAGATTCGATTCAAAATCATCAGAGGCTAAAGCATCTCCACAATCAGGTGCCGACGACCACCTGTGCTCTTTATTCTCTATTTTTTCCAATTGACGATAAAAAAATACTTTTCAAAACAGTTTATATATACCTATCAGCTATATATATCTGTTACGTATACGTCGGGGCACTATATATATATTTCTTTTCTTAAGAAAATTAGATGATTTTATTGATTGAAGATAGAGTAGGACTCTCTAGATGGCATGCAAAAAAGAAAATAAAACTATCTATACATCATGCTTGTAGAAAATTGAAAATTTTGAATATCTAGCCTACAAGGTTTTCTAACAAATCTTTAAGTATCTTCTAGATTTGAAAATATGTAAGAGTTTCTTTGGGAAATGCCGTAAGCAGATAAATTTACTGCAACTTTGTTCACTTCTCTTAGGCAAAACTTTATAGAGCAGTGAATATTCAGAAAGACATCCTCAATTCCTTTAATATCATGTTTGATTCTCCATAGGATGCTTAGAGAAATACCAGATAAACAATTGAATAAAATCTTTGAATCAGTTTCAGTTTCAATTTGAAAGTGATGTTGTTGTAATTAGTATTTGATGCTTTCCTTGATGACTTGAACTTGAGCTTCCAAACTAGAACCTCGATTAGTAAAATTTGAAGATGCCCGTATAAAATTGCCATTCTCATCTTATATAACAGCCCCTATACCTGACCTTGAGTTCTCCATTTTAGAAGCAACACAATTAAGTTTAAATCTCCCTGAAGAAGGTCTCTCCCACTTCTTATTACCTATGAATCTTTCAATAGACAACTTAGGAATTATTTTGAACATACTCAAGGTATCTTGAGAAAATTCTTTATGACCTCCTTTCAAATTCAATCTCTGACCTATATAAGATATTCTGAGAATCACACTTTAAATTATGTTCAAATGCTTTATAGGTTTTGCTTCATATAAGGCTTTATTCCTGCTTAGTCAAAGTTCCCAAATAATGTACAGAGGGATCACCTTGAAGAACAATTTCTAGAACTCTAAGCTACCTAACTGCAACCACCACATAATAATGGAACCATGAATATTTAAAGGCAGCTGATCGATACCCATGATACCATTAAAATACTTCCATACTTGAGATGCTATAAGACCTGATCAAAATAAATGATATAATGTTTTTGAAGCTTCATGACAACAGTTACACCTTGATGCAAGTCTAATTCCCACTGATTGCACTTTTTCTTCTATAGGAACACATCTGGATAGAATTTTCCATGCAAAGACTGATATGTTTGGGGGGATTTTTAGATGCTAAAGATCTTTAAAATCCAATTAAGAGAGTCTTGTTTGTCTTGAAATCTAATAAACTATTTGAAAAGAGAAAGAACCACTAACTAAAGGTAGGCTTCCAGATCAGATCTGTTGAAATCGAAACCGAATTCTCCTCCACAACTTCCCAACACGGTTGAATCCTCTTAAAACACTTTAAACCATTTGAACCTGCCATGTTTGAATACCTGGCCTTCATAAATTGAGCCCATAAGCTACAACCTGCTTTATAATTTCAAGCAGGTTTTATATAATAACTGTTTTATATATATGTGATATATAACTGTCAGTTTATATATTTAGCATTGTAGTTTTGATTTCATACCTACTCAATAACTTTGTCGATTTCCATTTCGATCGGGGATGTTGTGGTGGAATTTGACCATCATTTTAACTACTACAAAATCCTGTACTCTAAATTTTCATAATTTTTGTCCCAATATGCAAGTAGAACATTATAAGAAAATATATTAAAGAAGTCCACAACTAATGTGAAAACTCATTAGAATATCATGGTATTTGATTTTTTTATTTCATAATGGTCTACGATTTTCAAAATGTCCCCTCTTATATAATCATCTCATATTATCTTGGTTAGTTCTAATCATCTCATATTATCTCATTTAGTTCTAATCATATCGTATTATCTTTTTTAGCACTACACCAAAACACTCTTTTTGTAACGGACTATTATTTTGATTACTAACAGTATTATACCATTACTATTTATCACAATAAAATAACGTTATTAATTTAATATAAGTGTTACTAATATTGATTCAATATTTCAAGAGGTATTTTTCTCCTAAAGAAGTAAATGACTCCAACTAAAATTTACTCCCAAAACTCAAAAAACCCCTCTCACACACACGCTAAACTCTAAAAAACCAAACATTTCTTCCCCTCTCTCTCTCTCTCTCAGATCTGACTGCTCACACACGAAACCCCTGTTCCATCATAGGGTTCTAGCTACAGAGTGGAACAACATACAGATCGTTTGTCAAGTCAACAAACATGGATCGTTCGATAAAAATGACTTCGATTCTCGCCAACCCATATCTCCAAAGGTTCATTTCATTTCATTTACCAATTTGTTTTGGTAAATTTGAGTTTTGAGAGGTCTTATTTGAACCTAGTTATGTATTGTTTAATTTATTGATTCCCTTTTCCCATTTGGTGATTTGCTTTCTTTTCTTGCATTAATCTTATTAGTGATTGTCTTGCTCCAAGATAAAAATTAAGTTTTATTAATACTTGTTTGTTGGTCAACATATGGGGTTTGTATTCTGCAGTCTGTTATTGCAGCGTGTGTACATTGGAAATTTAGTTATAGTGTAAGGAATGGTGTGTGTGCTTGAAGGAGAGACGAGAATGTAAAGTGCAAGTGAATTGAGTGGACCACAATTGGGGTGCAATTGGTGTTACTTTTTCTTACTAATTAAATGTCAACTGATCTGAAAACATTGATTTCATTAACTCAGTAATTTTCCTCAACAACACATCACACGGATAATTAACTGAGTGTCTCTAAGTAAATTTCATTTTTTGTTGTCATTTTTACTGTTAGGATTCATTTTTATGATAATAATGGACATTCTCATTACAAAATCCCCATTCGTTCTGTTCGTCTGGGGTTTCATTAAGTATTTAGGGGTTTAAGTGGTTTTATGGAGTTCTAATTCATCTTTAATGACTTTTTTACAAGTATTGATGTTTATTTTTTTGGAAGGCAGTTCCTAAGCTTCAGTTTAGTTAGTGGAATATAATGCTCTCAACTAGAGGTTTGTGTCTCTGTGTTTTATTTTAATTGGAATGTGTGAGCCCTAGCCATCTAAGTTTATTTTTAACTACAGTTGTTGTTGTTCAACTTTTAGTTGTTCTAATTGCTCGTGTTTACTGTAATCTACTTCCAACTCTGCAAGTATGGTCATAGAATACACTTTGTAGTGTAACTCTTTTTTTCTTTACGTTTGTTGTCTCTAAGATATTAAGTTATTCGGTATTTGGTTATTTTCAATGTCTTTTTTGAGTCTCTCGTCAATTTGCAATAATGACATATTCCATCTTGCTATCTTGTCCTGCATTGTAGAAGTATAAAAATTTTTGGTTTTCGAATAATTTATCCCATATTCAAGTAATATTAAGGCTGCAACTTCATGTTTATTTAGACCACATATGTTTTTTTTACAGAAAATACAATGATTACAATGCTGGAAGGTAGTGGCTAAGAAGTCTGGTTCATCTGGAATTGGGCTGGTTATATATCAGAAGCCAATTTCATCTACCTGCTATGAAACACGCACAGAAAATAAATTGCGTTTGTGTGATCAAAATAGATGGCAGAACAGTTCATAGTATGTTTTAAAGGCGTTGATTCTGCATGACCTAATTAGTCTTTATAATCACCATCATCATTTTTATTCTTCTTCTTGGATAGGTACGTACCCCTTGAGAGCTGTCTTCCACCACTAACAGTAACAACCATGGATAATTCATAAAAATGGCCCACACCCTATCCCAAAAGGCTCAGCAGTAAACCTCAAAGCATCTCAATGGAGCCAGATGCTGAAAAAATCTTCTACGAGGACACTTAATATATTCCACTAATATTTAGGTTAGATTTTCTAATGTGATGGATATGAATGCCGGTTATGGAGGGTAAGAATTTTTATTCACTTCATGAGCAGATTCCACTACTATTTTTCTCTATTATTGTCTCTAATGTTTTCTATGCTGGTCAGATTTGCTGCTGCACTTAGTGGTCCTGAATGAAGCCAAGTACCTGAGGAGATGATTCTGTAAGTCTTTCATCTAATTTCATAAAACATACTCCTTGCGTCGTCATCGTTTGAAAGTTAAACATTAATTTTTTCCCAACATTTTTGGTCCTAAAAACGATGAATACCTTTGAAAGCAAGACACACTTGGATCATTGTTCTCTTATGGATGGGTATTGTTCTGTGGGTAATTTTTTAATCTCACCTAGTTTTACATACTATTTTTAGTAACATGACTACTAATTTTGAATAGGATTATAAGAAATTACAACTATTAGTTAGGGGCAGAGCGAGTATTTTATGACCATGTGTGCATGTGGTTCTCTCTCCTTGTTGATACCAAAAGGACAAGTGAACTTGTTTATTAGAGTACTCGTAATAAAAGCAAAGAAGAAACCTCATTTACCAAGTAGCCAACGGTTTGAACTGGGTAGGATATTAGTGTATTTTATACATAATATTAATGTAAAATTATGTCCATGTCCGAAGATTTGGAAGGATTGTACTTTTCTTGCATTTATCTGTCTGTTCCCCAATTACTTATTTAATTAAATTTCATTATACTAGAATAAAAAACTACTGATGCAATGTCATTTAAATCTGGCATTAGCCTTAAAAGAAATTCCTGGAATCTGTTATGAAATAATCGAGGCACTCAGAATCCTTCCAAATCTTATAAAAGCCTTTTCGGGTTTTTGATTAATGTGTAGATATTCATATATTGAAGGTCATTTTATCGTGGATGAAGACTATTTTGTCACAAGGAACTCATGTTAACGATCTCAACTTGTTGATTTGGTTTGTTGTGGAGAAAATATCTTACCTAAACTGTAATTGTGGAGAAATGTATGTCCTTATTGTCTGGCAAGTAGAAGCACTTGTTGTACTGTTGTAGTTTAGGCATATCATTTAGCTTTCTTCCCCTTACAACTATTCCATTTACAGTGTCAACCTGATAAATCTGCTCCGGTCCCAAGATTTGGTGAGTGGGATGAGAACGATCCTTCATCAGCGGAAAACTGTACTCACATTTTCGATAGAGTGCGAGTAGAAAAGAAAACTGGTTCGCCAAAAATATTAGGCCGGGATGGTGATCAATCTTACAACAGACCCAAGAAATGGCTGAAAACAATAAGGTATGACATTCATTTTAAATTTGATGTGAATGTGTCAAACAGGTTGCGATTGCGTCAGGGGATGGTAAGCACGTGGATAGAGTGAGAGAAGCATAAAAGGGGATGGATTTAGTAAATGTTGTGTGTGTGGATGCTAAGGGATTGGAGCTTAAAGAAAATAAGCTTCACTTAACCACGCAGGATCAAGTTAAGCTTGGACAATTGTTGGTTGATGCATATCTCACACCTTTTACACCCCAACTAAATTTACCTTCTTCTGCGACTTCTTGCCCATGTTTTAGTTTTAGATTTTGATTTCAGATTTTGTTTTGATGTAACGTTCATGATTATGCGTGACGATTCGTGTTTGATTAATAAATAGTGGATGGTAGTTTTGGTCTTTGCTTCTCACATACAATCTTAACATCTGTTATCAGTACCCACAAGTTACTAAGATCATCTCAATTTGAACCCATTTTAAGATGCCATATAAGTAATAAATAAAAAAGCTATTGTTATTATATGTTTCGGTTTCGGGGGAGGGTGTTTCACCTGGAATGATGAATAATAGAAAGTGGTTCGGACTTATAACTATGGCAAATATTTTTGTTTCTTTTATTATTTGGATAAAATAGTTCTCATTATATAGGATTGGGGTTAAATAGTTTTGTTTCATTTACTTTTGTTACCATTAAAACAATAAAATGTACTTGGTAAGGAATTGTCCAAAGGGCCTTGGATTATGGGAGGGCCCTTGAAAAATCTGTTTTTTTTAATTTTGTACTAAGATTAGTAACATAATTTTACCGTTACTAATTATGAATGTTAATGTTACTATTAGTAACATAATTTTACCGTTACTAATTTTGATATTTTTGTTACTATCAGTAACAGAATTTTACCATTACTAATTTTGAATTTTTCGTTTCTATTAGTAACACAACTTTAGCGTTATTAATTCTGAATTTTATCATTACTATTAGTAACATAATTTAATCTTTACGAATTTTAAATTTTATCGTTACTATTAGTAACAGAATTTTACCGTTACTAATTTTAATTTTTCCCGTTACTATTAGTAACCGAATTTTACCGTTACTAGCTTCGTGTCACACACCTTTTTTCTAACAGAAAAATTGTATTACTAACGACGTGTTTTGGTGTAGCGTAGTTCTAATAGTAAGAGGTCTTTTGAGGACACATCTCTTCGCTCCCTTGGCCCGTACTTACCTTTTAAATAGCTATATAGTTGTTATACATACTCCCCATATATATATATATATATATATATAAGAGATAAGAGCTACATAGCTGTTATATAACAACTATGTAGCTCTTATATATATGGAGCCTTTGGGATTTAGTCCCACTTTTTAAGAATCGTTAGTTGTTGATACTAAGCATTTTAGATTTTAGTTATTAGTCCTATTCATATAAACGCCACTAATCACAATGAAAATTAACTTCAAGTTGTTTATGATTGTACATAATATATACTTCCGCACCTTTTATTTATGAGTAAATTTGGCATATATGTGAGCCAGCCTTCACAATTTTATGTCAAAAAATTTTTAAATTCTTTTTATTGATTCGGGGTAGACATAGCATCAAATATACGCTAACTGCAGCAACAACAGTGGTCCCTTTTCACCATTCAGTAATTTCTTATTTTTACCTCTTGCATTCATTTTAGCTGTGTATGAGACAAAAAATGGGATGCTTATGTTTTTTTTATTTCATACTTCTATTCCCTTCGCACCTCAAAATATGACTACAGACTGACATCTATTCTTGTTTCTATTGTATACTCTTTCCACCTTCTTACGCCCCCTCTACCTTCTCATTTATATATCTCTTGATATATATGACATTCTTATGATTAATTGCTTTAATATATTGAACTGTGTATGTTCCTAGATTGTAATTTCTGACATTAACATCCTACACCTTAAAGTTGAAGGTCACTCCGTATATATACACAACTTACCTTTGAACACGACTCCAACATAACTTGAGGACGTATTTAGCAAATTTGGGACCATTAAGCGTGGTGGTGTTCGAGTTAGAAGTATCAAGGTTTGCTTGAGATATCATTATTTCAAATTAGTCCAACTGAATATTATACTCACAAAATATTTATAAGGTTGTTTTTGTAATTTTTTGTCCAGCAGCAAGGTTTTGTTTTGGTTTTGTGGAATTTGGATCGTTGGACTTCATGCATAGTGCAATAAAGGTACACCATATATTTTTTCCTCATTGAGACAATTTATGGAGATCATGTATATTGAGAGTCCTATGCCTTGGATCTTCCTCGTTATATATATACACCTTACTATAGCGGGGTTGTGGTAACATCCTACCCTTTGTATATTTGATTATGACAAACCATTTAATCTAATCTTAAACCTTATTCGTGTTATAAAATTATTTTAAAGACTTGGTAAAATTATTCCAATAGAGATATTTGTTGCGGCCCATGAGAAGATTGGGGGAGAAGTAGACTCGGGAATAATTTAATGAGTAACATTTGTCACTAACAAAATCTTATTGATCATAGTTATTAAGCCAATATTCAATGAGTAATAATAAGCATTTTTACGTTCACTTATTTGGAATTACACTTACCACAACACAACAATTGGAAAATTTTCGATGACACAAACTAGAAACTAGGAACAACTCTAAAGAGGGAAACTTAAGCGAACAAATAGGAAAAAGACCAGATAATGTGGGACATGATCAACAAAATGCTAGAAAATAGGAACTACCAATAGAATGCTAACAAATTGAAACAACAAGGCTGAGTTGTTACAACCGTAACAGTGACCCTGCATACAAAATACTCCACACATGGTAACAAGTTGGGTTACATAAGGTGAGATCCGTTAAGATCCATGTCAAGTTTGGTACATCAGACAAAAGAATGTACAAGAAACCAAAGAAAATAATTAATGAACGAAGGCAACAACAAAAATTGAATAGGGGTAAGAACTAATTACCGATGAAAATTTGAACACACATGTAGGTATTTTTAATGAAATTCGAGATTGCCCTCCAATTATCTTGGAATCTGAATGAGTGGAAGAAATGCCTAGGTGAACATAATCTTCTAATTTCCATTTATAATGGAAACAACTATACTTAATTATCATTAAACTAGCTTACAACTTGAAAAATGTTTGCTTCATATTTAAGAATAGGAGTCATGATTCTTCGAAATGGAAGTTCAGTACCCATCCTAATAATAGTCATTCTTTCCATTTGCATCCTATTTAATAAAAAAAAAGTCTATTTAGAATTCAGAAAGATGAGTATATATAGTTAGTATTTATGGCTCCTCCAAAGGTAATACCACCACTTTAGCGTGCAATGTTCACCATCATGTTAAATGGTATTTATTTTGATTCATTTATGGCGATGTTTGTGATGAATAATTGTGAGTACAAGCATAAAAAAATAGATTTCTTCAAAGTGTAGAACATTGTATTCATATAAAGTATGAACATAAACTAAGGGCCATGGAAAAATCCTTAATGAGTATATTCACGAGTGTTCTCATTTTGTACCAGTACTACTGTTTCTTTGTGCAACTTTAAGTGATTCCTATTATTTTTTTTAGAGAAATTCACCTTAGTAAGTTACATTTTAGCCACTAGCTATCTTCATTTACCTTTTCCATCTTAATATGATAGATAAATTGTCATTGAGATTGCTTAATTTTCCCTTGCAATATTAATTTTATCTTAATTCATTGTGATTTATGTATGATTTATTGTATGTAGAAACTAAGTGTTAACAATTGGAAGGAGACTGCTCTATAAGTAATTTGCATTCAATTTCATGTGACCATTCTCAGTAATTGGCATAATGCGTATTTATCTTAATTATTGTTATCATGTTTCGGGACCTATAAGTAATTGGCGTAGTGTGTTGTTTTCTCGAGTTGTATGATAGTATTTGGAACTAGCATGAGTTTCCTCTAATTATCCTCTTGTTGTTTGTTATTGGACAGGTACCAGGACTAAGGGGTAGAATAGAGCAAGAACAGAGGCATGGGCATTACTGTACCACATATGATCTATTTATCCTTGTGATAGATATGAATTGAAATTCATAGACTCCTAAATTAGCTGAGGTTGGAAAATCAATGCGAATGAAAAAAGAGGATGCAAAATTGGGGACACTCCCGGGTCAGGTTAAAAGTTGTTATAACAGCCTTATATAACAACTGTTAAAGCTTATAACAACTATAACAGCGGCTATATAGCTGTTATAGCAGCTATATATGTATAGTCGAACACATTATTGTTGTGCTAGGCCAGACTAATCTTTTCTGTGATGCGTACTTTTGAACAATCTAAATAAAGATGGTGAATTGGGTTTAGTGAAATGGCAGTTAATCAATTTAAGATTGTGCTAGTATTGTTTTTCTTGGAATATTTTTTTAACATGGTGGATAATCCTATAAATAAAGGAAACTCTGCCCAATTTTTAAAAAATATTTTTACTTTCGTGTTGTAAACAATTTTTTTTATTGTTGTGATGTTACATAATGGTATAATTGTCATCGTTATAATGTTACATAATGGTATAGTTGTTAACAACCTTGTTTAACAGTCTGTTACGCTATTATTATTTGCCCGGTAATAATTTTTTGTGTCTACTTGTGTCCAATGCAAGGAAAGGGTACTCTTCATTGCAGATATTTTGTGTTGAAGTTCATGAAGTACTTCATGCAGGATCCTTCCATATACCTTTTGAAACAAATGTATGTTACCACAGTTTTATCTTTTTATCCTATTATATAAAATATTGTTTAGTTATTAACTATTATATACTGTAATATTAAATTCAATTCTATCTTCAATTTTTTAGATGAGAAGATTGCCCAATAAAATGACGTACATGTTGAATTAGCTAAATGAAGTTCATTGAATTCATTACGTATTTTGTTATAGCGTAACAACAATTTGTTGAGATGATTGTTTTTTGATGAAACGTATGTTGATTATATTTGATTGCAGGGTTTCTCATTCTGGGTTGGATAGCGTCGAGAACCAACTTGATCGAGTATTACGTTCGACAACGTCTTAGCTTGAGTATTATTTTGGATTGTGGATCTTATGATGCAGTTCGCAATGCTAGTTTTCAGATATTGTGATGTATCATCACTATTTTTAGGATATTATAACCAAAATAACTAGACGTTAACAAGTTTTGGGATATCATCACATATCTCTCACTGGCTAGTTTTTGGATATGATGTAGCTCACATCAATATCTTTTGATTGTAAATATCTTGATGTATATCAAGTTAGAGATATTTACGACCTTGGTTATTATCTATTTATAAGGGTTGATTTAACCTCAAATAATAGTTATCTATTGATGGAATAATTTTTTTTAAAATTTATATCAACATTTATGTCAGTTTTGAAAAAACTCTCATAAAATGACTAAAACTGAGATAAATGTGATCTTATTTATGTCAGTTTTTCATGAAAATGTGATTAAAAAAATGTTGAATACCATAGTTTTTATGTGTGTTCTTAAAAATTGAGATAAATTTTATTTTATTTATGTCAGTTTTATGAACATTTATGTCAGGGCTTTATATGTCAGTTTTGAAAAATTCTAAAACTGACATAAATGGTCACTTATGTCAGTTTTTGACTGACATAAATGACTCTTTTTCTTGCTATGAAAGATCATTATATAAAGGGAATGAGTTGTCTACTGGTGGTGAAGAGATCACTAACAAGGATTATCCTGAAATAATAACTCACAAATCACAAACCACAATATTGTACAAGTAACAAAAGGGATCCCAAAAAAAACTCACAAATCACAATACACCAAAATGACAACAATATAGAGATGAGGGCACAGGACAAGCACCTGTTCAGGATAGATATATCTCAAGTAAATTAATTTTTTTTTCAATATAATTTGACTTTACTGACTCATTAATATAGTGTTTATAGTGAACAACTGTCATTGTAAGATACTAATCTTCATGCCTATACCTCCCATATGCCAATTTTGGTAATTCACATTGAAACTCATTATCAAAGTCATATAATAAATGTACTGATATCTTAAGAGATACGGATATTATGGATATCATTTCAAATTTCCTGTATTCTGAATATCATGATATAGAAGGAAATTATTGTACTAATGTAAGGATAAGTAATATACCTACAACAAAATTGTTGACTGATGTACTCCTCAATTTATTATTATTCGACTTCGATAATGAGTTTCAATGTGAATTACCAGAATTGGCATATGGGAGGTATAGACATAAAGTATTAGTATCTTACAGTGATAGGTGTTCACTATGTGATCTCTTACAATATAGTGTTTATTGACTTCATTGACTCATTAATGCAAATATCTTACTGCATATTGAACGACACTGATTAGATACTAAGGCTTATCTATAACGATTTTACAATCAACTATATTCTAAGAGATAAGGATATTGTGGATATCATTTCAAATTTCCTATATTCTTAATATCATGATATAGAAGGAAATAACTGTACTAATATAATGATAAGTAATATACCCACAACAGGATTGTTGATTGATGTACTCCTCAATTTATTATTATACGACTTCGATAATGAGTTTCACTGTGAATTACCAGAATATGTACAACTCTTGACACGAGTTTTAGGAAATGGATTGACATCTTGTTTATAAACACTTGACATGAGTCGTGAGACTTTATATGTGAATATACCATTTTAGATTTCTGCAAAGCACATAAAATTGAAACTAATAGCGACTAAAGGAGAAGTCTGGATCGGTGTATCTCGGGATGAGTTTACATAATAGGGGGTACGGAATTTACAAAAGAACCATTGGTATGGTGTGGGACCTTGAATGTTTGATCTGACGATTCTCCTTCAAACTTGTACACCACGTCAGTGTTGTAAACAATGTTCTGAGAGATGAGATTTATAAAGCAATGCATAGAATATTCGATTTCTTGCAAGACAAGACTTTATCAACGTCGAGTGCCATCCACCATGATTATTTCTCGCGTATGATTCTTGAGATTTATTGCAAGCTAATGTAAATTTTAGTTAGCTCATTTTGACCATATATCGTGCTCGTGTAGACATTTTTGTGGTCACCTTACAGTGTGTTTTATTGTCTAAGGTTATAGTTGGACTTGATCTGGCCTCCATGTATAATTAACAAAGTCTGTGTTTTAGATCACCATCTCTGTTGGTTTTCTTAGCCCATTCAATTTTGCTCTTGAAAAAATACATTATGCTATTTATAATGTAAAGTTTCAGAGTTTCATGAAAGGATTTCGCATCTTTTTCTGAAACCCTTGACTTAAGTTATGAGACTTTTTATGTGAATTTAATGGTTGAATTCCTGGAAATCATAAAAACATTAATTAGATACAATTAATTATAGCATGGTTATTCATGTTCCCACAGTTTTTTCTTTTCAAATTTCTAGATACAAACAAGGTTCTTGGTGACACTAATTTTTACTATGTACTTGTTTTCCCCCCAATGGTAGGCATGAGCTTTTGTGTACCACTCCAAAATCATGTTCATAGGGCGTTGCACAAACATGCTCTCTAACGGCACATGCACTATCATTTGAGCATAATGTACAATAAGTTTTAAGCATAATGAGGGTTTGAAGAGTAATTTTCGTGGTGCCCTTAACAACAACATTTGCTATCATCATGAATTTGGGTTGATTCACGGTCTTGTTAAGGGGAAAAGGGAAATGAGAAGGATTCTTTTATTTGAACCTGCGTATTCATTAAAAAAATGACGAAATGTTTTTGAGATTAAACACATGTGAAATATCTATATTATATGAGAGGGGGTGTTTTACTGTACCAAAAAATCTACGGTTGGGAGAGAATTTTTTTGGCCGATCTAATGGTGTGGGATTGTGCCATGTAGGACTATACCCATTGTGACATGGAACTTGGAAGAAAAAACAACCCCTTCTATGCTACGTTGCCCGCTCTCATTTTCGTCCAACAAAAAATCACTCCGTTTACCTTCTTTCCCCCTATCCTCCATTTCCCTTCCCCACGATCTGCAAATCCCCTCCCTCTCCCATCCTCCACCCTCTACCCTCCCCGCTGCACTCCTCGGTTCCCCCCTCCCTCTTTCCAGTGCCGACCCGCTCCCCCGCCCCTGCTCCGCCACCACCCCCACCCCTGCTCCGCTGCCTCACCTGCTCCACATCACCTTCTTCCTCGATTAGGTACATCCTAAGATTCAGGTTTTGATTTGATTGTTTGTTCCATATTATGTTTAGATTTTTTTCATACATATATGTGGCTAACTAGGTTTAGCTGTTTCATACATATATGTGGCTAACTAGGTTTAGCTGTTGAATGTGTGCATATGTCTTAGATTTTAAAATTAGGGCTTCTTCCCCATTTTTGACCTAATGTGGCTCTAAATTTCAGTTTCGAAATATGTACCTAAGGGTTTCAAAAAGGATTTCAAATTAGGGCATTTCGTTCTCTCCCACTCTTTTTTCTCGAATAACTAGGTTGAGATTTGATTTATTCCATATTCGGTTTGATTTGTTCTATATTATTGGGTTTCAATTCGGTTTTCAAATTAGGGCTTCTTTCCCATTTTTTATGGTACGTTGCAATTATGTTTAATATGTACATAATAAATATGGTTCTTCTAGTTATGCGGGACTGAAATCTTATATTGGCAATGGATGATATAACCAATTCTGACAAAATATGTTTCACGAACTGTATAATGTTATTCCAGTCTATGATTGATTCGTATTCATCTTCGTATATCTTTCACTTATCTATGTTGTTGATTCTTATTTTCCTTCGATTAACTTTTGTATGCATTATTTACACTTATTTTCTTTTGATTATACTTCCTATGTTTTTAACCTATCAGGTAACGACACCTACTTCTGCACGCATCTCGGGTCTGAGATGCCGACGCGAACAAGAAATATCCCAACAAATGTTATTTCCCCATCAAACAACTCCGACTATGGATAAACCATCTTCTATGACTTCTCCGTCATTAATCACCCATACACCACAATGTTTCCCTCGGCATAACCAAACCCCCTTATCAAACAAGGGTGTTGTCATCCGGGATGTTTCGGAACCGGACATCATTCTTAGAGAGGTATTTAAACAAACTTTAATTAGGGTGGAACATACATCGCATTCTTTGTCTCTTTATCATTTAACTTGAGTAATATAAGATTTGTATTTTACTTTTTCAGAAGGGAAAATACACGGAGAAACTTTCGATTAACGAAAAGGGTAAAGGGAAATAAAACCACCCCCTCACTTGGTTTGATTTCTTTCTTCTGCAATGAATTTCAGTTTAATGAATTTCAGTTTTTAGTTTTAAAAATGCCGTAATTGCGAGTCTTAAATATTTGCATCTATTTAACATGTCAGGAATTATCTTATCGCATCTCGGGTCAGAGACGCCGACGAGAGCGAGAAAGATCCCAACAAATATTGTTTCCCTATCAAACAACTCCCACTATAGATAAACCATCTTCTATGACTTCTTCATTCTTAATCACCCCTACACCGCAATGTTTCCCTAGACGTAACCAAACCCCCTTATCAAATAAGGGTGTTGTCATCTAGGATGTTTTGAAAGCGGACATCATTCTTAGAGAGGTATTTAAACAAGCTTTAATTAGGGAGGAACATACCTCGCATTCTTTGTCTCTTTATCATTTAACTTGAGCAATATAAGATTTGTATTTTACTTTTTCAGAAGAGAAAATACACGGAGCAACTTTCGGTTAATGAAAAGGGTAAAGGGAAAGAAAACCACCCCCCTCACCCCCTCACTTGGTGTGATTTCTTTCTTCTGCAATGAATTTCATTTTATAGTTTTAAAAATTCCATTATTGCAAATCTTAAATATTTTCATCTTTTTAACGTGTTAGGAATTATCTAATCCCATCTTGGGTCAAAGATGCCGACGTGGACGGGAACGACACAAACATATATTATTACAGTGTGAAAGTATTGAGGATCAACCTTCTACTTCGTTAAATACCCCTACACCTCAATTTTTCCCACAATGTAACCAAACCCTAACATGCAATGTCGTGACGGACATTCCACCTTTGGTAGACCCCTCTCAATATACCCATAATATCCATCCCCGTAATATAAATATGGATTTCATTTCTACCATTCAAACAGAAAATTTAACTTAATCTCAGACAGTATTCCCTCAAGATTTATCTAATCGGGATATGAATGTTAATTCTGAAGTAAGTTCATCCCCCGGGGTTCCGCTACAAAATAATCCATCGGAGGTAAATAATATGCCACCTTCAATTAGGACTTCACTTCTCCCTTCAATTATAAGGTACATTTAATGATTTATTAATATATATCAACTTTATTAAGGATATATGCATCTGCATGTACATATACGAAGGATATATGCATATATACTACTGCTGCACATATATGCTGCATATATGTGCAGCAAGAGCATATAAGCTGCACATATATGTTGTTGCTGCATATATGCTGCCTATATGCTGCATATATGTGCAGCAACATCATATATGCTGCACATATATGTTTTTGCTGCACATATATGCAGCATATATGCATCTGTATATATGCAGCTTATATGTAATTCAACATATATGAACTTTATTAATTCATATTTTAGGGTTTAACACTATTTTTCTCATATTCAGGTCAAGGAGACCATCTTTCCAAAATAGAGCCTATACCAACAGACTAAGTCGTTCGTATGTTGCCTTGGAAAGACATGATCTGGGAGCTATGAACGTAAGATGCCCTCACTGTGATGCGTTACATTGGATGACTGAAAGATTGTCAGATTTTTCAATGAGACGACCATTGTTTGGGAAGTGTTGTTTGCAGGGCCAAATTCGTCTACCCCCACTCATTGAACCACCTGCTGAAATTGAGCTTTTATTTGATGGTGATGATGACCTTTCAAAGTCCTTTCATACTTATACCAGAGAGTATAATGCTACAAATGCGTTTAGAAGTTTAGGTGTCCAAATGGATGATCGGGTAATCAGGGACAGGGGTCCATTGAGTTTCACGATTCATGGAGAGCTTCGTCATCGCACTGGATCCTTAATACCGGATGTTGGATTGGAACATCAGGTTTCTTTTGCTCAGTTGTACATATATGATCCAGATGTGGCTTTGGATATCCGCCATAATAGAAATCCTCATTTGAGGAGGGACGTTCTAAGTACAGTTCAAGGGTCTTTGTTGGTGAATAAAGCTTTCACGTCGAAATATCGCGACATTTTTTCAATTTTGGAAAGGTCAAATAGGGCGGGTCAGAGCTTACCTTCTTATCTCCACTACAATTCTTCAAAGGACCTTCGCACATATAATCTTCCATCCGCTAATGAGATTGTCGTTATTTTGCCGGGTGATGGCTCTAATGTTAGTGGCATGCGTGACATAATAGTTCGTCTCAAGGGGGTAGTCAATTGATGCAGATTAACGAGTGCCATCCAGCATATTTTCCATTCCACTATGTTTTATTATTTCCTCACGGTGAACTTGGTTGGCACATTGACATGAAACTGTGGGACGTGGAACTTTGTACTGAAAAGGAAACACGTTTGACTCAAATGTATTATTTTTGTTATCGAATGTTTCAACACCACTCAGAGTACTCCACGATACACAGAGGGGGGAAATTGTTTCAAGAGTTCATTGCCGATGGTTGGGCTTCAACTGAGCAAAACCGCTTGATGTACCACTGACTAAATCAAGGAAAACTTCGGGCGGAGTTGTACAAAGATCTCACTGATGGAATGTCCAGCGGGTTACAATCGGGTCAATTTGGAAAAAGAATGAGTTTTCCATCTTCTTTTATCGGGAGCGCCAGAAATATGTTTGAAATTTATCAAGATTCTATGGCAATTACGCGTTTCAATCATCACCTGAATGTTTTTCTAATGATGACGGCAAACCCTAAATGGCCAAAGATCACTAAGGAACTCCTGCCTTTTCAAAATGCCTTCCTTCGCCCAGACTTAGTGGCACGTGTTTTTGAACTCAAGAGGTAGTTTTTAATGAAGGAGATTGAGAATAATCATATATTCGGCAAAAAAGTGGCAAATGTCTTCACGATTGAATTTCAAAAGCGAGGTTTACCTCACATGCACGCTTTAATTTTTCTTGATGGTCCTGACAAGATTAAAACACCTGCACAAGTTGATAAGATTGTTTCTGTAGAGTTTCCTAACAGAGATGAAAACCCATCCCTTTTTGAAATAATTTTGGGTTGTATGGTCCATGGGCCTTGTGGCTTACAGTCTCCTCATGCTTCGTGCATGGAAAATGGTAAATGCACAAAGAAATATCCTCGAGATTTCTCACAGTCAACCACTATGGATAACTATGGGTATCCAATTTATCGTCATATAAATGATGGTTGTGTCTATACTACGGCAAATGAAAAACAAGTTGATAATCGAGATGTTGTGCCGTATAATCCTCATCTTTCCAGTATGTTCAATTGTCACATTAATGTTGAAGTTTGTGCAGGGTTCAAATGCATCAAGTACATTAATAAGTATATCTATAAAGGACATGATCGCACTACTATGGTCTTGGGAGGTGGTGATGAAATCCAATATTATTTGGATTCTAGGTACATTGCCCCCCCCCCCCCCCCATGGCAGCTTGGAGAATATTTGGTAATCCAATGCATATAGAAAAACCATCTGTTACCCGATTGGAACTTCACCTACCTGGAATGCATCATGTTGTGTTCAATCCAGATGAGTCGATGGATGAAATAGTGCGCCGGGCTTCAACTCAACGATCTTCTTTGACATCCTTTTTTGAATATTGTGCATCGAATGAATTCGCCCGTGCTTTCACTTATCAAGAGTTCCCCCAACACTTTGTTTGGCACAAAGTAACAAAGACTTGGTCTCCAAGGTCACCTACATCACCTTTTGCAATTGGTAGAATGTACTTTGCGAGCCCAAATTTTGGAGAAAGGTTCTATTTTCGTTTACTTCTAACCATTGTAAAAGTTTCGCGTTCATTTGAGTGCTTACGGACGGTAAACAATGTCTTACACGATTCTTTCAAGTCCGCATGTGTTGCATTGGGACTTTTAGAAGATGATGATGAATGTGTACAATGTTTGTAAGAGGCGTCGGTTATGCAGACAAGCTATCAACTTCGGCGTCTTTTCAATGTTATTCTAACCCACTGCTCTCCGTTAGATCCTACTTTATTATGGGAGCAGTTCACATCGTGCATATGTGATGACCTTGCTCACAAGCTGCGTACCTTATTTGGAGTTGCATCTCCAACGGATTCTGAAATTAACAACTACGGATTGTATCATCTAAAGGACTTGCTCCAGGAAATAGGAAAATCTTTATCTGATTATCCACCCATGCCTCTCCCTGTAAAAAATTGGAGCACTACGGGAGAGAATAGGCTAATATGGAAAATCGACAACTTCAATGAGATGCCGACAATGCTATTGTGCATTCTAACGTAGGACATCTTAATCCGGGGAAACGAAGGGCTTTTGATGCAATTACGACTTTTGTATTAGAGGCTAAAGGAACAACTTTCTTTTTGAATGGCGGAGCAGGTACGGGCAAGACATTTTTGTACAATATAATTTCATCCTATTGTCGAGGTCGGGAGCACATAGTGATTATCGTTGCTTCTTCGGGTATTTCTTCATTACTATTGGTTGGTGGTCGTACTGCTCATTCTACGTTTTGTATTCCGTTTGACATTCTTGAAAATTCAAATTGTGGGTTTACAAAGCAATCGATTCAGGCAGAGTTATTTAAATTAGCCAAGCTTATAATTTGGGATGAAGTGCCAATGCAACATCGATTCTGCGTTGAGGCTGTTGACCGTACTTTGCAAGATATAATAGATAATAAGAAGCCTTTTGGAGTAATTATGGTTGTTCTCAGTGGTGACTTTCGCCAAATCTTACCCGTAATACCCAAAGCCGTTACAGAGCAAATAATTGGAGCATCTTTACGTCGATCAATGCTGTGGAAAGATATTGATGTCTTTCCTTGGAGTTGAACATGCGGCTCAATGGTACCGATGTTGAAACTTTATAATTTTCAAATTTCCTAAACAAGGTATTTATGTTCCCAATTAATATCACATTTACATATAGATTATTTTTTAATTCTTTACTAAAGAATGTATATTTTTATTCTTTACCAGATTGGGACAAATCCTGAGGAAACTGTAAGCATGCCATCGACATTACGCCGTTGTAAGAATGTTGAGGACTTAATAGGGGCCGTATATCCATTGTTGAATGTGGAGGGAACTTTTACATCTTCCTTCCCTACTGAAAGGATAATTCTCTCTGCTCGAAACGATGATGTAAATGCCATTAATACTGCTGCACTTAATACTTTCCCAGGCGATGCAGTTACGTATTTCACTGCGGATAAAATGTGCCCCGATGCAACTAACCAAGGCATAACCAACCAATTTCCCATGGAGTTTTTAAATTCTCTTAACCCATCGAGGATGCCACTTTTTAAGTTGGAACTCAAATTTGGATGTCCCATAATGTTGTTGCGAAATAATGTGCCCAAAGATGGACTTTGCAATGAAACTCGCTTAATAGTCACAAGGTGTGCGGAGCACGTTATCGAGGCCAAAATCCTAACGGGGGATAAATTCGGTACGACTGTATTCATTCTGAGCATACCCTTAACACCTTCCTCTGCTGAACTGACTATAAAGATGACTCGCCGCCAATTTCCAATCAAGTTAGCTTACGCCCATGACTATGAATAAATCGCAGGGTCAATCAGTTAAGTATGTTGGGGTTGACTTGCGAACACCCGTATTCTGTCATGGACAGTTGTACGTATCTTTGTCATGTTGCACGAGCGCTAACCGCATCTCGATCCTCCTTCCAAATGATGAAGGAAATTCAACAACAAACATCGTTTACCCAGAAGTTCTTTTATAATTACTTGGTGAGTAACGACTCGATATATTGTTTTCTTCTAATCAATTGCCATTCCTTTATAAATTAGTGTTCTTTCTATAAATTTGATCTAATTTTTATTCTTATAATAGGACAATAGATACCGCTCGAAGAATCCCCTGTTCATCTGAATCAATCTTGCTAAGAGGTACATTATGCATCAATCGTCACGTATGAACAAATATGTTGCATATATGCAGAAGTTGTTTTCATATATGCAGCATACTGTATGTATATATGTAGATATATGCATACTCATATATGCATATATGCATACAGTGATGGATCAAGCAGGTCTAAATTGGATAGAGTATTTATGGATCGAGCAGGTCTGAAATCGTTTATCTTCCTTTTTTTATTTCTGAATCGAGCATTTTTTGATTGAGCTTACTTATTTATTATTGTATACATATATCCATATGCATATATGCAATCATATATGCAGATATATACATATATGCTTGCATATATGCAGGTATATGCATATATGCAAGCTGCCAAGTGCAAAGTTTGCAAAGTTTATTCTGGATTTGCATCTTTTTTATGACTGGTCGATTTGATATATGATAGTAAGGCTATTGTGTCTAGAGCACACCCAATTATTAATTTTCCCCCTCTTCCACAACAACTTTCCTCAGACGCTTCACTCAAGATCTGACCATCTCTGCCTCGAAACAACATCAGAAAAAGGCATTTAATGGATTTATGTGATTAAAGTTTTGGAAGGTATGATTTTATTTGGGCACCTGATATTCAGAACCGGATATGTTTTCTTTAAGTGCACACACACACGAGTTATATAAGCTTGCGATTCCTTATACATATACTGATATGTGCTTTTTTACTTTTACTTTATTGGTCTGATACATGTATTTATATGAGTTATATAACGTTTGCTTTGTATATTGTTCTGATACATGTAATTTAATTGGTCTGATGCAGGTTTAATTTGATTTACACAAGTATATTGTTCGCCTCACACCAGTTATATCTCTCACTAGCTATGTCTCATATGAGAGGTATTTCCAAACATATATCAAACTATACAAATAATCTCATTAATTAATTAGAGTAAATCTATGATTTATGAAAATGAAGATATATTTAATTTCTTTCGGATGTGAAAAACCTCTTTACATTGTTTTTGTTAACTTACTCACATCTATATTACATAAAATTATCATTTTCATAGAATAGATTTCAAGTTTTCACACAGTCATTACATACAACCTCAACCCACACACAAGTTCTTCACTATGAGTTTGTGTCTGAGTGTGTGCTAATGTGAGTACAAGTTTCTGTTTATATGGATATCTATGTATGCTTACATGTATAAAATTTATCGACATAAATTTATCTGTCTACTTGCATTGGGTCTTGAGTATGGAATTTTCCTAATTGAACTTCTACTCAACATCATGGAATCGAATTTCCTAATGCCAGTATAATAATAATATCCGAGTATGAGTTTGTGGTATTTTTATAACTTTAAAACTTGGACTGAACTTATTCAAATTGGCCTCAATACTAAAATTGAGAAGGTGGATCTATTAGATTGTATGTTTGGGAATTTAGGGGTTCAAGTGGTTTTATGGATTTGTTTTTCATCTCTATGGATTTTTCGTATTTCGTTTTTGGTTTTAAAGTACTAATTTAGTTTCCATCTCCCATATTTATTGCCCCCACCCCACCCCTCCCCAAACTCACAAAGATAAGGCTATTATGTCTATGATTATAATAAAGAATAAAGTTTTTCTACTTTTAATTTTAATGAATGATACTTTTGTAGGATTTCATTGCTTGCATTCTCCCCCCTCTAGTGAATATTCAACCCTCAATGGCTGAGATAATCATTTGATAATAATATATTTAAGGTATATTACATGCTTTGAGATCTCCATATTCATCCCATAGTCCATTGAATTAGCATTCAGTTGTTGTGTTGCTATCCCTATTGGTAATACATTAACGATGTTTTTTCTTCTTCTTTGGATTCACTACTTTCTTAGTATCTTAGACCTTATAGAGGAAGGATGTTACATACCCCTGTTTCATTGTTTATAGACAAATTTTCCTTTTTTTGTTTCTATACTATGAGAATACCTATAGGGAATTGAATCCAATTGATTGTAATAAGTTCTATAAATATAATAACTCATTGCTCCGTTACATTGCTTTGCTCTGTTACTCAAATGCCCGACTTGATACAATTTTCGGTACTAATTCTAACTCACATATTCTATCTTTTGTAGATTTTTTTCACATAAACTAATTCTAACTCACATAAACATGGCCTTTTTGTGAAGGTTTATCCTTCTGATTCTAACTCACATAATCTAATTCTAACTCACATAAACTAATTCTAATTCTAATTCTAACTCACATCATATATAGATTATATTTATGTTTGTGTATGCACGGTTTACTTCGTATGGGGATGAACAACTCATGTATGTATGATTTCTATGCTGCTATATTGATTGGTTGAATGTGATTTTGTCTCGAGACTACACGCACTCATTTGTTGTATCGGTAGATATGTGATGTGTAGTTTCTTCTTCTTATATCCACCCTTTCTTTTTTTCTTTATGTTTTTTTTTCAGAGGGTGGATTTTATCCTTCTCCATTCTCATAGACCATGGTTGTTTTCAATTTATGATGAAGTTATCAAATATGACCAAGTAGACTAGAATAATATTAGCTTCCCTCCCAACATCTCGCGTTATATTTGATTCATATATCATTTTGTTAAAAATGGGAGTCCAAATTAGTATCATTTGAAATTGAAAAAGGAGTTGTTATCTTTTAAGCGTGTTTTCTTTGAATGTATATGACTAATTTATGCATTTAATTTGATTGTGATTATTTTCTGGTAGTGGAAGCCATCATTATCCTCGATATAAGGAACCACAACAAACTCCATAGACTCCAGCTTGCTATGATTTCCATTGGGGTTTAAGTTCAATGCAAGAGCGCTTGAGATGGAGCTAGATGCTATCACATGGATCAAACCAAAATTGGGTATGTGGGTTTGTGTTAGTGATGATGACAAAAGAGAGAGAGCACAATCCAATGAAGCTTCTCGAGATATTTGGCGGATAAGTTGGAGGCAAGTGTTGTGTAAGAAACTGAAATGCTGAGTCACTTCTATATGGATGCAAGGGGAGGTTTCAGAATATGATTTTCATTTTTCATGAAGGTGAGAATAGGGTATTGGTTATAGGACTTACCATCTTCCTCTAAATTCATAATTTCGGACCAGATTTTTATAGACAGCTGCTGTTGGATATGCTTGGGGACTGGAGAATGGCTTCAATTGCGTTTCACATTCGGTAGTGACTTCATCAACACAATGTACAACATCCACTCTTCATTGGAAAAGGTATCTCTCCCCCTCACTTTTTCGCATTACAACAAAATTATGTTGCTATTTCCTGACACCGTTTGTTTATATAATAGACTACTAATGATGATGATGTTCAGTTCTGGTATACATTGTGCTGCTATTGCTGTTCCGTTACGTTGATGCTACTGCTGCAATAACAGCACAGCAACCATGCCATTATAATACCACAACACTATATTTTTCATATTGTCATGTTTTTGTGTTGTGAATGGTGACAACGGTGCACATTTTTCACATTATTTTTCATATGAATACCTTTTTTTAGCATTGTTTTGGATTAGGAGTTTAAACGGATAGGCATTGCTTTTTCTTTCTTTAAAGCTAAGGTTTTAAGCATATGTGTTTGGATTTGGGGCATTACGCATTATAATTTTGAAGCTATTATATACTCCTATTTCTTTTTTAGTGTCAATAATTTAGTATGACTTTTTTGCTATTGTTGTTGTTAGGGAGAGAAAATGGTCCGGTAAAATTACTAGAGCTGGAAAAACATTGTGAAAGGAGCTGGAAAGAGGTGTTAACTTAAGAGTTGTGCCTCTAGGAGACCTATTAGTCCGAATGATCCCAATCTCCAAGGCTTTCAAGTACCAGCGCCTTCAAGTACAGTAATACCTCTAGGGTCTGTGTTTAACTAAATCTTCAGCAGGACATACCCCATCGTGTGTGGATTGGTTGTGGTTCACAAGGTTTCTGGCAACTCATCACTAATGAAAATATCTCATATTATTGTGGATAAGGTCATGAAAAAATCAAATGTATCTTTAAATATTCCTCACAGCTGAAGCCAAGGAAAAATAAAGTTAGAAAGGAGATAATCACTGAGCCTATATATGTGGAAAAACAGAAGGGAAAGAATAAAATCGAGGTAGAAATTATTGATCAAGAAATCGGACCCATACAATAAGTGACTCAAGAAGAGTCTGACATGGCCCTAGTCACACATGTGGTTCAACCAATAGAAGTCTCTAATCAATTCGAAATCAAGCAAAAGAAGTCTCAGATATTGAAAACGGTAATCTTTCCCCAATAGGCACCCAACTTCCTGAAATGGAAAATTACAATGATCCATATAAAGAATGCCATTCTGACTCTGACAGAAAAAAGAAGATTGTCGCGTTGGTAGAGGACCAATTTGACTCTGACAAAAAACAAGATTATCCCGTTGGTAGAGGAATTAAATTCCTTCTCAGATTGTTTTGATGTCAAATGGAAATCATACCAGAAGGCAAAAACATTAAGGAACAAGGAGCATGAAGCAATCAAAGAAATCCCTTTAGTTGACTATCCTAAAAAAGGTATCAAACCAACGAACTTACACACTTTGTAACTAACGAACTTACACCGGATAATTGGAGAAATTCATGTTGAAGTTTACATTGGTAGGTTCTCATACATTTTAGGAAGGTTTTAGATTTTGTTTCAGTTTATCCATATGTTTCTATTATGTGCATACATCTTAAAAAGACTCCATTTTTGGTATTATTTACATTAGCATTAAAACTATTAGTTAATAATTTATCCAATGCTTTATTATTTACATTAGCATTAAAACTAAACCATAATATTCAACTTGATATTGTGGCCATCTGCATATATGCAATCTGCATATATGTAGCTGCATATATGCATATGTCATATATGTAATATGTGCTCCATGCATATTGAAATGGCACTAGCAATTAAAGAGAGCTCGGCTCAAGGAAGAAATGGCTTACCAATACAAAATTGCCAATTTTGATTGAGGTTGCATCTGCTATTCAGAGAAGATTGGACCTAAGGCTGTAGTAGCTATAAAAAATTGGCAATTTCAAGGAATATTTGTACGTATTGATGTCGACCAAGGCTGCAGTTGCTATCCACTTTTTTTTATAATTTTAGGGGATTATTTGGACATGATATGATTTACTTCTTGTTGATTTTTGAATTGTTCGATATATCAGGTATACTACATATTAGGTATATTCCTTATGCAATTTTTGTATATTGTATCAGTTGTCTCTCATTCTTATTTACTTTTTAAATCACATTGCAATAAATGATTTTGTTTTTAATATCACACATACTTCCGTAGGCCGGTCCTACGTGTGGTTGAGTATGATGGTAAATAGCTATCTAAACTATTTTTGATATCATACATACTTCCATATCAGTATGGATTTATACTTCTCATGACTTTTTAGAGTGGTGACTTTGTATAACATATGAGGGTAAATAGCTATCTAAACTGATTTTTTTTTAACTACCTTTACTCTAAATGTTATTTATATACGTTACCATGGAATTCTTTTACACTTCTTAACTAGGGCTTGAGTAATTACTTCTTAACTAGGGGTTGAGTAACTTTTACTCGAGGTTTGAGTTGGTTATATTTTTAGACTCATGTTTCTCAAGGCCTAATGTTTGGAAGACTTAATGTTAACACAATGGTGTAATTTTGTTTAATCAAATATTTTGATGAGGTGGTGGTGAGCTACAGTGTTGTACATTTTTTGGATTGGATATATGTATTTCTTGATGTTGGTATTTCAAAGTTCATCAATGGTATGTTCGTAAACATCACTCTCATCATGAATACTACATATATTTGTTGACAGATGACTCATAAGGCCAAGCTTCGGAACAACATATTGTAATACCCCGTACTTTTATGGATATTTATTTATGGGATTAATTAAATTAAATGTGAATTAATTGGGAATTAATCCGAATAAAATTCTAGCGAGATGAGAGTTGGCATTTGATTTTAATGTGTATATATGGAAATATATGAATATTGAAAATATCGAAATTGTCGCGAGATAGAAATACGGCAATTTGGAAATTTTGTTGGGACGCGTGTGACAATCGCGTCAAGAATGTAATTATTTTAATTAAAAAGTGAATTTTATTTTTATCAACCCAATGGTCATTTTGAGTGCGCCAACGCGTTCGAAAGGGTCAAAATAGTCAGAAAACACTAGCCGGGGGTTCAGTTTGGGTCCCGGGGCATTAGTGGGCCATATCGGCAACTTAAAAGGGTATTTTGGTAATTTTGGAATTTGGGGGATTTTGACCAACGAATTTGGGGAATTAAAAATAGGGAATTTCATAACCCACTAACCCATTACCAGCAATTAACTGATTAGAGGGCAACGGGAGTTTTAGGAGAAGTTAGGAGAAGTTCCAAAGAAAAAACACAACCTCCATCTTCAACCTTCAACCTTGGGAGAAAAAAGAGAGAGAACCCCTCATCATTGTACACGAAATTCAGAGAACAATTCGAGGCAAGTGGTTTAATTTCGTTAATTTCAAGCGAATGCTTCTTCCATGCTTAGAAAATTGATATATTTGTATTGTATTGGGAGATTTATAAAAACCCATGAACTTGGTGTTATAAATTTAGATTTTGATATAGGTTTGCATGTAGAATTGTTATTGGGTGATTAGACTAAAAGAATTACTACTTTTTATGTTACAAAAACGGATTTATTTATGGAAATTGATGATTTTAAATTCTAGGGTTCATACTCATAAGGTTTGGGGAAAACTTTGGGAGATTTGATAATTAGGTGTTGTATAGGAAGATTTGATCCCATGAATGTACTAAAATATGACCTAAGTATGTTTAGGAATTTTTAGAAACCTTGAACTACTGTTGGAATGATGTTTAGATGAGATTAGAGGTGAAGAAAATTGGGAAAAACGAGATAGGAAAATTCAGGGCTCGAAACTGTCACCTCGTTAGAAGACCTGCCTAGGTCGTTCGAACGAGCTCGTCCGAACGAGCTTCTAACGAGCTGACAGTTTTCCTTCTAATGAGTTGGATGTTTGTTCGATGCCTTTCGTTCGAACGAGATCTCGTTAGATGCCCACTTCGTTCGAACGAACTCTCGTTCGAACGACCTCGTTCGAACGAGACTTCTAACGAGTTGACAGAATGGCCTGATTTGATTTCTAGCGTCCTGTAACCTTATTTAATTGTACAGATAACCTTCCCTTGTTAACTATTTGGTATAATTGGAAGATTTGGGAGATGTTGAGGAGTTAAACATAGAAGTGAGATTTGAACCAAATGATATTTGTGGATTAGGACGCGAGTGACTAAGTACGATGTGAGAATTATTGACTACTTAAATATTTGTAAAAACCGGGGATATGAAAATTGTGTAACATTATAAGTTGGTATGAGAATGAGAATTATACCACTAATATATTATGGTAATTACTAAGATGTGTTCATGCTTATTATATATATGATTCTATGTGTATGACATACCTACCATACTTGCTATCACGGGAGGTTTGCATTCGTTTAGGGCCATCTAATCTTTGTGTGCCTATGGGGGGGATTTAGATTGGTACCTCGAGGACATAGGTCATAGAAGGACTTATTGGGAAGTTAATAAGTTTGATGATCGTGGGAGCGTAGGTATGTGCGTGACCCATGTGATGTGACTGTGATCGCCTCCATTGTTTATGATTGTTGTTATCTGAGAACGATTCCTGAGAGATTAGGAATGCGTGATCCTTATGTACGTGATGTACCGGGATGGGTAGCAGAGTATGTGTGCACCGCAGCTTAGTCTCGGGGTGCTAGTATTTTATATTTATGATGTGAATAATATACGGTTAAATGATTAGAACTTTCATGTTTATATTGTGTAGTGTGATTTATCGTAATAATCGCTGAAGGTAAAAAGGGATAACCTGTAGTGAATTGTATTTCTAATAATTGAGAATTCGAGAATTAAAGTAAAGCTCTCTTTTTAATTGATAACGTTGGGATTTTTAGTGCAAATCGAGTAGAATGGTTAGAACTTATGTCGGTTTAAGTTAGATATGAATATCACTTGGATGGGTACAGGTACATTAGGAGTGCACAATTAGTTGAGAGGTGAGTATTTCATGTGAGAGCACATCCTAACATGTATTTTGCATTCATTATTTTAATGTTATTAAAGCACTTGCTATTTTTAAAATACTCTCCACTTTCGGGATCTGACCCGTTTGCTTTCAAATCTATTTTTTTGTAAAAACCTTTTTAGGTGCCCAGCCACAAGGACACCATGCATAGGATTTCTATTCAGATGACGAGCTGTAGCTGTTGTGGAAGTTACAGGGCCTTGATAGTAGACGCCTCCTTTTCTAGTCTTGATTCCATACTCAGTTTCATCATTTGTAGGGCATGTCGCCCATTTCATTTAGAGACATTTTATATTTTAGTTATTCAGCTTGTGGATTGTAATTAATTCAGGTTACAGACTTGTTTTATTATTTCAGTTGTGGGTTTGTTGTGAGGAGTATTTCCTCCAGACTCTTTATTATTTGTTGATTACACTATTGGGACTTTATTGTGAATGGTTATGTTATTCTTTTATGTTTCACTTACTGCATGTTAATCAGATTCAATTTAAAATTTGATAACTTACTTTTTAAATACTAGGTGGTTAGTAATTATTAAAATGTTTTCGACAGTGATACTATTAACTGAACCAACTTGGCATTTTGTATTAATTTAATAAAGGAGTAGCTACCCAGTATTTAATTAGTCGGGGTGTCACACATATGTTTAAGGTATCGATAGACAAACTCAGGTGGATGAAATGTATTATCTTTTCTATGCTATAGATAAAATATTGATTGATTTTTTGTTTCTTACATTATTTAGAATTTCGACATGATATTTCTATATTGCTTGCATATACAGTTATTCTCGGTCAATATTCTCCACAAGTTGTGACCTCGGTAATCTCTAAAGCTTTGAAGGATATGGCATTCTGATTCAGCGAGGATGATGAAGAAGAAAAAGAACTGTCTAAATCCCTCGAACCTAAGTTGATATATATATGATTTTCTTACAAACTTTGTTTTGTTGAAGTATTTGTTAGATAAATTTGAGATAATTGAATATTATTGGATTGGTTGTTATCCCTTAAGTGGGTGGAAAGTCCAATAAACAAAGGAGATTATGTCATATTTTTTTAAATGGATATTTCATTTTTTAGAGGTACAATGTGAATGGAGTTGATGAATATTATATATTTCATGTTATATGTGAATTTGTTTGATGAATGTAGACTATTTGAATGTTTGAAAATTTGTTATTTGATAAGCAAGGTGGATAGTTCTATAAACAAAGGAGATTATGGACAATTTTTTAAAATTTACTCTTTGTTTTGTTGGGGAACAATATTTTTTCCGTTTTGCAATTACGTACTTTGAAATTTTTTGTCGTTTTGCGATTACGTACTTTCGAAATTTTCGCTGTGCCTTCAGGCACGGGCATTTCCCTAGTATAATTACAATATTATCCCTTTTTTACCCACTATCATACATGGACCTCTTAACAAGATATGATTCTTAATTACAAATCCTAGAAGAAAAAATACTCCACCTCATTATAGGTCCCATAAAAACAAACATCTCATCTCCATAGAGTCCCAATAGTAAAATCTAACTAAACAACAAATCAAAACACTCCTCTCTCTCAAAATTTAAATCAACCAATACTTCCTCTCGCCCAAAATCTGAAGCAACCAAAAAAAGGGGTACCTAATTAATTTTCAGAAGTGAGCAATTTTAAAACTGCTCCTCGTTTACAAAAAAAAAAAGAAATTGTATTGCTTTAAGATATCTTTCTTCCATCTTTATTTATTAACATGTTTTGGGAAATTTTAATGTCAATTGTTGTTTTTCAAACCATAAATTCTGTTTTTTAATTGAAACGAGTGTCGGTTTATATTGTGTTTATTGACTTCATTGACTCATTAATGAAAATTTCTTACTTTATATTAAATGACACTGATTACATAATCAAATTTAATTATAGTCCTAATAGAAGAGAAACTCAAAAAATGAGTTTATTTGTTAGGATTAACGTAACTATAAATGTATTTTGGGTGAATAGTAATATGGGAGTAATGCTTGTCCACTTCATGGGATAATCTGTAGTGATACCAATAAGTACTTCTTTGATAGAATCTCTCCAACATGGTCAGAAGAGAAACTTATTTTAGCTACCAAGAATCGTAGTCCTCAGGTCACTGTCGATTTCTCTAATGCGGTAAACCAAAGGAGGTCAGCCTGCGTCATGGTCATTGTAACAGCTGCCCTTTTAGGGATAATCATTACTTTCCAAAATTTTGGGTTGCCGGTACGAATATAGGGGCCTATCAAGTTTACTAAGAGCACCCAAGTTGGGGGAACTTTTTCAGATGTGTAATAGTAGGTCATTCCTTTTTCCTTCTTATTTTTTTTTGATTCCTTGTGATTTTGTGTGTTGGGTGTGGGACAAAAATGAAAATCCATTAAAACTAGGTGTCTAGAGAAAAAAATATATTTGTCACGAAAAGAAAATATACAGTGAAATTGGGAAAATCGATAAATTTCTTTAAGCGCAATTGTAGAGTTATGAGAATTGAGAGAAGTTTTTTGAATTTAAATATAATTCTTATACTATTCATTACTTGTATCATCTTTGTGTATCCATGAGTTTAGAACTGGTGTTGGGTATATATGGACCAGTTAATAGTTAATACAGGCCATTGATTCTTCAATCCAAGTTTAGCCACATGTAACCTCGTGTCTTGTGGTTGAAACGATTGGATTTAAAGACTGGTTTTTCTCAACCACTTTCATTAGCCATAATGATGTTGATAAGCATTTACTATGAAGCATTTGGAATTCTTCTTTCCAAAGGAATTTTGGGTAGCATTGTCAAAGAATCAAACTGGTTGAAGCATAACAACTGTAATGCTTACTTAATTAGATTATAATTTGTTTGTAGGATTGTTAAGTAAAATGTTATATTAGAATAACAATATAATGAACAAAGAAAGTTAGAAATGCGAACCTTTTCATCAAGAAGAACGCAGTCGATAGGTGTTCTTCTTAAAATTCACGACATACCACTTTCCTGTAACTCGGACAACTATCGCACAGTTCTGTGATTAAATGGATAATTCTGAAATTAAATCCACGAAATCTACATAGGTTCTATTACGAATGATAGCTTTTATTTTAAATACAAAGATAGATGACCTCTTAATGTGAAAAATGTAGAGAAATGGAAATATGTAAGAAACACCCCATACATATGTAACTATTGAACCGGGACAATGCATATTGAAAGATGAAAATCGCTTAATATATATAACCATTGAGTGTATTACACATTTGTGAAGATGAAAGAAGGTGAATGGTTGAGAAAGATGAAACAACAACATGGAGATTAAGGGGTGTTTTCCCCTTAGTTTCTATGTCCCTCCTCTGATCCAACAATAACTGTTTAATTTTGGAAAATTAAAGAAGCATGTGTGGGAGGGGTGTGAGGCTCCGTGTGAGTTCCAATTTGTGGGAGACGCGTGAAACACTGTGTGAGGTTAAAATAATTATGTTGAATGACAAATGTCACCTTACTATAAAGGATAGGTTCTATTTCATATAGATGCATAGATTTTACATTTTACTGTAAGAAGATTCCATAAAACACAGCTTGGCTAGATTTATCTCCAATCCTTCAAAATATTTATCATTTACTCCTTTACACGAAGTCCAAAAAATGCAAAGAGGAGAAGATCCTGCCTACTCATCTACCCCCTAGACCTCCAAGAGGAAAAGTGAAAACAGCTCCTCCATTGAAGCATGCATAACCCAACGTAAAGAAAATAGAGAGAAAATAGCATCCACTGACTCGTCGCCACCTTACAAAGATCTATTGATTTCCTTATGTTGTTTTGTCCCGATCCGTTTCTTCCTTTACATAATTCATATTGCATGTTTCTCTGATAAACAGTGACTAATTATAATACAAATTTTAATTTCGCCAATCAAGCCATAACATGCCTGATTCTCCTCTGAACCCATTCATCTATATCTACTAACCTATTACTGACAAAAATAGGAAATAAGGGAGGTTTGTTCACATAAATTCACTCAAATTACAGATAGTTAATTTCATCAACTCTAGAGGGTATAACCAGGTTCTCATCAGTGCCGCTGGAAAATTTATTAGACATCTATAACAAAAGGATAATACCAACACTTTCTCTAAGGTGCATTGTTATTGAATTCAAATGCACCATATTTCGTAGAGACAGTTCATAGTTCTTCTAGAACTTAAAATTTCTTTATGTAGTTCCTGGGATAAATTGGACAATAAATGTAGTTTAAAATAAAGAGAAGAAAAAAAAATCAACAACAAAAGCAAGAAATAGATTTTATCAGATCAAGATAATAATGGAAAATTATATATCCAAACTTCCAAAATCCTTACAAAAAGAAAATATTTAATTTCCCGTAGCCATATATTAAACGACTACGTAAATTTGTTGGGCTTGACATTATCGCAAACCATACTACTGAAAACATCCATTAGGATCTAGAAATGATAGGGGATACATAAAAATTAATAAAAATTAAAAAGAAAGGAAGTGGTCTTTAAACATCCTCCTGTTTCAATTATGACCAATTTTAATTTAAAAGGAATCATGGTAAACAGAGTGTTGATTGTACATGTGATAGGATTTATAGTACCACTAACATTCACTAACCAATTATCTGAAGAGCTTAAAAATCAAATCCCCGTCTGTAGTATATTTTATCCACCGAATGGAAAAGGCAATGGTGATTATTCAATAACAGATAAAATAAAGGCTCTACAAATACGAAAACATGGCTATACTATTGATAACACTATAAGAAAAGGCTAGGGAACTTAAGATATTTTGCCAGGTGTAGGACATGCAGAGTATATCATTATAGTCAAAACCTCATAAGTGATCAAAACTAGCTCACTAACTCGTACGTTTTAGTAACTTAAAAGCATAGATGTGTAAGAACAACACCAAGTAGTCTATATGCAACACTCATTTTACAATTCTAATAGTGCACAATACAGGGAAAGTGGCGTGCGACGCAGTTGTATGTCCCCTTCATGGGGATCCCTTTTCATTTCTTTTTTTAATTTCAATTTCAGCACACGTTTATTTAAATTTTTAGTAAATAACTTTTAGTTATGAAAATTCGGCATGGGATCATTTGCGGAAAGAGTATAATGGAGGCTCTTCATAAAAATAATAACATAACTTTGACAAAGAAAAATCTCGTGAACGTGATAGAATATGTAATGCGTAGGAGATGCAGAGTAAATCATTATAATTGGTCCCTATGAAAGACGACCAACTGTCATCATCATCTGTAATGAAATATCAAATAGTGCACTGAATGTCAAAGATGCACCAAATTTATCAAGTCAATGTCCATTGCATTTGTTATTGCAATACGAATTCTGAATAGCATACTTTGAATCGTTTCATTTTTAGATTTTAAAAATAAGCAAACAAAAAAATTGAATACAATAAAGTGGGCCTAAGAGCATGATTTTGACAAAATGAAGCCCAAGCTTATGAAATTATCAACCCATCATTCAAAATTAAGCAAAAAATGTTTTCTAGTTTATCAGGTCTGGGCTCCATTCACAACAGTGACTTGTTTGAATCGAATGCTTCTACAAACAACATTTTTGCTAGATTAATGTTTCTTTCTCCTCTCCAAATCAGCTTATAGAACTATTAATAGTTGCATTTCGATGGTAACCAGCTCTTTTCTGAATTTTCAAGTACAAACATCAATAAATAAACACTCTCAAACAAAAACTCTCATTTTCTACAGCACCAAAATGGGACAAAAACCTAGTTAAAAACTAGGCCTCCACTTCATAATCAGCCTCAAAGATGTGCCACCACTTGGAATCCACTTCTAGAATTTTCTGTGCTTCTTTTTCTATCTGAGATTCGATTTTAGTTCATTTTCTATCTACCCAATCATGCCTAATGTCATGGCTACACCCTACAATCTAAATGGTTCATCACTATAGATGTTCACATTATCAGTTACGTTACAAAACAATTAAAGATTCAAGATTTGTCTTATGGTCAAAGTATTAATCACCAGGATATAACAGTGCAAAAGATGAATCAAAGGCGTCAAATATTTACTTATGAGACAGTTGTTATGTTTTCAAACAAAAAATACCTTGATAAATTGACAACACCAATGCCAAAGCTATCAAATGCCCTATTGCACCAATAAGAGCTAAAATTATGGGTCTAGAAGGAACTTTCTTACTGCAATTTGAACAACGTCCGTTGAATAAGTGAGTGAGAATCATATTTTATACCATAACATCACACATTGACTAATATTTATACAGTAGGAGATGAAATCATCAATAAAAGGCAGTCATTAACTAATCATCAATAAATACAGAAATAAATCTAAAAACAAAAAGAACTTAACTCTCCATCATTATTTATCAATTCATACATATAATACGAAACAAATAAAATGCATTCAGTCATTAGTCATTTTTTAAAATATTAAACTAAGAAGAGAATGTAAAATTTCGTGAACATCTAAGCATCCTTAAAAATAAAACCATTCATAACTGGAAAATTCAAATCAATTGTCATCTTCATCCATGTCAGTATCATAATCATCACTTTCAATATCATAATCATCACTGGTCTCCTCATTTTCATCACTTTCATCTATATCACTCTCATTAGCTTCCTTGCCAGCCTATGAATCATCTTCATATATCTCAAAAACATCCTCATCACTACAATCCTCATCAATATCAACAAGGATATCATCACTGCCATCTACATCAACTATGTTGTCAAGAGTTTTTCACTCCACATCATCCCTAACCCATGTAATATCCCCATTATGGTTGATTAGAGTGTTATCCAGTTGTTAGATGATGTACGGATCAACTACTACATCAATTGAGTCATCTCCATAAGTATATTTACCATAAATGTCATATAAATCTCTCATTGTCATCTTCACGACTACCTGATAATCTTCTGCAATCGGGTCTCGCACATACAAAATTTGTTTGGCCTGAGATACTAATATAAATGGTTCATCTGACAGTCGATTATGCTTGTATAGTGAATGTTTGAAGTTCACTAATATGAACTCAAAATCATCCTTTGTTGTCATCGAATGGGTATCAACCCAATCACACATGACTAGAATAAAATTGAAATCATTTGAATAGCACAATTCAAATATATCTGTTAATACTCCATAATATGTTACATCCCCCGAAATAGGTCGTTTGTCCTTTGCACTTGCAAAACTTTCGGTGGTGGCATCAAGCCTGACTCCACTATTCTGAGTATTCAATCTTCTCTCACATTTCTTTGTGCGAAACCTGAACCCATTTACAATATATCCCGTGTATCTACTAGCCCATTAGGAGTAGCCTGAAGCCAAAATTACAACTTCCTCTGACACCTCACCCTCATTTAGATTCTGTACGTAAATTTTTTCATATGATTGAGTAATAAAAATTCGATGTGTAAAAAATAAACGTGTTATTAAAATATTAAAATATGATTACATATAAATACAAAGATTGCTTACATGATCCCTAAACCATTTGTGAAACAATTCATTGTGAATGCGGTTAATTTCGTAATGTCCCACACGAGGTCTCTCCCGTTTTAACATTGTTATATGTTTACAGTAAAACATGTATCTATAAATTGAATAATGTAGAGTGATATTTAATTACATAAAGTTTAAAATTCATTTAAATGTTATCTTACTCGCAAAAAGGCTTCACCGTGGGGGAGTCGAATAGCACATACCGATGTGCTTGTGAAAACAAACTATCATCAAGCATAAATGATACTCCTTTATCTAATGTATGACCTATTGAACTTGAGTTGTCATCGTCTTCATCATTTCTTAAAGGTCGTTCTAACTTACTCTCGACATCACCCAGGTACCTCACACAGAATATCGTGCATTCTTATGCTAGGTATCCTTCAGCAATTGAACCTTCTAGACGACTTCGGTTACAAACATATTCTTTTAGTGTGAATAAAAACTTGTTCATCATTGTAAAAATATTAAACTAGTATTCATTTGCATTAATTTAGGTGACACAAACATAATGCATACACGAAACGTACCTCTCGATGGGATACATCCATTGAAACTGTATTGGTCTAGCAATCATTGCCTCCTCAGCTAAATGGATTGTCAAGTGCTCCATAACATCGAAAAATGTTGGGGAGAAGATTTTCTCAAGATGACAGAGTGTAAGAGCAATACGATCTTGTAAATATTCATAGTCTTTGAAGGTCATTGTCTTTGAACAGAGCTGCCAATAGAAATTACATAATTCAATCAAAGGCCTTGCTACATTTGTAGGCAATAATTTTCGTACTGCTAGCGGGAGTAGTTATTGTATTATGATATGATTATCGTGGCTCTTAAGTCTAAAAATATTTCTCTCTTTAACGTTTACATACCGTTAAATATTAGATGCATAACCATCTGGGATTTTGATATTCTTTAAAACCTTACAAAATATGTATTTATCACTTTTACTCATTATGAATCAAGCTGGTGGCAAATATACTTTGTTATGGTTGTGATCCAACCACTGACGATGGCCCATATAGAAAAATTTCTTACCATTCTTTAACAAGTAACAACCCGCACTTTTATAACAAAATAAATTTAATAATTAAGTACAAATTGGGAATTTAAGAAATTATCGTGAATAGTAATTTTTGAGGTTTTCAAGGATTTAATGATTTTTGATGGGTGTTATATTTACTTTTGGGATTAAGTAAATTAACTTGAGTATTTTAATTATATGTAGCAGTTGAGTAAAGTGACAAAAGGTAAGATTTTAAACGAAAAAACCGCATTGAGAGATATTGGGTTAAATAAGTGGGTTGCGGTCAAGTACCTCGGATGGAGATTTTGAGTGTGCGATTTGTCTCGGAATGGTCGAGATAGTCAAAATAGTATATCTGATAGTCGAAATTGAATTTTCGGAAATTTTGGGCTATTAGGAGCTCGTAATTGAGTAAACGAGTCATTTTTGGGTTTATAAGGGACAAACCCTTATTTCTCTCTTATAAGCCTCAAGGGAGAAATAGAAAGGGAAAGAAAGAAAGAAAAGAAGGAAGAGAGAGAGAGAGAGAGAGAGAGAGAGAGAAAGATGAAATGAAGGGAGAAAAGGAAGACCCCGAACAAAACTCCGCTGGATTCGACTCAAAGTCGTCGGATATCATCCTCCAGTCAAGTGTATACTTGTTTTATTTTATTTTGTGCAATTATCTCATATCATAGTTGGTAAAAATATGATTTTGGGTTAGAACCCTTAAAATAAATTTGGAAAAATTTGGATATGAGTTTACATATTGATGTAATGTAAACTCTTAATGATTTCTAGTGTTAAAACCATGTTAATGGAAGGTAAGATAGAATTAAAATGGAAGAAATGTCAAAACTAGGGTTTTAGGATTTTAAGGCCCAAAACCTAGGAGAAGTGGTTTAATACCACAAAATTTTGGAAGAATTAGATGTAAATCGATTTTAGGATGTTAATAGGGTTGTTGGTTGAGATTAGAAACCATTAAAATGGAGTTTGGGTTGATATTTGGGTATTTTGGAGATTGAAAAATTGCCCAAACAGTGCCCCTCGAACAGGTTGAATCGATTCGGGTTTCGGCCAAATCGATTCGCCTAAGGGGATCTGTTAAGCTGCATTGGGCCGAATCGATTCACATTTAAGGACCTGTTTGCAGAACACTTTCTGAATCGATTCGGAATGCGGAGCGAGTCGTTTTTCTTTGGTCAGAATTTCCAGTTTTCTCCTCTTAAGAGTATGGGGAGTTAAATTACAATTTGGGGTTTTATATGGGGGATCCTATTTATGATATCGGGACTCCTAGATATCGGTTTTGAGGGCGAGTAAATCCTTAGATGAAAAAGAAACCTTTGATTGGTGTATGAAATAATCCGGGGAACGAACATAGTTAACGTTCAGGACGAACAAAATTTGAGAGAGAGAGTTTGGCTACCATCGGGCGTAGGTATTTATGTATTTGAATGTGTGTGAGTTGAATACATCTTGGTGAATCCTAGGAAGTGATTTCTAGGGATTTATATCTTTGGGATTTGATGTGTGTAAATCCTTAAACGCAAATGACGTACAAGTTAGTTATCAAGTGAGGGAATACCTTTGGGTTTAGTATCGTGAGTGGGCGATCACTTAAACTCCATTCTTAGTATGAACTGGTACATTAGGATTTATGTACAAGTCCATAAATGGTTATTAAGGTGTGAGTAATATTTAAGGAAACGAAAACTTAAATATTATTATGTGATTGACAATTATGGCAATTTATATATATTCGAGGAGCATTATATAATATGTATATACTATGGGATTAAAGTATATATATTATATTATACAAGTACATATATATCTATGTGTGATTGATGTATGTGTATCTTAGAGGCTGGTTCCACGGGCTTTCCTTTGGTATAGGGTTGGAACAGCCAGATTATATATTTCTCTAGTGCGATCCAGGGATGTTGCGCGATGTGGGGGTATCCCCTGGATCGAGGAGCAGGGAGAGTATAGTCCCCAGGTCATTATCGTCCCGTGTTCGAGTGCGATGTGTGTAACTCCACTTGCAGGAGAAACTAACCCCTCCACCGTTGTGTATTTGTTTACCATGTCCATTGATGGATTCCCGCTTGGTACTGTGGTTTAATATGAAAACTCAAATTTTGGATCGGCACTATAAGACTGCATCCTCGAGTTATAGCTCGTTGGGATGGTTATTGTACTTGTGTGTTAGTACATTACTTGTGTATGAGAACAATAAATTATATCTCTAAGAAAGTAAAGAGATAAAATGAATATGAAATGAAAAAGCATGAATTTACATTTCGGGAGATATATCTGGAAGTGTAACATGATACGTATAGGAAAGTGAATATGGAGTAAACCTCAGTCCGGGAGATATTATCAAGATGTATATTGTAAGAAGTATATAAAAGTGAGTATAAAGTTAAAGAGGATACCTTCAACGGATGCACTGATAATCCCAACTCCAAAACTACATGTGATAATCAACCTAAAGTGTTATATTTATACCCTAAATATACTCAATTTATTTTCTAGTTTTCATTAATATTGGCTATAAATGTGAAATTTTTTATTTGGTAGGTCAATATGCAGTTGCAATTTTAGAATAGTTATTTCATGGCGATTGCAGAAAAAATGGGGTCAAAAGCAGTAAAGTCAGATTTTATGTGACTCGAGACAACTAAATACTTGTTAAAACCCGTCCCAAACTATGTCCTTAGACTTCCCTAGCCTCCCATGTGTTGCATGTACTTTATATATATACTAACAGAATGCCCGTGCCTGAAAGCACAATAAAAATTTCCAAAATACGTAATTGTAAAACGATAAAAAAATTCAAAATACATAATTGGAAAACAAGGAAAAATTCATTTCCCAACAAAACAAAGTGTAATTTAAAAAAAATGTGCCAAAGTAGTTTTTTCCGACTATAAATCCAAAAAACTGCATCGACTAATACTTGTATTTGATTAGACTTGTCAGGTGATCATGTTTACTCATCTTCGTGTTGTGTGAAGTTTGCTAAATTAAGTTGCATCGGCACTTATTCAAAAATAAAATTAGAAAAAAGTCATTTTGATCACATTTAACTACAGAGCCTCGTGTCTAACTAAAATATAACCAAGTACATCGTTTACAAATGAAAAAGGAGAGAAACAACACACAAGGAATAAACCAAGTGAGAAAAAAAATTCATTAAAGACCACAAATAATACAATCCATTCCGACTACAACGATAAAATAAAGTTGACATTAGTTGGAGGTGTCAAATTTCATAAACTAATACATGTGTACAAACTTCTCAACAACTAAAGAGGCTAAGGGAGGGCCTGCAAAAATTGATGAAATGCAACAACAACAACCTCCACCTAATGATACAGTAGCTAAATCTGCTGCTCGAAATACCAGGCAGGGAAAGAATCCCATAAATAAGGATGATATGAAAGCATATTATGCTTTAGACACTCCTCTTGGAGTGTTAGGCGCCTTGACAGAGTCAACTACACGTCCAAGGGATATTGATCTCTCTCCTGGCCAACCATTGTAATCCCGTCTATCTTCTAGGAGCCTAGGCGTTACTGGAAGAAGAAGTGTTTATAACCTTAGTACCATTGGTGATAACCTTAGTGCATCAACTATGAAATTTGTAGTGATGCATGATCAGTTATACAATCTGTAGATGCTCGAGTCTGCTTTTTACAAACTTCCCCAACATAGAGACTCGGAACGTGCAAAGAGCTAGCTACACAGTGCTTTGTAAGAAACCCAAATTTTCTTTGTAAGAAAATTCAAATCATTCCTATTTGAAACTAAAACAAATGAACACTTAAACATAACTTCAAAATAACATAAGTATGATCCTTGATGTCAATATATAACTTCATAATAAATAACAATTATGAGCATTACCTAAATAAAGAATAAACATACCGATTCATAAATAAAATGAAGAAAAAACTAAATCGAATTTTAATGTCTATAAATGATAGATATCTTACCTAATCAAGTAAAAGGCCCAACACAAAGCACCAAAACTAAACAGATCTACATATGAGAAAAGGTGCAACAGTACATCAACCAAAAATCAAAAAGTCCAAAACCTTAAAACTTGTGTGCATTCGAACAATAAAACCTTCCATTCTTCTTGAGCCATTTCAAAAATTCCCGGTGTCAGTAACTCGAAAACCCCCAAACTCATTAACCCAAAAAACATACTACAAATGCACAGTTAAACAAATAATCCAAAAAGTCTTTGTGAAATGGAGAGAGAAAAGAGATAATTTATTATTTAGGTGGAGAATAAATTAGTTGAAATGTGATGTGATTTTAAATATTCGTATGATGAGCCAAAGATTGAAATATCTGCACAAAAAATATCACTACAGAATCGATAAAAAAATAACTAAAATTTCACTTATAACCCTAACTTGATAAAAATACCACTACAGAATCGATAACCAACGCTGGCATTTTGACATAACCTTAGAAATCCATAGAGAAAAAGTAGATGTGTGTACCAACCTACAAACGAAACTTTTGATAGGCTAACAAATAAATTAAAATTATTGCCACCCAATTACTTGAATAGATAGCTATATAGGCTGAAATAAGCGAATTCCTCTAATTTAAAAGCTCAATCAATTTACTATTTGAATAGTTAGTACTTCTATTAAATATTCAATCAATTTATCACTGATTCATTTTCAGAAAATGAACTTAATATAAAATTACCATATCTTCTTGTAAACATTCATTGCCTTTACATATTCAGCCTTTCTAGTCTTAGCCCTAGCCACATAAGGAGCTTTCTCCAAAATTTTAGATTTAGACAATCAGTTATTCAAATCAGCAAATATAAACCTAATCAATTCAATAAAATATTAAAAAATTACTCACATAATCTGACATGGACTTCCATATATCTCCACCAGCTTTACCGACCTGATCAATTTAAACACAATAACACAATTACATCACACACTCAAAATGATATAAATCACAAATAGTTTTAATAAGTTATAAAATTTACAACAATCATTACATTGTTGTTAAATCAGCAAAAAAAATAGAATACACCATAAATCTTACAAAATCTACCACAATATTAGTTCAAGTATTGGTACAAATCAAATACATACTATATGTTAGGAAGCTAAACCCACTGTGAAAATGATAAAACTTGAAGCCCCCAAATTACCATTTAGATGTTTAAACATCGTGGTGTTTCAACATTGAACTGCAGTTGGATAGGCCCGGAAAAAAATGTCTACAAAATGAAAAACATTAAGAAGCGGAGTAGATAATGCAGTGCATAAAAAGACCCCTATTGTTCTACATTTGATGTATATAATGTATACAATGTTAAGTACTTCATACTCAAAATCAACTACATAAAAGACCCCTATTGTTCAACATGTGAAATATATTAAAACTAATTAAAATAATTGAATAATAAAAGTACTCTAAACAAATTAAAGTGCAAATTAATAGTATATAAAACAAAACTTATAGATAAAAAGGAATATACTTGAATTCATGAGTGATGGATAATGTAGATTTTTCAACGCGTATCCATGAATAGTCCACATCAGATGACAATAACAAACGAAAATTGACAAAGAAATGATAGAAAAACTTTCAAAAAGGTCTTATTATACAAAAATTATAACCGAATCTTCAAGCATGGGTACATATTAAGGGCTAAAACTATTAAGGCGCTGGGTTCATTTCAAACAATATATTTTTTTGGACAAAAATCAAAATTCGGTACAAAATGACCATAATACGAAAATTAAGAAATAAGGAAGAGGGTATAATCACTTAAAGCATTCATTCTACCAAATAGAACTCATATTAAAAAAGATTAATCATAACCATATTAAGCAATTATGTGTAAATATAATTATATATGAAGCCATTTTAAAATTATAAAACTTAAACTTGTAAAGTTTATTATCATAACCATTTTCACAAACAGGTTATGGATGCTTCGATTATTGTTTGGGTACTAAAGACCGAGAAGAGGAAATTTCAACCACTACTAAGGTAATAGGGATGCTTTAAAAGTCATACTTTTGTATAGGTTTCAAACAATAAGGACATAAGGGCTTTGTGCACAACATCACGCTCAACATTTTCACTTATTGTTGTGAACATGTAAAATGAATCAAAACATATGATGAATGCAATTACGAAACACGCTTTGAAAATTAAATACTATATTGAAGCAAGTAGGTTACCAATTCTACATTTATACAGGTATATAGAGAGTCGGGTACCTGCGGGGAGGAGCTACTTGAAATCAGTGCGCTTTTTCATCCTCGCTCTGTCGCTTTTCCTCCATATATGGTGTTAGCTTTGTTACCCACTGATCAGAATCAACTCGCCATTTATAGAACAATTCCATCATCTTACCCCATAATACGTTTATCATCTAAGTTATGGGTAATTCATTTGCATCCGATACCCAACTATAAAAAGTTGTCCGAAGTTGGATGTCATGTGAGATTATACCTTGTCCCTCCAAAAAATGTGTTTGCCGAGTGGTCTAATTCACAACGTATTACACAATTATAGGCTTTGGGTGAGATAGAATTTATATTCTCTGCACACCGTTCATAGGCCTCGATTTCAGTGCATAAGCAGCAGCATAAAAATCTTGTACTATGAGGCACCTGGCTTAATGCGAAAACTGCCCTCTCAAATCTCTATTAAGTTTCTCGATAAGATTTCGCAAATAATAACCATGGTACCACTCTACTCCATATACTTCATGAAGTGGTTCTTTTATACCCTTCAGAAAATCTGTAACAAAAGTAATTTGGCTAGATGTTGAGACTGCAAATTTCAGTTCCAACAAAAACCAGTGCGAGTTTTCATCAGTCTCGACATCTACCACGACAAAAGCCATAGGAAAAATACCATCATCACCATATGTTGTTGTTACAATTAATAAAATCCCTTGGTATTTCGAGTTCATCAGATGGGTCTGTCAAGGAAAAGAAGACGGAAACAACCCTATTAGATACACCAACTAAGGATCCAAATAGGAGAGTGAATAAAAAATTAATAAATCTTAAACAAACAGATTATTTAAGGGCAAATATCTAAAAAATAACTAAACCACAGTAGATGATAAACGACCACAGTAACTTGCAACTCCCACCAATATAATAGTCTCAAAGAATAAAAGATACCAATTGATTCATTCTACAATCGTAATGTATATGTAATATAACATGCAATGTGGATAGCCTATAACTCCAAATTCTAATTAATATAGAGTTAACCGACATAAATTCTAGATGAGCAATGTAAAATAGATTATGTGTTTGCATTTGAGATATTGATTATCCTCCAATTATTAATTCTGAAAATTAAATCCATATAGCTTAAAAGAACTAATATATAATAATCTAGATTTAGCGGATGACCAATGTAAAAAATATTTATTCAAAAGGAAACATATGCTCATATTTGAATGTCAAAATCCAGCAAATATATCATCCATAATCAGGGAAAATCACAAAAAAGAGGTGCAATCTAAGGATCACCTTATCACCTGTACAGTACAGGTTAAGCTGAGGCATGGTTGAAAGTCTCGGTACCAGTCCCGGTATCAGCCACCTGATTTTCAACTCGATCGCGGTATCGGCCGATACCCTATTTAGAGGGCGCAAAAAATTAGAAAAAATAAAGAAAATTTTAAAAAAATAAGATTAACAATGTGGACCAATTGGATACATTCAAACCATCCTTTAAAATGCTTTGCATTTTACAATTGATTATACTGAAGCGCGATGGGCTTGTTAGATTCAATATTCCATAATAGACCGATATTAATATAGAAAAATAATCTAATGACACATAGGATATGATAAAAAAGTTACATTTTTTTTAAGAATTCTAAACATTTTTTGTAGAAAACATTATTTTTGGGAATTTTTAGAAATTCTAAACATTTCTGTAAGAATTCTAAGCATTTTTTGTACAAAACAGTAATTTAGGAATTTTCAGAAATTCTAAACAATTTTTTTAAGAGTTCAACAATTTTTGTACGAAACATTATTTTGTAAGAAAAAACTTAAGAGATATTAATTTCCTTTATTGAATATTGCTAATTTTGTAAGAAATAGTACTAATTATAAAAAATGTACAGTAATTTTTTGGTTCCCTAAAATTGTTTATAATTTTTATTTAAAAAAATCGTACTGATTTTATAACAACTGAAAATTTATAATAATTTTTTTATTTTATAAAACCACTAAGAAGTGTGACTAATTAAACCAAACACTATAGTATATACATTAAATAGGAATAACATAAACTTTATGAAAAAAGTATGTACAATTAATAAAAATTAGTACCAACATATTGATAATTTTGTTAAAAAATAATAGCATTTTTTTTAGAATTATTACAACTTTATTTGATGATTTTTTTGTTACAAATCAGAACCATTTTTTATTAAGTAGTACCAATTTTTAATAAGTTTTTTTTTTCTAAGTCATTGCCATTTTTTAAAATTAATGATACTGTTTTATAAAAACATACAAAAAAAGTACCCTTTTTTGAAAGAAAGAAAATGTGACACCCCGACTAATTAAATACCGGGTAGCTACTCCTTTATTAAATCAATACAAAATGCCCAGTTGGTTCAGTTAATAGCATCACTGTCGAAAACATTTTTTTAATAATTACTAACCACCTAGTATTTAAAAAGTAAGTTGCCAAATTTTTAAGTTAAGTCTGATTAACATGCAATAAAAGAATAATGGAGGAATAACATAATCCATTCACCATAACGAAGTAATGAAATAATCTAACAAATAAATATAAGTCCGGAGGAAAAACTCCTCACAACAATCCCACGAATGAAATAATAGCATAAGTCTGAATCTTGAATTAATTACATGCCAAAAGTCTGAATAACTGAAATAAATGAAAAGTTTCTAAAAGAAATGGGCGACATGCCCTACAACTGATAAATGCTGAATATAGAGTCAAGATAGATGAGGCGTCTACAAGAAAAGTCCTGTAACTTCCACAAACAGCTACAGCTCGTCACATGAATGAGTATCCTAAGCATGGTGTCCTTGTGGCTGGGCACCTAAAATGGTTTTTACAAAAATAGATTTGAAAGCAAATGGGTCAGAGCTCGAAAGTGGAAATCATTTTAAAAACAGCAAGTGTTTTAATATAATTAAAACATTAAATGCAAAATACATGTTAGGAAGTACACTCACATGAAGTTCTCACCTCTCGACTACATGTGCACTCCTAACGTACCGTACCCATCTAAATAACATACATATCTAAGCAAACCGTAATAAGTTCTGCCCCTTACCACTCGATTCCCATATTACATTCTAGTGCTATCAATAAATAGAGGGCTTTACGTAACTCAGATTCTCAATTAGTAATACAGTTCACTATCGGTTAACTCATTAAGTATTCTCAAAACATTACCATAATTATATTCACAATACCAACATGAAAGTTCTCATTGATTAAGTGTATATTATACACGTCATAAATATACAATACAAGCACCCGAGACTAGCTGCGGTGCACACATACTCTGCTATCCATCCCTGTACATCACGTACATAAGGATCACACATTCTGAATCTCTGAGGAATCGTTCAGATAACAACATCACAAATAATGGAGGCGAACACAGTCACATCACGTGGGTCACGCACATACCTACGCTCCCACGATCAGCAGACTTATTAACATCCCAATAAGTCCTTCTCTGGCCTATGTTCATCGAGGTACCAATCTAAATCCGGGCAACATAAGGATAAGAGGGCCCTAAGCGAACGTAAACCTCCCGTGATAGCAAGTATGGTAGGTATGTCATACACATAAAATCAATACATATACTAAGTATGCACACATCTTAGTAATCACCATAATATATTGGTGGTACACTTCTCATCCTCGTACCGACATATAATACTTCACAATTTATATGTTCCCGGTTAATATAATAAATTAGGCCGTTAATAGTTCTCGCATCGTAATAGACACTCACGTCCTACTTCATATATTCCCTTAGGTTCAAACTACACTTCTAGGTTTGACTCCTCATTATATCCCAGACATCCCAAATATATCAATTAATCATCAAGGGAAGGTTATCTCTACATATACACAAGGTTACGGGCCACTCGGGATCAAATCCGGCTAAAAAGCCTAAACTGTCAACTCGTTCGAAGTCTCGTTCGAACGAGGCTGTTCCAACGAGAGTTCGTTCGAACGAAGTGGGCTTTCTAACGAGGTCTCGTTCGAACGAAATCATCGAACGAACTTCACCCTCGTTAGAATTCAAAGGTCAACTCGTTAGAAGCTCGTTCGAACGAGCTCGTTCGAACGACCTGGGCAGGTCTTCTAACGAGTGGCCAGTTTCGAGCCCATATTTCCTATATTCGTTTTTCCAACTTCTCTACACCTCAAATCTCATCCAAACATTAATCCAACGATTGTTTAAAGTCTCTAATCATTCCTAAACATATTTAGGTCATATACTAACATGATTTGTGGGGTTAATTCATTCTAACCTCGTTCAATTATCAAATCTCTTCAGCTTTTCCCCCAATTTTAAGAACATGAACCCTAGAATTTATAAATCAACCAAGAGCCTAATTAAATCCATTTTCGTTTCATCCAAATGATAATATCATCAGCATAATCATCTCAATATAAATCTACACGCGATTCCTCATCAAAAATATAATTTCTACTTCCAATTAAAATGGGTTTTTCATCATACTCCAAGAACAATACAATTTAATTGAATTTCCTACGCATGGAAGAAGCATTCTCTATAAAAACGAAATTAAACCACTTGCCTTATTAGAATCTCAGATTTTGATGACAAATTGATGGAGTATTCTCTTTCTCTCTCTGCAGAATTCCTCTATCTCTCTCAACAAGCTTTTCTTCTCCATAATCAATGGTGGCTAGGGTTTGTGCTTTAGGAACTCTTTGGAACAAATTTCAATAACCTCCGTAGTCTATTTGGTTATTAGTGGGCTTAGTGGGTTATTGCCAAATCAGATATTAATTCCCAATTTTCGTAGGTTTTAATTCCCAAAAATCCAAAATTACCAAACTACCCTTATACGTTGCCGGTATGGCCTAAAAATGCCCCGGGACCCAAACTAAACCCCCGACTAGTGTTTTCTGACTACTTCGACCCTTCCGGACGCGTTGGCGCACTCAAAATGACCATACGGTTAATAAAAATAAAATTCACTTTTTAATTAAAATAAATATACTCCGGGCGCGACTGTCACACGCGTCACAACAAAATTTCCAAATTGCCGTATTTCAATCTCACGACAAATTTCATAATTCAAAATTCATATATAATCATATATGCACACTAATCAAATACCAACTCGCATCTCGCTAGTATTTTTAATCCGGATTAATTTCCAATTAATTCACATTTAATTTATTTAATCCCAAAAAAAAATATCACGAAAAATACGGGGTATTACATACTTCCCCCCTAATAAATGAATTTAGTCCCGAAATTCGGAACTAGAAAGTACCTGGTAAGAACAACTCTGGATAACGTTCGCGCATCTCGTCCTCGCGTTCCCAGGTGGACTCCTCGACATTATGATGTCGCCACTGAACACGCACTAACGGAACTATCTTTGACCGTAGTTTCCGCTCACTTCGGTCCAAAATAGCAATCGGCCCCTCCTCGTAGGAGCTATCAAGCTGGAGATCTATATCCTCCAAAGCAATATGAGAATGAGCCAAATCGTCTCTAAGATATTTCCTTAGCGGGGAAATATGAAACACATTGTGAATCCGATGTAGATGCTCCGGTAATCCAAGCCTATACGCAACCGGTCTAATCCGCTCAATAATAGGAAATGGCCCCACATATCTTGGCGCCAACTTACCCTTCTTCCCGAATCGCATAATCCCCTTCATAGGAGATACTCTGAGCAAAACCTGGTCCCCCACTTGGAACTCCCTGAAGAACCTCTTCGCATCAGCATAACTCTTCTGCCGATCCTGAGCTACTCGAATGCGACTCCGTATCAATTCTATCCTCGCCGAAGTATCCTGAATCACTTCCGGCCCAAGCAGTTTGTTGTCCCCCACCTCCAACCAACATGCTGGGGAACGACAAGGTCTACCGTACAATGCCTCAAATGGAGCCATGCCAATGGTGAACTGGTAGGAGTTGTTGTAAGCAAACTCCACCAGTGGAAGATACTGCCCCCATCCACCCCCAAAATCAATGATACTCATACGTAGCATGTCTTCCAACATCTGGTTTGTACGCTCGGTCTGCCCATCGATCTGCGGGTGATATGTCGTACTCAACCGCAATTCCGTGCCCATGGCCTCCTGAAAACTCTCCCAAAACCGTGAAATAAATATCTTGTCTCGGTCAGACACGATATTTAGGGGCACACCGTGAAGTCTCACTATCTCAGAAATAAAGAGCTGGGCATACTGTCCCGTAGTGTAGTCTGTCCTTACGGTTAGAAAATGAGCGACTTTGGACAACCTGTCCACAATTACCCAAATGGAGTCGTGACCTCTCTGTAACGTAGGCAACCCCGTGATAAAGTCCATGGATATGCTCTCCCACATCAACATCGGGACCTCCAATGGCTGTAGCAGTCCTGCCGGTCTCTGATGATTCACTTTTACTAGCTGACAAGTGGCGCATTTCGAAACAAACACGGCAATATCTCTCTTCATCCCGCTCCACCAATACTGTCGTCTCATGTCTTGGTACATTTTGTCCCCACCGGGATGTACCATGAACCGTGAGCCGTGCGACTCTGCCATGACCTCGTGCCACAATTCCTCCCCTTCCGTAACTACCAATCTCCCATTGAAGCGTAATCCCCCGTCTGAGCTAACGGTATAGGACTCGGCTCCCTCAGCTAGTAATCGAACTATCTTCTCCTGACAGAACGAGTCGTTTGCCTGTGCCTTTACCACTCTCGTGACAATCTGAGGTGTAACGGTCATCACAGACATGAACGATCGGGCCACTGCATCCTGGTGTCCCAATTCCTTCCATTTGGCCTTCCACACCCCTGCCACCTCATCTACTGGCCTACGGCTTAACGCGTCTGCTACCACGTTAGCCTTCCCCGGGAGATAATGGATATCAAACTGATAGTCCTTCACAAACTCAAGCCACCTTCGCTGTCGCATATTCAACTCCTTATGCGTGAATAGGTACTGTAGGGACTTGTGGTCTGTGAATAATCGAAACTTTTCCCCCAAAAGGTAATGTCTCCAAATCCGAAGGGAGAATACAACTGCCGCCAACTCCAAGTCATGAGTGTGGTAATTCTTCTCGTGAGGCTTTATCTTACGGGATGCATAAGCAATGGCCTGACTCTCCTATTGCAATACACCTCCAAGTCCTTGGAAGGACGCATAGGTGTAGACTAGATACTCAACTCCCGGTCTCGGCAATGCTAACACAGGTGCTGAGGTCAACTTATCCTTCAATTCATCGAATGCCAACAGACAGGCATCACTCCAAATGAACGGCACACCTTTACGAGTCAGATGTGTCAAAGGACCTGCTATCTTCGAAAATCCCCGAATGAACCTCCTGTAGTATCCTGCTAGGCCCAAGAAACTACGGATCTCTGTTGGTGTCGTGGGCTGTCCCCACTCCCTCACCGCGGATACCTTCCCCTGATCAACAGATATCCCCTGGTCGGAAATAATATGTCCCAAAAATTTGACCTCCTTTAGCCAAAACCCGCACTTCTCATATTTTGCATACAGCTCGTTCTGACGTAGTGTCTGCAAAACTTGCCTCAAATTCTCGGCGTGCTCCTCCTCTGTCTGGGAGTAAACCAGAATATCATCAATGAAGACAATGATAAACTGATCTAGGAAATCTCTGAACACTCTATTCATTAGTAGCTACTCCTTTATTAAATCAATACAAAATGCCCAGTTGGTTCAATTAATAGCATCACTGTCGAAAACATTTTTTTAATAATTACTAACCACCAAGTATTTAAAAAGTAATTTGCCAAATTTTTAAGTTAAGTCTGATCAACATGCAATAAAAGAATAATGGAAGAACAACATAATCCATTCACCATAACGAAGTAATGAAATAATCCAACAAATAAATATAAGTCCGGAGGAAAAACTCCTCACAACAATCCCACGAATGAAATAATAGCATAAGTCTGAATCCTGAATTAATTACATGCCAAAAGTCTGAATAACTGAAATAAATGAAAAGTCTCTAAAAGAAATGGGTGACATGCCCTACAACTGATAAATGTTGAATATAGAGTCAAGATAGATGAGGCATCTACAAGCAAAGTCCTGTAACTTCCACAAACATCTACAGCTCGTCACCTGACTGAGTATCCTAAGCATGGTGTCCTTGTGGCTGGGCACCTAAAATGGTTTTTACAAAAATAGATTTGAAAGAAAATGGGTCAGAGCCCGAAAGTGGAAATCATTTTAAAAACAGCAAGTGTTTTAATATCATTAAAACATTAAATGCAAAATACATCTTAGGACGTACACTCACATGAAGTTCTCACCTCTCGACTACATGTGCACTCCTAACGTACCGTACCCATCTAAATAACATACATATCTAACCAAACCGTAATAAGTTCTGCCCCTTACCACTCGATTCCCATATTACATTCAAGTGCTATCAATAAATAGAGGGCTTTACGTAACTCAGATTCTCAATTAGTAATACAGTTCACTATCGGTTAACTCATTAAGTATTCTCAAAACATTACCATAATTATATTCACAATACCAATATGAAAGTTCTCATTAATTAAGTGTATATTATACACGTCATAAATATACAATAAAAGCACCCCGAGACTAGCTGCGGTGCACACATACTCTGCTATCCATCCCGGTACATCACGTACATAAGGATCACGCATTCCGAATCTCTCAGGAATCGTTCAGATAACAACATCACAACTAATGGAGGCGAACACAGTCACATCATGTGGGTCACGCACATACCTACGCTCCCACGATCAACAGACTTATTAACCTCCCAATAAGTCCTTCTCTGACCTATGTTCATCGAGGTACCAATCTAAATCCGGGCAACACAAGGATAAGAGGGCCCTAAGCGAACGTAAACCTCCCGTGATAGCAAGTATGGTAGGTATGTCATACACATAAAATCAATACATATAGTAAGTATGCACACATCTTAGTAATCACCATAATATATTGGTGGTACACTTCTCATCCTCGTACCGACATATAATACTTCACAATTTATATGTTCCCGGTTAATATAATAAATTAGGCCGTCAATAGTTCTCGCATCGTAATAGACACTCACGTACTACTTCATATATTCCCTTAGGTTCAAACTACACTTCTAGGTTTGACTCCTCATTATATCCCAGACATCCCAAATATATCAATTAATAATCAAGGGAAGGTTATCTCTACATATACACAAGGTTACGGGCCACTCGGGATCAAATCAGGCAAAAAAGCCTAAACTGTCAACTCGTTCGAAGTCTCGTTCGAACGAGGCGGTTCGAACGAGAGTTCGTTCGAACGAAGTGGGCTTTCTAACGAGGACTCGTTCGAATGAAATCATCGAACGAACTTCACCCTCGTTAGAATTCAAAAGTCAACTCGTTAGAAGCTCGTTTGAATGAGCTCGTTCGAACGACCTGGGCAGGTCTTCTAACGAGTGGCCAGTTTCGAGCCCAGATTTCCTATATTCGTTTTTCCAACTTCTCTACACCTCAAATCTTATCCAAACATTAATCCAACGATTGTTTAAAGTCTCTAATCATTCCTAAACATATTTAGGTCATATACTAACATGATTTGTGGGGTTAATTCATTCTAACCTCATTCAATTATCAAATCTCTTCATCTTTTCCTCCAATTTTAAGAACATGAACCCTAGATTTTATAAATCAACCAAGAGCCTAATTAAATCCATTTTCGTTTCATCCAAATGATAATATCATCAACATAATCATCTAAATATAAATCTACATGTGATTCCTCATCAAAAATATAATTTCTACTTCCAATTAAAATGGGTTTTTCATCATACTCCAAGAACAATACAATTTAATTGAATTTCCTACGCATGGAAGAAGCATTCTCTATAAAAACGAAATTAAACCACTTGCCTTATTAGAATCTCTGATTTTGATGACGAATTGATGGAGTATTCTCTTTCTCTCTCTGCAGAATTCCTCTATCTCTCTCAACAAGCTTTTATTCTCCAAAGTCAATGATGGCTAGGGTTTGTGATTTAGGAACTCTTTGGAACAAATTTCAATAACCTCCGTAGTCTATTTGGTTATTAGTGGGATTAGTGGGTTATTGCCAAATCAGATATTAATTCCCAATTTTCGTAGGTTTTAATTCCCAAAAATCCAAAATTACCAAACTACCCTTATACGTTGCCGGTATGGCCTAAAAATGCCCCGGGACCCAAACTAAACCCCCGGCTAGTGTTTTCTGACTATTTCGACCCTTTCGGACGCGTTGGCGCACTCAAAATGACCATACGGTTAATAAAAATAAAATTCACTTTTTAATTAAAATAAATATACTCCGGACGCGACTGTCACACGCGTCACAACAAAATTTCGAAATTGCTGTATTTCAATCTCACGATAATTTCATAATTCAAAATTCATATATAGTCATATATGCACACTAATCAAATACCAACTCGCATCTCGTTAGTATTTTTAATCCGGATTAATTTGCAATTAATTCACATTTAATTTAATTAATCCCAAAAATAAATATCATGAAAAATACGGGGTATTACAGAAAAACAGTACACAAAAGCAATGGAAAATAAACTATAAAGTGAGAATAAAATAAGCATGCTTAAAAAAAAGATAAAGTGGTAATAACACATGCTTCTTTAAAACAAATAAACTAGTTAGAAAAAATATATTTAAATGATAGAAATATTTCTCTTAGAAAAAGGTTAAAACAATAACACATGCTTAAAAGGTTAAAAGCATCGACTCTTAAGAAAGGTTAAATAGCTAACACATGCTTAAAAGAAAAACAGCCAACACACGGTTAAAAAACACAAAGCCCACACACGCTTAATAAACATCAAAAGTTTACCTCTAGGGTCTCTTTGGAACTAAAACAGTGGAGGAAATTCTTTCTACTCCGGCGAGATTTTGGGATTTTCAGTGTCGGAGGGAGGATGCAAAGGTTAGTACTTTCCTATTTTTTCAACTCTACATCCATTTCATGCTTTTTCTCCAAAAATAATTGAGAGTCTCCCCTTATTTCGTAATCTTGGACGATATATCGGGTTCTCATCTCTTATCGGCCGATATATCGGCGAGTTAAGCCGATACCGACCGTTTTTCATATTTTTTCTGTATCGTGACCCGATATCGTATCGTCCACTACCGAGTCGGATTCAACTCGTCCGATTACGAGTTGACTCGGTCGAGTCTTGGAATAATGAGATGAGGTCAACGAGGCTGATTCTCTAATAACAATGGGATAATCTTACTCAAAATCCTGGATGTAAAACAACTGACATTAACCATTTTTTCTTTAGAATTTTTCATGGGTTTTGAGATTGATATTTAGATTAAATTTGTGAAATAAATATAAATAAGCATCATCTATTAGGGAACTTATTGGTGTACTTCATTCAACTTGAGAAAAAAAGAGTAGATCTTCTCAAAAGAAAAAAAGAAAAAAGATTTGAATGAAAGGAGTCTCCTTTCCTCCACTTTCTAATTCATTGCCTTGTTTAGCCTCAATTGAGGATTCTCCTAAAGAGCTACACTTTTGAAGCAAGGTGGCAGCAATTCCAACTACCCAAACCTACCATAGGGTTTGAAAGAAAGATTTTTCAATTAACATCATTAACCAAGAGTGACCTTCATATTGAAACTAATAGGTAGCATCATTACCCTTGGACACGAGGGTTGAAATCGAGTGCATATATGCACTATAGTACTCCGGTATGATCATCATTTCTGAACTTCCATAGCTTAAGGGGAGATAGCATTCCCGAACTTCATCAACTGCATATCTGAGCCAAACAACCTTAGACATTAAATTCACTCTCATAAAAAAATGAGGACTGATGATATCCTAAATTGGCAAGCATAAAAATTTGATGGCTACAATCGAATAAAAGCAGTAAATTATCCTAATTGCAATATGAAGCAAGTACGTGGTACTAATACCTGATCTTACCAGCATCGACAGCTTTGCCTAGAGCATCAAGTTGTTCCTCAACATAATTTCATATCGTGTCTGTAAAAAACATTAAAAACACAATCAACAATATAATTTCAAAAATATATTTAAGAAAATTCCATAATGAACAAAAATCAGTTTTTGACAATAATACCAGTGTCAATATCATAAATGGTCGATACGTCACCTCGTAGGAACGCCGTCATCATTTTGATAAAGACCAATAGACCCATTTCCTGGATTAAACTTTTAATGTTATAATCATAACATACATCATATTATTAACCAACAGACCTAATGTAATGTAAACATAGACCTAATGTAAAGTATTCCCCACCCACGTTGTAAAGGAGTGCACCGGTAGTGATAAATAAACCGAGTCTATATATTAGGTAAAATAGTAATAAAAGGTTCAAATATTGTTTGGTTATTCTAATTATTCCTACTTATGTTCACTTCTCAACTCGAATTTTGCAACCAAACTACATTTCCTAACCATTAAACAACAACCAATTTCTACACTCAACAACCACTAAACAACAACCAAGGGATAATACAATAAAAAAATCAAACAAAATAATAAATTCTTAGAAATAGAGTTAGTTATAGAATTAGAGTGAAATGTTACCCGAGATAAAAAAAAAAAGCACAAATAAAAAATACCTAATACTTCTGCAATGGTACCTGAAAGAAAAAAAACCAAAATTAGTAATGATTTTTAATTAAAACGTAATAGTAGTAAAGATTTGTTCAGATCTAAAGGAATATTTAGGTATAAACCACAAATCGAAATAAATAAATAAACCCCAAATCGAAATAAAAAATAAATAAACCCAAAAGTGTTCAGATCCATTGGTACAAACCCCAAATCGAAATGAAATAAAAAAAAGTGTGCAGATCCGTTGTTGTGTGTGGGAAAGTCTTACTGTGTGCGTCTTTGTGTGTGCGAAAGTGTCTTTGTGTGTTTGTTCGCAAGAAGATGTCGGATATATATATATATATATATATATATATATATATATATATATATATATATATATATATATATATAGAGAGAGAGAGAGAGAGAGAGAGAGAGAGAGAGAGAGTTTTATGCAAGAAGAGGTCGGAGGGACAACGTCGTGTAGAGGGCGGCGTAAGTGGTAATATCAGCTGGAGAGAAGGGTGAGGAAAAGGATGAGTGAGAAGGAGAAAATGAAAATTTTCTAGGGTTGGGAGGATAATGGATTGGGAAGAGATTACAAAAATACCCTAAATTTTCAACCATTTGATTCAACTTTCCAACAATTAATCCTAGCCTCTCATTAAGTTATGTTTTTTTTGTTTTTTTTTAAAATAAACTATTTATTTTATTAAGACTTGGGAGAAGAAAATCTCTTCTGCCTGGGTTACAATCAAGGAAACTGAATTGAACCTCATGATGTAGGGAAGTAAATGAGGATCTTTATAAACTAGATCCCTTACAAGATAAATAGATAGACAAGAAAAAATAAGAGCTAGCTGAAATCCACGAATAGAGAGAATTAATGCCCAAGAGCACCTAGTCATTTTTAAAATTTCGCAGCCCCCATTTTTCAATTGTGATCATACCTTTAAGGTCCTTTGGGAAGTCTTCAATATTGATAGAAAACATGTCTTTCCTATCCATACTCCCTTTTATATCTAAAAAATCTGCAATTTGATTCCCCTCTCTATATATATAACATATGGAGTAGTTTACATTCTTTAGCATTTGAAGAATTTGATGAACAGACCACCTGATTCTCCATGGAATTGATGCTCTACCTTGCAGGATATCGATTAAAAATTTTGAATCACATTCAATTATAATCTCATAGTCCTTTAAATCCGTGAAGAATTCCAATCCATTGTTAAGAGCTTTTACCTCTGCTTCCATATTAGTAACACCTTCATAAGATGATATAAAAGTGTATATCATCTCCCCCTTATCATTCCTGAGAATACCTCCTCCACCTCCCTGTCCATTAATCCCAATGGCACTCCCATCTGTATTAAGTTTTAGGTTTCCTGATGGGGGACACTTCCACTTGACTTGCAATCTCGGAGACCGATTTTGGGGAGGCTTCTTAACAATCAGCATATTCTTCAAATGATGTACCTGATACAAAACAGACAAATGATTAGTAGAAAAAGATTCATATTGACATTTGTTTCTGTGAATCCATAAGCACCAACACACTACAGCTGGAAGGAATTTATTGATGCTAGGATCAATTTTTTTACCATAAATCCACCATTTATACAGTTGACTCCTAATACCACCTTTAGCTCTCCTCACTCCATGCTCTTGACAGATCAAATTTTGGAATAATGTCAACTATTCTACTCCTTATTATATATATATATATATATATATATATATATATATATATATATATATATATATATATATATATATATATAGTATTCCTAGTGGGTATAAATTTCATGTTAGTGTTATATTCGTTGGTGTTAACTTATTATTATTTTTCGTTTGTGAGTTTTATCAATTTATATGTGTTTTTAATATAATATGTAAGCATTTGTGTGTCATTTTATATATCCATTTGTATATACGTGTCTATGTTTATTATTATTATAGGTGTGCCATTTTTCTATTGTAGTTTGTATATTACTATATTTTTCTTTTTCTTTTTTATCTTTACTCTTGTTCAAGGAATAATGATTTGAGTGACCAAATAAATATCCAAAATCATCACCCAATAAGGTTGAGACGACATTCAAATAATGTACTTTTTATTATAATAATGACAAAGTACAATACTTTAAGGTCATCCCAACTCATTTAGAGGCTGAATTGGGGGTTATAATTGGGACCCTTAACATTACTCTTGAATGTTTTATTTGTTTAGTATATATTTTATGTATTTGTGACTTGAAATATGTTTTTATATGTGGACTTTAGTTTTTTAAGTATTATATTAGATTATGTTTTTGCTTGTATTCTATATATATATTAACTACATACATATCACCCAAATGCAAACTCAATTATCTAACTTCTCCCTCTTCTAACATACACATATAAATACACGCGCACACACACACACGTAGTGAGTGTATGAGAAAAACCCAACTTCCCTATTTTTCTCTCACATATTACTCCTAACCTAAACCAATACCCAAACATAACTCACTCTCTATCTTCCTTCATTAAATAACCAACACATAACCATCTTCCTACACACACCTATCCTCCAACTACCCCGTAACCCACTCCAAAACCCAAGCATACCACCAACAACTTTTAATGACCCAAGCACACCCAACCAACCCTTCCATATACTCCTTCTTTCGTATCCTAACTAGGAGAACCACTAGATCTATATACGTGCCTCCCACCACCGTAAGCCCAATACTACTCTGTATATTTATAACTCGAAATAATAAGACAACTAATCTTTCACACACCCCATGCACACATTAACATTGACCCAAACCCTACTATAAACAACATATTTGGTCCCCATGCCCTCACATGTTTCTTCATTGTCTCTTATATATGACTCCCACGTGCTATTTTATCTCCCCAAACAACACATCACGCTCTCCCACCTTGTGTCTCTCATTATTGTCATGCCTATACATATACATACCCACTTTGTGTATCCCACATAACCCCCATTTTTCCTTGTCTCTCTTTACAATACCAAGTCTCACACCTTTTACAAATAAAAAGAGAAGCTACATTCAAAGGGTGAGGGGGTGTTATCCAGTCTACATGTAGTTTTGGGGCTCAAATTTTCGGAGTAGTTCTGTAGTTTAATTTTAGGATTAATGTAGTGCTAAGTTTTGGTTAATTATTTTACATTTTCAAGTGAGTTGATTGAGGAAAAATATTTAGTAAAAGATTGATTATGATTTTGAGTGATAAATTCCAGAATAAAGTATGACAACAATCTATTCTTATATTTATTTTCCTGTAAAAATCATATTTATTAGGATTGTTCTTCACGTTCAAAGTTGGGAGTGTCAGGAAAAATGTAAGGAGTTTTAGTTTTTGTATTGTACCTCTGTGATATTGTTGTTATTCTACCTCATATTGTGTTATTATTATATTGTATATATAGTAATACCAAATTGAGAGGCTAAATACCCCATTCACGGGGTGAGATGAAACCCTCGGCTTCATAGTTTTATTTTTAATTTTTTTTTACTTATTATACCCCTTGGAGTATTCATATTTAATGTTTTCAATTTATATTTACGCCTCGAGAGAAAGTGAATTATTGTCAAGAGAAAATAGTAAATGAAACTTACCGTATTTATTTATTAATTAAACTAGTGATACATTACACCATATATCGCCAATGGGTTTTGACCCATGACTTCCAACATAGGTCACTATCTTCACCCGTGACAATATTAAGCATTGCAAAATTGGGAGTCGCGGTTGGACTTGTAACCCATAGGGGAGAACTTGGGTCATAGCCACCACCCGTAACCACGACAACATGGTTGGTCATGGTCTAGGGTCGTGACCCTAAGGTTGATTGTAGGACACGGTTTTGGCCCGCGACCACAACATCACGGGGGGAGACTTTTGGTCACAACCTTGAATCGCAATCCCAATTATTTTATTTTAAAAAATCTTTAGGTTACGGTAGGAACCATGAGCATATATATTTTATTGAATGAGAACAAATCTGCGGTCATGGTCATGGACTATAATCGACCAATTTATTGTAATTTTAAATAATGTATGGTCATGGCTATGGACCGTGTCCAAATAAATAAAAAACTAAATTTATTTTTCTACATCCCCTAAAAATGCGCATTTTTTAAACCTATTTATATTTTGAGAAATAATTATTTCACCCATATGTCATAAAAGTTAACAAACTCATGCTTTCGTGATTATGTAATAATATAAAAAAAGTTGACCGACTCATGTTTGCATGAATATGTAACAAAATAAAACACATGATGGCGTGAATATATACAAGAAAAAATGAAATACAACCCATTTTCCGTGAATATGTACAGTGAAAATAAAAATACAATGAATGATTGTGTGAATATGTTCCAAATGTTCATTCTCCACTGAGGACTGGGAACAAAACTTCAAAAATGTCCCAAGTGGTATGTAACAAAGGAATTGAATACCTATAACAACATTAGAATGCCTAGGTAGTTGAAAACGGCATAAAACTCCACGTATTTCATTAGATGAAGAAGGTTAGGGACTAACCCACATTTAAAATATAATGTGTCTCTTTTGATTGATGAAAAATTATGTCAAATGTGTTGAAAATGTAGAAAATTGTGAGAACACTCTAAATTTTAAATGATGGTATAGCCAGCCACCCCCCACCCGTCTTGATTTTTTATTTACTAAAATATATGTCAGTGCATAATTGTGAAGACATAGTAAATTAGGTTGTTTTTCATTTTCGCCCTTCAACGACATGTTTTCAAAGTTTACATTTTTTCGTTATGTTCTCCGACCAGGCATCCAATGACTACATGATCAGTTGCTACGTGTTATGTTGTCCACGTGCGAGGCGTTCGAGCCTCTTGTGGGAAAGTTTGGGGGTGGTTTACTGTTTTCACCCTTCAACAGCATGTTTTTAATCTATGTTTAACGAATTGCAATTTTTGGCCATGTTTGCTAAATAGGCGACCCGTGACTACGCACTCAGTTTCAACGTGTTATGTTGTCCCATGCGATGCGTATGTGTCTCTTGTGGGACCATTTGGGGATTGTTTTCTGTTTTAACAATTCATAACATGTTTTCAAGCCCCAGTATAACTATTTGCATTTTTTGGTCAGCTTTTCTAACCGGCCATCCCATGACTACATGACTAGTTGCTACTTATTACGTTTGTCATGTACGAGGTGTACGTGCCTTTTGCAGGTGTGCTTGGGGGATTTTTTTTTCAATTTCACCCTTTAACGGCATGTTTTCATGCCTAAGTCTAACTAATTATATTTTTTTATTATTTTCTCTAACCGGATGTCCCGTGACTGCATGGTTAGTTGCAATATATTAAAATTGTCTCGGGAACAATTTACGTGCCTCTTACAGGGCCTTTTTTGGATTATTTTCCATTATCACGCATCAACAACATGTTTTTAATCCGTAGTCTAACTAATTGCTATTTTTGGTGATGTTCTTTAATCGGGAATCCCATGACTATACGACCAGTTTCTACATGTATCTTAGGTCCATTACGAGGTGTCCGTGCCTTTAACGAAAGTATTTGCGGACTATTTTGTGTCTTTACCCTTTAACTTCATGTTCTTAAACCTAAATCCAACTATTTGAAATTTTTGGTCAAGTTTTCTAACGAGGTTTCCCATGATTATAGTGTCAATTATTATGTGTTATGTTTGTCCCGTTCGAGGTGTTCATGACTCTTGCCAAAGCGTTTGGTGGTTGTTTTTCATTTTAAACCTTCAATAACATGTTTTTAATCCCAAGTCTAACTATTTTCAATTTCTAGTCATGTTTTTTAACCGGGCGTCCCGTGAGTACGGGGTCAGTTACTACTTATTACATTGGTCTCGTGTAAGGTATGCATGCCTCTTGCAAGGGCGTGTGGGGGGGGGGATATTTTTCACTTTCACCATTCAAGGACACATATTCGAGCCTAAGTTGAATCATTTAGAGTTTGTGGTCATGGTCTCTTACCAGGCATCTTGTGATAATGTGATCAATTGCGATGTGTTATGTTAGTCCCATGTGAGGTGTTCGAGCATCTCGCGAGGGAGTTTGGTTGACATTTTGCATTTTCACACTTTAAGAGTTTGGTTGCTACATGTTACGTTGGTTCCGTGTGACGTGTTCGTGCCTCTTTTAGGGGCATTTGGGTCATGTTTTGTATTTTTACCCTTTAATGGAATGTTTTCAAGCCTATGTCTAACTTTTTGCATTTTTTTGTCATGTACCCTAACCGGGCATCCCATGACTATGCGGTCAGGTGTTACTATTACGTTGGTCCTGTGTGAGGTGCTTGTGCCTATTATACGGCCGTTTGGCAGTTGTTTTGAATTTTCAACCCTCAACGACTTGTTTTCAAGTGTAGGCCTACCTATTTTCAATATGTGATCATTTTCTCTATCCAGGCATCCGGTGACTATGTGATTAGTTTCTCCAAATTGTGTTGGTCTTGTGTGAGGTGTCCATGCCCCTTGGAAGGGCGTTTGGGGACTGTTTTAAATTTTCACCCTTTAATATTAAGTTTTCAAGCCTAAGGGAAACTAACTTCAATTTTTTGTCATCTTCTCTAGTCTGGTGTTCGGTGACTACGCGGTTCGTTGCTAAGTGTTACATTGGTCTCGTGCGAAGTAACCATGCTTCTTGCAGGGGTGTTTTGGGAATGTTTTAAGTTTTCACCCTTCAATGACATATTTTAAAGCCCCAGTCTAATTATTAGAAATTTTGAATCACGATCTATAACTGGGCATCCCATGACTACATAATAAATTGCTACTTATTATATTGGTCCAGTGCAAGGTATTCGTTCCTTTTCGGGAATGTTAGGGGGTTATTTTGCATTTTTATCCATCAACTACTTGTTTTCAAGCCTATGTCTAACTATTTGGAAGTTTTGGTCATGTTTTCTAATCGAGCATACTGTGACTATGCGGTCAGCTCCAACATATTACATTGGTCCCGTGTGAGTTGTCCATGCCTCTTGCGAGGTCATTCGAGAATTATTTTTCATTTTAATCCTTCACAACATGCTTTCAAGACTAAGTCTAATTATTTGCGATTTTTTGTCATGTTCTGTAATCGGGCATCCCAAGACTATGGGACTAGTTGTTATGTGTAACATGATCCCGTTCAAGGTGTTCATGCCTCTTTCGGGGATGTTTTGTAACAACCCTCACTTTTAGGAGGCTAATTTTATATTAATTTACCACATAAGGTAATTATATAAAATGTTGGAACTGGAATAAATATTTATTTGATGAGTTGAGGATTAATATTTACTAGGTTATTGCATATTTACTGCATGAGAAAGTAAATATCATTCGGTTGTGTGTTTTATGGTGTCATGTGTTTTAAATAACATTATGGTTTAAATGAAATTGGAACTGAAAATAATTTATAAAATTGTCGGATGCCAGTTTAGAGGGTGTAGTTAGTCCCGAAATGTCCGAGACAGTCAAAATAAGTGCCATATTGTATTTAGGGTTTCGGGCACTTTTACCTGATTTTAACTTAAACACGTATTCGAGAGTCATTTTAATGTCGTGTTAAACATTTAAGTTGGGAGTTTTAACTTAAGCCATGATTTAGTCTTTTAAATCCCCTAATTTTCCCTATTATATGTCTTATACATAGAGAGAAAAAGAGAGAAAGAAAGAGGAAAAGAAAAGGAGAATGGGAGAGAGATTTGGAGATTGATGATTGGAGATGGCTTCTACACCAAAGAAATCTGAATTTTCAACCCTAAGGCAAGTTTTCTACTTGCTAATATGTGATTTAAAATGCATAATTTGTGTGATAGTTGTGTATTTACATTTATGGTTTAAATTTTGAATTTATGGGATTTAAGCCATAATCTTAGTTTATGTTGATGAAATTGGGGGATTATAACCTTTGTTAATCATGTAGGATGATTTTTGGTAGATAAAGATTGTTGGTTGTGTGTAAAAAAATGAAGAGATTTGAGGTTTGGGAAAAATTAGGGTCCATAGCCCTTAAGACAAAATTAGGCAAATCTGCAGAACCGAATCGATTCGGCCTGGCCGAATCGATTCGCCTTGAGATAGTTTCCAGGCCTGGGTCGACCGAATCGATTCGGATGGTCCGAATCGATTTGGTAATTATGCAAAAGTCAGCCTTTCCTGACCGAATCGATTCTCTTTCCTGAACCCAAATCGATTCGGCTAGGCCGAATCGATTCGGAAGTCCTGCATTTTTGAGTGATTTTTTTTTCTTCCTTAATTCCAGCTCTTTTTCTTTAAGTTTAGGACTTATGAGACTTCTTATATGAAGTAAATTTAGGTTCCTAGAGTCCTAGATTAGTTGAGGGATTTCACTTTGTTAGGAATGAGTTATGTGGGAGGTTTTCGGGGATATGCCAATTGATGTTAGGGCATTCTTTCTTCTAGTTGATTTTTATGAAACTAGTAGTTATAGTGTTATGTTTGGGAGATTATAGAAGCTCGGAGGAGCTATTTTAACCTTGATGGTTTGTAATAACACCATAAATGAATGTTGGGAGAATAAAATTGAAAGTTATTAGTTCCTTTGAGGTATGCTAGTCTTGGGGTTGTAAAGTAATACCCTGAAATGTTTGGAGGTTATTAAGAGTTTACCCACTCCTTTGAGGCTGTAGTAACGATCAAATTTATCGTATGGCTCCGGATAATAAGGTGAATTTTTTACAAAATGTAAATGATTATGGTTTCGAATAAAAAAAGAAACATACAACATAAATTGTTATTGAAAATGAAATGAAAATGGTAATGATGATGGTAAATGATAATTTCCTAAATCAGGAATATGGTAAGTGCTAATTTAGTTGAACACACCACTCTAAATGACATCATAAGGGAAGTTCGTGCGCTTGGTGATGCCCTATGGATAGTGAATGCATGGTGGATATAGTCCATAGGCCATATGAGCGATTATGTTATACTTTCTGTGTTGGTGAGGAGATTACGGGTGTGGTCTTGACTCTCTCGCAGGCATATGGCCGCTTCCCGACATATTTCGTTGTAGGTGCCCTGGTATTTAGGGGCGCGCCCAGTGGGGAAACTCGGAGAGGCGGTATTAGAATCGTTATATGTAAATAAATATAACTATTCATAATCATGTGGGACTTGATGTATGAGATATGCCATAAAGAGCATGACGAAGTGCCATAAAGAGCACAATGAAATGCCACAAAGAGCATTTGTTGATGTTAATATTCCTGTTAAGGAATGGAATGCCGGGAAGGGCATGTAATTGAAATAAAAGCCATAAATAGCTTAAAACTTTGACTATATTTTCCTGTTAAGGAATGAACTATAAAATGGAACAAGGTTTTGATGTAAGTTTTTAATTTAAATGTTAATTATTCTCCTGAATAATTAAATTGTCTTAGCTTATGCAAAATTGTGTAGCTAGATTCTCATTATTTACTCATGATTATCATTCATAACTGTCATACTCTTTATTCATCTTGTAATCATATAGAACCAGGCCCTGACCCGTTTATATTTCTTATTGTACTTGCATCTTTTATTCGCTCAGGTACTCCGCCGCAAGGATGCCTGTTCTGACCTTCCTATTCCGGTGGTTTTTAACGAGCCGTGATGCTTTGCGGGTATTACGGGTTATATTGTATAGCCGCTTTCTTTTGCATTCTAGATAAGATCAAGTCTTTTATTCGGGCAAGAGGCCCAAGATTTTGTAAATGTCTAATGTAATGTATTATATAAATTATTGAATTGGTTTAATACTGTTGTAGATTCTGTGGACCGACAGCATATTCGGTCCATTTTATTGTATACTTGTGGTCATTACATATATAAAATCTTGGGGTTCCCAATTTTTCTTTCCAGCATCGGGTTGTTTAATTTCTTTCTTTAACTTCAAAACAAAAAAATTTGGCAACCCGTTTTCTTAAATATTGGGTGGTTATCCTGGATACTCTATATTTTATTGTGATGCTGAGAATGATTCCATCCGGGACTCCTGTTATATTGTAGTATTGGGCTGGCCACCCCTTATTTTGGTGAGCGGGTTGTCACATGTTTGGGCCCCTTTTTGCATATCTATTTGAATTTTTTTGTAATGTTCTCTAACCAGGCATCCCGTGACAACACAGGTGTTTGTTATATGTTACATCGGTCCTTTGTGACGTGTTTGTGCCTCTAGCAGGAGTGCTTGAGGGATGTGTTCTGTTTTCACCTTTTAACAATAAGTTTTCAAACCTAAATCTAACTATTTGCAGTTTTTGGTCATGGTTTCTGACCAGGAATCCCCTGATGACGCAGTCAGTTGTTACGTGTTATGTTGGTCCCGTGCGATGTGTTGGTGCCACTTGCTTAGGCGTTTGGGGATTTTTTGAATTTTAACCCATCGATAACATGTTTTAAATCCTAAGTCTAACTATTTGAAATTGTTAGTCATGTTTTTTAACCTGGCATCCCCTGAGTACGCAGTCAGTTTCTACATATTACATTGGTCTCGTGAGAGGTGCACCTTTTGCGGAAGAATTTGGTGGCTATTTTACATTTTCACTCTTTAACGACATGTATTTATTCCCAAGTCTAACTATTTAGAGTTTTTGGTCATGATATATAACCAGGAATCCTATGGGTACGTGATGAGTTGTTATGTGTTATGTTAGTCCCGTGCGAGGTGTATATGCCTCTTGGAGTGGCATTTGGGGGTTGTTTTGCATTTTCACCCTTTCAAGGGATATTTTCAATCTTACATATAACTATTTGAAATTTTTTATCATGTTATAATCGTGCATCCTGTGACTACATAGTCAGTTTCTACCTATTACGTTGATTCCTTACGAGATTGCAGAGGAGTATGGGGGTTATTTTATGCTTTCACACTACAACGACATGTTTTCAAGATAAAGTCTATCTATTTGGAATTTATTGTCATGTGGTCGAACCGGGCGTCCTGTGACTATTTGGTGAGTTGCTATGTGTTACGTTGGTTTCGTGTGAAGTGTTGGTACCTCTTTTGACGGCTTTTAAGGGCTTTTTTTATTTTCACCCTTTAATGGAATGTTTCACGCCTATGTCTAATTATTTATAATTTTTTGTCATGTTCTCTAACTAGACATCCCATGACTATGCAGTCTGTTGCTAATGTTTGTAACACCCCGTATTTCTAAGAATATAGAATTTAATTAATTTGGTGATATATGATTTAATTTATATGGAGGATTTAATTAAATTAGTGACTTGAAATTTAATTAATTCGATTTGTTTTTTATTTTCACATATAGCATAATTTGAGGTCGAGATTGAAGAATTTTACTAAAGTAATTTGAATGAGGATTATCAGTGCACTGATGATTCTAAATAGGTTGAGATAGTCAGAAAAAAGTAATTGGGGATAGTAATTTGGTCTTGGGGCATTTTTAGGCATAATCGGGTCACACAGGGGTGTTCGGGTGATTTGGGCTTGGCCCATAGGCTTAGTTTCGGGATTAGCAATATAAAACCTACATTAGGGAGTTTGGGGTAGACACAACTCAATAAGAAAACCCTATATTTGCAGAGGAGAAAAGAGGGAAAAGTTGTGGGATCTCGTGGGAGCCAAATCAAGAAGAGGAGGTTGTTCTTCACTAAATCTTCATCTATATTAAAGGAAATCACACCCTATGAATTTATTCAGGGAAGTAGTTAAATTGATTTCAATTTCATTGCAGTATTTCGATTCATATCATAGTGGGTGTGATAAAGAAATTCATTTTTGGGAGTGGGCTATTATATGAAATGGTTTTTCGTGATTGGAGTATATTGTGTGGATTAAAAGTTTAAGTAAGGTTGTATTATGATTAAGTTTTGTAGAAATATAAATTATGAAAGTAACCTTAAAGATGTTGTGGGTTAATTCGGACAATAAAATGATTATAGAAAATAATTTATTTGAAGTCATGAAAACTCAAATTTGGGAATTGAAGAGTTTGATGTAAATCGTTAATATTTAAAGGTTATTATGAGGATTAAAACTTGTATTAGATGCGTGTATTATATTAGTTTTAACTCAGTTAAGGTATGTGAAGATTCAGAAGCTAGTTTGGGTGTCCAAGGTGGAAAAGAAAATTTTTGGGGAAGTAGTAATCATGGTGAAGGAGACGAAGTCTAGAACCCAGACGGTCATTCTAATGACCCAGTATGTCACACGAATGATATAGGTATGTCACGCGAACGACCAATGGTCTCGTTCGAGCCACATTGCAAAATCCTTGGAAGTTCGTTATGTTCATTTGTTTATCTTGGAATATGTTTGTGAACTAAAGGAAATTAATTAGAGAAAATATAAATTTTTGGTTACTTCTTGGTATATTGAGAGAATGGGTCTCAAAGAACATTAAAATAAACAGAGGGTCAAATTTATTAACGGGGCATGGTGTAATATATCCTAGTTGGTTAAAATACGGGCCAAGATAGTGAGTCTGGGCATTTTAGTTGAGTGACACCACTTGGATAAAATTATCTGAGGTGAAATTTATTAAATAAAGAGTCGGGGTTATGAGTAGGATATTTTTAGGATAAGTTCTACGGGAGTTAGGCACGGCGTAGGTGATTTAATTTATTATAGATATGTATAATAAATTATCGAATAATAAATTTAAGGAGGAGTGTTAACCTTAATAGTGGGACTTTGTGTAAGAAATTCTAAAGGGTGAAGATACGGGTCAAATGAGTGAGTCTTGGTATTATAGTTGGGTGATACTACTTAAAAGACAGAATAATTAATGTGTGATTAATTAAATTATGAGTCATGATATAGACTTCGGTATTTTGGGCTAGTGTTACGGGAGTTAGTCACAGGTTAACCGGGCATTTATTAAAGATATGTATACGGTTAGTGTGAAAGTATATATATATTTGTGTGCATTAAAGATATCGATGTGAATGATATTCATAAGAATACATACCTCTCTAGTGCTATCGTAGGAGCTGCGCGATGTGGGTGAATCCCCTCACTTAATGAGTAGCGATTGTATAATCCCCAGGTCATAACCTCTAGTATTTATATGTTGTGATTATTTTTGGTGTGAGACATCTTGGGTATGATTCGGTCTAACACTCGGGGAACTATGATCACCTCCACCACGCTTATTATGATTTTTAACCAAGCTCGAGAGTGAGTCTGAATTGAGGTAACCGAGTTAGAGTGAGCGTACCTAAAACATGATAGCATTTTAGAGGAAGCATTCTCTGAGTTATAACTCGGGAATGGATGGCTATTATATGAGACATGTGTGTGGATGTTGTAGTATACTGGTACGTATACAATATGAGTAGATAACTATATACGGGATTAATACACAAGTGTGAATGTATTTCTTCTATTACTAGTGTGAAAGTTGTATGATTTAAAAAATCCTATGTAACTTGTGTTAACGTTATCTGATTTAATATGCTTGCCTAATTAAAAAGTTAATGAGTAGATAACTTATTAATCAATGTAAGAATACTCGAGTTGGAGTAGTGTTGTAGAAAGAGTGTGTTATGACTAGTTAGGTGGGGTAGCATAACTAGAAAGGTTAGAAGGCAAGCGTTAGGTGTGCACATTAAATGAGGGGTGAGTTATACCTCAAGAGAGTGTGACACTAGCTTATATATGAAGAGTGTGCATGCATATTTAATTATTGCAATTTAACTGCTTGCTAAATATTTTAAAAATGTTTTACTTGGGTTCTGACCCGCATCAAAATATTTTCCAAAACCTTTTAGGTGTCCATCCACAGGGATGCCCAACTTGTGGATACTATTAGGTATGTGTAGTTGCAGCTTGTGTGGAAGTTGAAGGAATTTCTATAGATGCTTCGTTCATTTATTCCGAGTGTAGGTATATTTTTTTAGTTTTCAATTGGGCATGTCTCCCTCCGATTTGGTATTCAGTTATTTATTTGAGCTTGTGCATCCAGGTTATTATTTCAGTTTGTTTTTGTATTTTATAGTGGAAGCGATAGTTGATTTAGTCCTATTTATGCATATTATTAATCCATGTTGGATTTAGTTACCAGCTTGTGTGGATGGTTTAATTATTATGTATTTTTGCATGTTGTTAAATATATGCATGATAAAACTTGGCACCGGTCTATCTAATTACTAGTTTGTTAGCAACTTTAAAAACCATTTTGACAGTGATTCTAACAATGAGACATATGAGACCAATGTTTTATTTTGATCATGGGCTGGCCACCAACTATTTTAATAGGTAGGGACTCACAGATGGTATCGAAACATCAGGTACTAGAGTCCTTAGGGTCTATGCGTTTTATTATGTTTCAACGTAGCATTTTTTATATATGGCCTTATTATATGATTGTTGTATTCCTTCACGTATGAGACTCATATTCAGCTGCTATTAAGTATAGTTGATGTGATCCATATACGAGTTCGATTGGCAATCGTACACCGAACAATCTTGGACAATCGGGGAGGGTCGTTAGAAGGACTATAGAGGGATATGCTCATCATAATCCACGTAATATTCTGGCAGTAGTGACGTCGATAGAAGGCACCATGATTATTGTGTAGGCAGATGACATTGGGATAACCACTAGGGCGCAGTAGTTTCCTAAATAAATGTACTAAAAAGCGGTGGTATAAATTTAAATTTGCCTAGTAGAGTCTAAAAAAAGAGGGGAGTCGGAGTAACTCTTTCAAAAAGCATCCGTATGGATTTAGAGAAGTAAGGGAGTGTAATGGGACAATGGAAGGAGATAACACAAAGGTAAATTTGTAGGGTGGAGTGCAGTAGCAACTATAATTTATTATCGGGCGAAATTTTGGCTTATAGGAGCAGCGTTGAAGTGGTAGGAGTCAGTCACCACAGCCATGGAGAGATACTATGAATAACAACGAATTTGGGGTGCAGTTTGACCATAAATCCTCTCATCATAAGTTTAAACATAGAGGCAAAGGAGATTCCAAGAATTTTTTCAAAAGGGTCATAGGGTGGTTTGTTATGAACAAAAGTTGTCGTGTTTAGTAAACTTTGTACCCAATGAGGTGGATACGGAGAATAAAAAAGGTCCGTAAGTTAATAATGGACTCATGGGTAGAATATACAAGCGTGGATGGGGAAATCTGGCTAGAACAAGTGGGACCGTTATCATGAATGCCGCATGTTTACAATTTGATATCAGCGCTTTTGTGAGAAAAGAGCCAAAAGAGTTAGAGAATCTAACTAAAGGGCAAGGTTGGATTTAACGGATCTAGTTAGGCACCAAAGGAGGATGTGCCCAATAGATGACCAATTTTAATAATTGAGATCAATAGAATTTCTACCAGGTGATGGTGGATTCGGTCAGGGCCGTCAAGGCATCTAACTAGTACCGTAGGACCAGTGGAGCAAAAAGGACAATGCGGGTAGCAATCAGGGTTAAGTATACTTGGTTCGTGAGTATGACGTCCCCGGTATGTCCACTAGGGCTAGATAAAATGCAATGACATAGAGAAATGTCTTATGTGTAAAGAGTAGGAACACGTGTGTGAATATTATCCGCAGTGAATTGGGGGACAAGGATAGGATGCCCAATAGGGGAAACTGTTATAAGAAGTTTTTTATTTTGGTTAGGATGATAGTGTTATGTCTATGAACCATTTGAACTGCTAGTGCTATCGACAGTTGAAAGTATGATTTTTATCCCAGGGTGATTAGGGCCTATTTTGCGTGACACGAGCGAGTCACAATAATTTATTAGTACTAGATTCACATGAGAAACGAGTTTGGAATAGGTATCATTAATGTTACTATAGTTATATATATGCACCGTTGAGTTAGTAGGACTCTCTCCAGTTCCATCTGAAGGGGAGAATGTTTAGACAATGAGAGAATATATTTATGAGGATAACTCATTTTGAGAGGTGATGTTCGAGGTATATTTTTATCCTGGGTATGGACTATTAAGCGGTGGTGGGCAGTTACAGCAAGACTATCATGTTCATTATTTCGGGACAAGATGTATGTTTTTGCGATGTCTCACTTGAAAGAGGGTCGAGCTCAAGGTGATATTTTTATGAAGTATACTTCGAAGAGTATATATTTCTGGTTACATTGGATCCCAATGCGTAAGGACTTTTACTAATGTGATTCAGGGTATATCGGGTTCACCGTTGAGCGAAGACTTTTTAGCTCATTTTTGTTTACGTGTTGAGAACTTAGTGAGAGTGATAGAATTGTATCGTGTGACTGCTTGAGATACATATGCCAAAATGATTTGATTTATATGTGAGGAAAAAAATTGTGATATTTTAGTTATGTGGTTTGAGCCCACGGATTTTGATGACCGGCAATGCTAAGGTTAGTGCATTGGGGAAACTTCTTTTGAGTTTTGTTACAGGATGTTAGGCGCGTGGACCATAATAAATGTTGGGTATGGTGAGACATTGTTAGATGTTAGTTCCTGTATTTTAAATGTTAAATTATTGAACATGTAGAGGAAACACCTTAAGCTAATATCTATTACGATATATGCCCAGTAGCACAGGGTAGTCCTGTGAAGGAAGCACGAGAAAACTTTTGCACCACAAGTTAATCGGTGGGGAAATATCGAGAAGAATTAAATTGCAATTTGTGGGGTAATAGACAATACTTGTACGTTATAGAAACACTGAGAGTGCGGAGTTGATCTTGAGACAAGGATGGTTTGTAAGAGACGTTAACGATAAGTATCCATGATGCTTGGGCCATGTTATATAGTATGGTTAAACTTTGTGTTCGATGTTCCAAGGGATGATTTCCTTATACTATTTATCACTTGAAAGAGGGTCTAGTCTATATATACGTGTATATATGTTATCATATGTTACATAATAGACTTATGAGAACATGTTTGTATTGTTACACTTGATCCCGGTGAGTACGGACGTTTACTGATGGGATTCAGGGAGGATAGGCTTTTTATTGAGCGGAGAGATATAGCTAGTGATAGTATGGTGCACAGTATTGTATAATGTCTTTTGTAACATGAGAGCGGACAAGCATAATTTTATGTCAAGGAGACGGGAATTTTGGACAACCTGCTATGGATTGAGGGCCTATCAAATGTCAACAATTGACAATGTTAGGTAGTAATGTATCAGGTGGTCCTTTTTTTGGATTTTTCTTTGCGAGATGTCCCACGTATGAAACTTAACGCAATGTTGTAATTAGGGAGATTTCTGGTAATTAGGACATGGGTTTGTTACCTTGATTATTATACATATATGCTTTTATAACTGTGAATTGAAAGTTATATTCCAATTTAAGGCTAGCAGAGTCGTGTAATAATTGTGCGGTTAAGTATGGGTATAGGGATTATGGGAGCCATAGGTAATTAATTAATTTTAAAATAATGCATGATTAGAAAGGGTAGATATATGTGTAGCGATCTTAGAGGAATGTGAGTAGGGAAGTATTCGAGGCTTTGAGTACTAGTCCTATCTTAATTTAAAGGATGAAATTTCTTTGAAAGGGGGAAGTATGTAACACCCCATATTTATGAGGATATAAAATTTAACTAATTTGGCAATATAAGATTTAATTTTCTCGAGGATTTAATTAGATTAGTGGATTTAAATTGAACTCATATGGGTTATTTTTAAACTTCACAAACGGCATAATTTGAGGTCGAGATTGGAGAATTTGAGTAAAGTAATTCGAATGGCGATTGTGAGCCCACGGTTGATTCCGAATAGGTCAGGATAGTCGAAAAAGATTACCCGGGGATAGTAATTGGTCTCGAGGTATTTTTAGGCTTAATCGAGCTCACACTAGGGTGTTCGGGTCATTTGGACTTGGCCCATAGGATTACTTTCAGGATTAGCAATATAAAACCTACTTTAGGGAGTTTGGAGTAGACACAACTCAATAAGAAAACCCTATATTTACAGAGGAGAAAAAAGTTAGAAATTGGGGGAACACTTAGGAGCCAAATCAAGAAAAGGAGTGTGTTATTCGTCAAATCCTCGTCTACATCAAAGGAAATCAGACCCTACGAATTTATTCACGAAAGTTGTTAAAGTTTCTTTGAATTTAATTACAGTATTTCGATTCATGTCATTGTGGTTGTGATAAAGAAATTCATTTTAGGGAGTGAGCTATTACATGCAATGGGTTTTGCTGTTTCAAGTATGTTGTGTATATTAAAAGTTCAACTGAGGTAGTATTCTGATTCATTGTTATAGAAATTTAAAGTATGAACTTAACCAAGAAAATGTTGTGGGTCATTTCGAACAACAAAATCATTATAGAAAACAATTTATTTAAACTAGTGAAAACTCATATTCGGGAATTGAAGATTTTGAGGTAAATTGCTAATATTTAAAGGTTATTATGATGAAAAAATTAGTATTTGATGCATGTATTTTATCAGTTTTAACTGAGTTAAGGAATGTGAAGATTTAGAAGCTTGTTTTGGTATTAATGGCGGAAAAAAGGAAATTTTTGGGGAAGCAAGAATCATGGTGATAGAGAAGAAGTCTGAAACCTGGAGAGTCATTCAAATGACCATGTCTGTCCCGCGAACGACGCAAGTATGTCGTGCGAATGACCATTGGTGTTGTTCGATCCACGTTCCAAAACCCCTGGCAGTTCTTTCAGTTTATTTGTTTGTTTTGAAATATATTTGTGGACTAAGGGAAATTAATTAGAGAAAATATAAATATGTGGTTACTACCTGGGATATTGAGAGAATGGGTATCAAGGAAAATTAAAATAAAGAGAGGGTCAAATTTATTAATGGGCCTTGGAGTAATAAGTCCGAGTCGGTTAAATTACGGGCCAAGAGAGTGAGGTCAAACATTTTGATTGAGTGACACTACTTTGATATAGTTAACTGATGTGAAATTTATTAAATTAAGAGTCGGGGTTGTGACTCGTATATTTTTAGGCTAAGTTCTACGGGAGTTAGAAACGGTGTAGACAATTTAATTTATTATAGATACATATAATAAATTATCAAATATTAAATTTAACGAGGAGTGTTATCCTTAATAGTTGGACTTTGGGTAATAAATTCTAAAGGGTGAAAATAAGGACCGAATGAGTGAGTATGGGTATTGTACTAGAGTCACACTGCTTAAATGAGAAATAATTATTATGTAATTAATCAAAATATGAGCTAGGATATAGACTTGGGTATTTTGGGCTAGTTCTACGGGTGTTTGACACGGGTTAGCCGTACTTTTATTAAATATATGTATACAGTTAATGCGATAATATATACGTATTTGTTTTCGTTATGGATATCAGTGTGAATAATACTCATAAGAATACATACCCCTCTAGTGCTATCATAGGAGGTTGCACGATTTAGGTGAATCCTCTGGCTTGAGGAGCAACGAGAGTATAGTCCCCAGGTCATTGCCTCCACTATTTATATGTTGTGATTCTTTTAGGGGTGAGAAGTATTGGGTATGATTCCGTCTGACACTCGGGGAACTATGATTTCCTCCACTACTCTTATTATTATTTTTATCCAAGATCGAGAGTGAGTCCGACTTGAGGTATCTGGGTTGGAGTGATCATACGTCGAACATGATAGCATTTTAGAGAATGGATGGTTCCTATACGCGACATGTGTGTGAATGTTGTAGTATACTAGTACATATATAATATGGGTAGATAACTATGTACGTGATTAATACATAAGTGTGAATGTATTTCTTATATAGACACAGTGAAACTTGTATGATTTAAAAAGGGGTTAGCTATATAACTAGTTTGAACGTTATTGGTTTAATATTGTTGGTACGATTAACATGTTAATGAGTAGATAACTTAATAATCAAAATAAGAATACTCGGGCTACAGTAGTGTGGTAGAAAGAGGTGTGTTACTACTAGTTAGGTGAGGTAGCATAACTAGGAAGGTTAGACGACAAACATTAGGTGTGCACATTAGATGAGGGGTGAGTTATACCTCAAGAGATTGTGACACTAGCTTATTTATGAAGAGTGTGCATGCATATTTAATTATTGCAATTTAACTAATTGCTAAATATTTTTAAAAAGTTTTATGTGGGCTCTAACCTGAGTCATAAAAAATTCCAAAACCTTTTGGGTGTCCATCCACAGGGACGCCCAACTTGAGGATTCGATTATGGATGTCTAGATGCATCTCATGTGGATGTTGTAGGAGTTTTCTACAGATGCTTCATTCATTTATTTCTAGGGTAGGGACTTTATTTCAGTACTCATTTGGGCATGTCGCCCTCAGATTTTGTATCCAGTTATTTATTTAACCTTGTGTATCGGCATTATTGTTTCGGTTTACTTTTGTATTTTATTATTGAACCGATAGTTTATTGGGTCCTCTTTATTGATATTATTCATCTCTATTGGATTCCGTTACCAAGTTATGTGGATGGTTTAATTATTATTTATTTCTTCGTGTTGCTACATATTTGCAAGATAAAATTTGGCACCAGTCTATTTAATTACTAGGTTGTTAGTAACTTTAAAAAGGTTTTCGACAGTGATGCTATGAATGAGCCATATGAGACAAACGTTTTATTTTGATCATGGGTTCACCACCTAGTATTTTAGTAGGTGGTGTGTCACAGATGGTATCAGAGCATTAGGTTCTAGAGTCCTTAGGAGTTGTGCGGCTTATTACTTTTCAACGTAGTGTTCTTTCATATAGAGTATTGTTATAGGATTCTTGTATTCCTTCACATAGGCAACTTACGTTCTCCTGCTATTAAGTATAGTTTATGTCATTCATACAAAATTTTGATTGGGCTTCATACACTGAACAATCTTGGACGACCAGCTAGGGCCATTAGAAGGACAACAGGGGGATAGCCTTAGTAGAATACATGTAATATTCTATTAATGGTCATCGTAATAGAAGTCACCATGATTATTGTGCAGGCAAAGGAAGTTGGGATAATCACTAAGGCCCAGTAGTTTCCTTAAGAAATGTAGTAGAAGGCGGTGGTGCAAATTCAGACTCACCTGGTAGAGCTCAAAAAAGGGGGGAGTTGGAGTAACTCTTTCGAAGATCCATCTGCAAGGATTCAGAGAAGAGAGGGAGTGTGATGGGTCAATGGAAGGAGATAATTCAATGGTAAATGTGTAGGATGGAGTGCAGTGACATGCAAGATTTAATGTCGGGCCATGTTTTGGCTCATAGGAGAAGCGTTATAGTGGTAGTAGTCAATCACTATAATCATAGAGAGATACCATGAATAACGAGGAATTCGGGGTGCAATTTTAGAACAAATCTTCTCATCAGCTGTTTAAATAGAGAGGAAAGGGTGATTTAAAGACTTATTTCAAATGGGTCGTACGGTGGTCGGGTATAAAGTAAAGTTGACGTGTTTAGAAAACTTCGTACCAACTAAGGTGGATACAGAGAATAAAAATGGTCTGTAAGTTAATAATGGACTCATGCGTAGAATATAAAAGCATGCATGGGGAAACCTGAGTAGAATAACTGGTACCATTTTCATCAATGTCGTATGTTTACAATTTAATATTAGAGCTTCCATAAGAAGGAAGACAATAGAGTTGGAGAATCTAATCGAACGACAAGATTGGATTTAACGGTTCTAGTGAGGCACCACAGGAGGGTATACCCAGTAGAGGAACCATTTTAAGAATTGAGATCAATACAAGTCCTACCAGGTGATGGTTGATTCAGTCAGGGCCGTTAAGGCCAGTGAAGCCAAAGGGACAACGGGTGTAGAAATCAAGGTCATGTATACTAGGTCCGTAAGAAGGACAACCCCACCATGGACAGTGGGGCCAGAGAAAAGGGAATTACAAAGAGAAATATCTTATGTGTAAATAGTAGGAACACATATGTGAATTTTATCCATGCTGAATTAGGGGACAAGGACTGGATGCCCAGTAGGGGCAACAGTTATAAGCAGTTTTGTAAGGACACAAATTTCCAATTGAGTCCTTAGTAGTTTTGGCTCAATTCCAGACAAAAACGTTTATGCCATAGGATAGTGTTCAAGTGTACTTACTCAAGCCTACGATGTGTTTATTGAAGACCTGGAGGCTAAGTGTATAAAGCTTCATCAAAATGCCATTGTTTATGTGCCTCGTTTCTACGTCATCAATAGTGGTTCCATGTTCCCAAGGTATGAATGCATTACATATATATATATATATATATATATATAGGAGCTTGGGACATGTTTTTATTTGGGTGTTAGGTTATTTAAAACTGTTGTTTTAATTTCAGAAAGATTTTATCAAACTTTAAAATAAAAGTATATAAAGTTTCTGGGCTAAAATTGAAATTTATGAATTTCTAGAAGTTCGTTCGATATGTCGTTCGAACGATTTTTTCATTCGAACCAGATGTCGTTCGAATGAGTTTGCCAACGAGTTCCCAGAATAGGCCTTTGAAATGTCATTCGATATGTTGTTCGAACGAACCTTATGTTCAAACGAGATATCCAACGAGATTTCTAACGAGTTCAATCTGGAACATCGTTAGACGTCTCGTTCGAACGATATTTCGTTCGAATGAAATGTCGTTCGAACGAGATGCCAGGCGGGAACAGTTTTTGCCAGTTTTTTAGCAATTTTTACCCATGTTTCCCACTTCCTTACCCAACTAGCTTTTGACAGATTATTATAGTTCGGGAACCGAAGTTTTTAACTTATCTTTTTCATATCCTTCTAACTCCTAGAGAGTGTTTTGAGAGCAAAATTGTTTAAAGAAAAAGATCATGTTTTTGAGTGTTTATTTTATAAAGAAAGGTCCGTTAAACACTTACTGACACCCATATTTGTTTATTCCAAGTTCATATATACATACACTTTGCTTGGAGCATTTTGGTGCCGGTTTATCTCTACATTTATTTAAAGAGAAGTTTGGATTTTCTTTTATATCCCTCAAAGAAGAAGAGTTCATTTTGCTGTGGCATTCTCATGTGGTAGAAGACACCACGTGTGGTTGACAGTGTACCTATTGTTCGATTGGTGAGCTCGAGATCGCGGTGGAGCTTCGTGGTTATCCGTTAGGAAGAGGTGGTTACAAGAAGACGCATCAAGCCTTGAGAGGGTTCGAGTTGAGGAAGTAAGTCATCTATCTTGTAAATGTAATTCCGTACTTAGTGGATTTGAGGCTAGGGTCGTCCGAGGTTGTTTCCCGTTTTGTGTTTTTCCTCGTACATCGCGACATAGTGTGATTGATTTATTTTTATCTTGCATAATGACTTAGAACTCATGATTAGGATAATTCAAGATAAAAATGGTTTTAATTGTCACACTTAATTTAATTGGGTGATAATTAAATTTGGGTAATTGTTTATTTCATTCAAGTCTATTGCTAAAACTGGTTTGACCTAATTTGGAAATATTATTAAATATGACTTAGGCAAAATTCTAGGACTTGGATTAATTAACTTGGTCTAAGTGAAATTTTATTTGTGTGTGTGTTATGAGTTAATTTCACTAAGTATAATTTTAATTTGTTAAGAAATTAAAATTTTGTTTTAGGTTGAACCATCACCTTTACGCTTTCGCATCTGTTTCATAAAAAGGAAATAATATTACTTAAAGAAATTTAAGAAGGGGGCACCTCCGGGAGATTTAAAATTGGTATCAGAGCCAAAGCGATAAATTATTTTGTTAAAGATCCTTTAAATAATTTTTGGCTAGAATGGAATTTTCCCCATTTTCAATATTTCCTATTTTCGATGGTTCTAACTACGCTTATTGGAAAGCGCGAATGAAATCGGCACTTAACTTTATCGATGAAAGGGTTTGGATGTCTATAGTTAACGGGTGCTCTCCACCAACTCATTTAGTTGAAAATGAACGTGTTCCCAAACCGGCTGATAGATGGACTGAGAATGAGTTTATGCTTTCTAATTTTAATTCCCGTGGTTTGAATGCCTTGTTTAGCCCTGTCACACCGGATGAATTCCGACGCATTATGACGTGTGAGACCGCTAAAGAAGCTTGGGATATTTTACAACTCACTCACGAAGGTACAAGTGTCGTTAAAGCTTCGAAACTCCAAAACCTCACCACTCAATTTGAAACTATCAAAATGAACGATAATGAATTTGATGAATTTTATGCAAGACTTTTCGATATTGTAAATTCATCTTTTAACTTGGGAGAGAAAATACCCGACAACCGAGTTGTAAAGAAAATTTTAAGGTCTCTTTTCAATAGATTTATTCCAAAAGTGTCCGTTTTAAATTCCTTACCAACATTAGCCTCTATGAAATTAAAAGAGCTTGTAGGTGATTTACAAACCTATGAACTAGACATGTTTCCCTCTAAAACTGAAAAGAAAATTGAAAAGGGCGTTGCTTTAAAAGCCCGAAATGAGGTCAAACAAGTAGTAGAGAGCGAAAGTGATAGTGACTCGGAAGATATTGCTTTGTTTGCTTGTAAATTTAGAAAATTTCTTAAATTTAACAAAGATAAATTCAAAAATGATTTTTAGAAATTTGAAACTTCTAAGTATGATAAATCTGAGAAGATCCATAAACCTATTAATGAAAATTTAAATAGGGACGAGTCTAATAGGTGTTTTGGTTGTGAGGGTTATGGCCATAGGGCTTCTGATTGCCCCACTAAACTAAGTAAAGAGGGTAAATGACCTAGTTCATATAATGTGACCCTTAGTGATAGTGATAAGGAAGAGGGACCCGATTCCCCCACTAAGCCAAATTTTGTGGCTTTTATGGCTAGTCATGTGAGCACCGAAAGTGTATCTTCTCATGAAGATACTCAAACTCATGACACTTCCGAGGCCAAAGTTTTTTATTCCCTTATTTTTTATATAAGTGAGAGTGGATAAGAAGGAGAGAGTGAAAATGACGAAGAGGTTAATGTGAGTGAACTTCAAAATGATTTTCAAGAACTTTATAAAGAATCTATTAAATTGAAAAGAGCTAATTTGAAGTTAGAAGCTAGTTTGATAGAACGTGTCAAGGTCGTTGATAATAATAGTATGTTGGTTGAAGACCTTAGGACACGAGAGAAAGCTCTTCTAGAGAAGCTTGAATATATAGAAGATGAACGAGATAGCCTTAGGGGTTTAATGGAATCCTTGAAAAAGGATCTTCTTGCTTTTGAAGAGCGAAATGTTTTATTAAAGTCTAACATTTTAGAATTGCAAAATAAATTAAAAGACTCTAGTAATGTCAAATTTGATTTGGAGTGTCGTTCGGAAAAATTAGAAAAAATTTTAGGAACGGTCCAAATTAGAAATGACATGTGTGGTTTAGGCTTCAATACTTGTAATGAATCTACTCATAAAGTCAAAACCAACGTTTTAGGAGAATCTTCTAGGAAAGATTTTGGGGATCACTCCGTAGGTAAATATTTTCGACATGTTTTTACTTGTACACATTGTGGTTGAAGAGGTCATCTTAGGAAAAAAATTTTGATCCTAAACGTATTCCTAGAAAATCCCAATGTAAACCAACCAATCTATTTAAAATTCCTACACCCCAAGATAGTCATTCTTCATTAGTTTGGGTTAGGAAACCCGACTTGGTTGCCTTGAAAAATAGGGTTTTTGATTCTCACTTACTTTCACATGCTTCCTCCCTTGCTAAATCTAAAGGATGAATGTGTTAGTTTTTGCATACTTTAGCGTTTGTACTTCATGATTTATTCACATGCTAAATGTATGCTTGTTTAATTATTTTCTAGTTTATGCCCCATGCTTAATCACATGCTAGAATAATGATTTTGGTTTATCTTTTGTATTTTATTTCTTTATTGTGTTTGCATTAAATGAAAAATACAAAAAGATTTTTGTTTATCATTTGGGTTTTTATCTATTGGAATTCAAGGTTAATGAAAAATTCAAATGATTTTTATTTTCCTTTTGAGTAAATATTTTTATTATTGTTTAAAAAATTCAAAAACTCAAAAAGATTTTTTTTACACACTTTATGTGGCATACACTTGTGTCAGAATCCCATATTTTACGCTCCCATGTGGCTAGAACATTTGGTTAGATTGTGAATCCTTATTATGTTCTTTACCATGCTTACATGGAGTAGTTGGATTTTGTGTTGATTAAATGGATTCTATTTTTTATATGCCTCTATTCACACATGCACGAGCTCTTTTGAAATTTTGACTTCATATGTATATTTGAGCTTTGTGAAGTGTTCTCCTACCAATCTTGTCATCTTCATATTTGTGACTTAGGAGTACTAGTGCATGCCAAAATCCGTTGCTCGTGAGATTTGTCTGAAACATAAAAACATGATAAATACAAATGTGCACGGGGAAGGGCTCCGAAAGGACTTAGTTATCCTTTGCGATTGTAAGCCACCGTTTTTGAATGGATCTAAAAGAAATACGTGGTTCAAAGGCCTAAAACAGAAAATATGGCATTAAAAAGAAAAATAATTTGCCAAGGCCTATGTTTGATTGATATATTCATTAAAATTTAATATAAATGCATATTGAGGGACATTGGATGGTATATCAATAGTTTTCACAATGTCCTTTTATCCTAGTTGCGTATTTCATGTCATGACTCTATTGGTTTGTAGAATCATCAATATGCTAGGCTTGTATGCATTGTGTATGTTTGTTCATTGAGTTCAATTTATATTGTCAAATGAGGTTATATTGAAATGTGATGAAGTTTGCAATCAATTGAGAACTCTGTGAACATGTTTTAAGTGATTGGGTCTAAATTTAATCGTTACTAGTTCACACCCCAACACTTCCGTTTCTATATGACACATTTTTGCCATATGAGTGTGAAAGACTCCTATTATATTTTGTGTGTGTCATTTGTGTGTTTATATCTATATATGTGTACTTGAGTCTCTTTGATATATATTATGTATACATATATTTGATATTTTTATTTAGTCTTTGCTTTGATTTCTAATCCATATATGCTCTAATTCATACTTGGTGTCCATATTATTGCATTCTTTGTTGATATCACATGCTTAATAATTTATATATCATATTGGTATCATTTTATTGCACCCTAGTTGGTATCCGATGTTATTATTTGGATTAGTTGAATTTTTGTTGCCCATATGCTTTAACGTTCTCATCACTATACGCTTGTTATCCCATTCTTTTATCCCTTGTGTAGTTTAGAGGGTGTATATGCTTTATTTGGGGGAGATAAGTTATTTTTTTGATTCTTTTGCCTTCGTTTATTCCTGAACAAAAAGTGGGAGAATGATAGGAGGAGAAATGGTATCTAATCCTATTATTATCGTATCATAGTTTGGGGGAGATTTATCTTAGGGGAGACGTCTTTCTAAGTAGGTCATTTGTTTGATAAAGGGGATAATTAATTTAGGGGGCGTAATTATTTAAATGCATTTAGTATTTTGATATTCCCTATGCGTTTGATAGTTCGCTTAAGTGTGCAGGAATACTTCAAAATGGCAACATTCAACATCGGCAAAGATATTGATCCTTGGGTCGTTTATGTCAAGCATTTTATTTTTATTTTGGGTGGGACTTTTTATTAGTCTAGTAGAGCTTGACGGCCCTTAAGGATTTTTTGTTTGGTTTTTGTCCCGGAATATCCAAAGTCGGAGATTTGTAGGGACACAAATTTCCAATTGAGTCCTTTGTAGTTTTGGCTCAATTCCGGACAAAAATGTTTATGTCATAGGATAGTGTTTAAGTGTACCTACTCAAGCCTATGATGTGTTTATTGAAGACGTAGCGGCCAAGTGTATAAAGCTTCATCAAAATGCCGTTGTTTATGTGCCTCGTTTCTACATCATCAATAGTGGTTCCATGCTCCCAAGGTATGAATGCATTACATATATATATATATATATATATATATATGAGCTTGGAACATGTTTTTATTTGGGTGTTAGGTTTTTAAAACTGTTGTTTTAATTTCAGAAAGATTTTATCAAACTTTAAAATAAAAGTATATAAAGTTTCTGGACTAAAATCGAAATTTATGAATTTCTGGAAGTTCGTTCGATATGTCTTTCGAACGAGTTTTTCGTTCGAACCAGATGTCGGTCGAACGAGTTTGCCAACGAGTTCCCAGAATAGGCCTTTGAAATGTCATTCGATATGTCGTTCGAACGAACCTTATGTTCGAACGAGATATCCCACGAGATTTCTAATGAGTTCAATCTGGAACTTCGTTAGACGTCTCGTTCGAACGAGATTTCGTTCGAATGAAATGTCGTTCAAACGAGACACCAGGCAGGAACAGTTTTTTAGCAGTTTTTACCCATGTTTCCCACTTCCTTACCCACTAACTTTTGACAGATTATTATAGTGCGGGAACTAAAGTTTGTAACTTGTCTTTTTCATATCCTTCTAACTCCTAGAGAGTGTTTTGAGAGCAAAAATTTTTGAAGAAAAAGATCATGTTTTTAGTGTTTATTTTATAAAGAAAAATCCGTCAAACACTTAGTGACACCCATATTTGTTTCTTCCAAGTTCATATATACATATACTTTGCTTGGAGCATTTTGGCACCGGTTTATCTCTACATTTGTTTAAAGAGAAGTTTGGTTTTTCTTCTATATCCCTCAAAGAAGAAGAGTTCATTTTGCTGCGGCATTCTCATGTGGTAAAAGACACCAGGTGTGGTTGACGGTGTACCTATTATCGGATTGGTGAGTTCGAGATCGTGGTGGAGCTCCGTGGTTATCCGCTAGGAAGAGGTAGTTACAAGAAGACGTGTGAAGGCTTGAGAGGATTCGAGTTGAGGAAGTAAGTCATCTATCTTGTAAATGTAATTCCGTACTTAGTGGATTTGAGGCTAGGGCCGTCCGAGGTTTTTTCCCATTTTGGGTTTTTCCTCGTACATCGCAGCATAGTGTGATTGATTTATTTTTATCTTCCATAATGACTTAGAACTCATGATTAGGATAATTCAAGATAAAAATGGTTTTAATTGTCACACTTAATTTAATTGGGTGCAAATTAAATTTGCGTAATTGTTTATTTAATTCAAGTCTATTGTTAAAACTGGTTTGACCTAATTTGGAAATATTAATAAATATGACTTAGGCAAATTCTAGGACTTGGATTAATTAACTTGGTTTAAGTGAAATTTGATTTGTGTGTGTATTATGAGTTAATTTCACTCGGTATAATTTTAATTTGTTAAGAAATTAAAATTTTGTTTTAACCATCACCTTTACGCTTCCGCATCTGTTTCATAAAAAGTAAATAATATTACTTAAATAAATTTAAAAAGGGGGCACCGCCGGGAGATTTCAAGTTTTTTATTTTGGTTAGGATGAGGGTGTTATGTCCAGTAACCATTTGAACTGTGAGTGCTATTGGCAATTAAAAGTATAAGTTTTATCCCGTGGTGATTGGGGTATGTTTTGCGTGACACAAGCGAGTCACATTAATTTGTTAGTACTAGATTCGCATGAGAAACTGGTTTAATAGATGTATCGCGAATATTACTATAGTTGTATGTATGCAACCATTGAGTTAGTGGGTCTCTCTTGAGTTTCATCTGCCGGGAATAAGGTGCGGATTCTAGGAGGATATATTCTATGAGAATAGCTCATTTTGAGAGGTGATATTTGAGGTATGGTTTTATCCAGGGAATGGACTGTTAAGCGATGGTGGGTAGTTACATAAAGACTATTATGTTCACTATTTAGGGACGGTATGTATATTTTTTCGATGTCTCATTTGAAATAGGGTCGAGCTTCCGGCGATATTTCTATGAATTAGACTTCAGAGAGTACAATTGTCTAGTTACATTGGATCCCGATGTGTCTGGACTTTTACTACTGTGACTCATGGTATATCGAGTTCCCCGTTGAGCGGAGAGTTTTTAGCTCATTGTTGTTTACATGGTGAGAACTTAGTGATAGTGAGGGAATCGTATCGTGTGACACCTTAAGAGACATATGCATAGATGATTTGATTTTATGTTAGGAAATGGAATTTGTGATATTTTAGTTATGCGATTTGAACCCACAGATTTTGATGACTGATAATGCTAGGGGTGACCAAGCGTAAATTCTTCTGAATTTAGCCCCTTAAGTTAGTGATTTTAATATCTCGAATAAGGTAATTGAATCAATTTTATGCCATATCACTCCATTGTCGTTTCTAACAATTTTCCCAAGTTTTTGTGTATTTCGGATGAATTTTTCAAGAATGGAATGCAAGAAAGGAGAGAAAGAAACGAGAAGATGAATGAAAGAAAATTAAAAGGGCAAAAGCGTAAAGTTCCACTTAGAATTCGAAATCGACACCAAAAGGGAAGTTGAAGAACATGAGTTCACAAGAGCATAGGAAGAAACGACACCCAAATCGGAGTTCTAGATCAAAAGTTATGGCCAGTCAAAGTTGAAGGGAAAAAGTCAAAGTAGAAGAAAATCGGACTGATCCGGGTCGAAACCGGACCAATCTGAAATGACCAAGTCCAGTACACCCCGGATGGATGGCAAACCGATGGAAAAATAACCGATTCGATAAGGACCGGACAAATCCGGTAGAATAAAAAAAGAATCGATCCGGTGGGAATCGGACCGATCCGAGGGTAATCCGGACCGGTCATGTGAAATCCTGGCATTTATTGTGCATATTTTTGGCGTGCATAACTGGTGAAACTTGTGCCATACGCGATTAGAGTTGTTAATTTTGTGTTAAATTCGTGCTATAAAAGCCCATGCCCTACATCATTTGAGGAGGTTGAGAGTTCTAGGTTTAGAGGTTGAATTCTAGGTCAATTTCTAGGGTTAGAGAGAAAAGCTATAAAGTTTCAATTTCTTCAAGAGTTTTCATGAACCCTAGTTTGTAAGAATTTCTGAATTCCAATTCCGTTTCTGTTGCTGAATTCAAGTAAAATCTTTCCATTCTCTTATTCTATTATTTGCAAATCATTTACAATGTCTTGTGGATCCATAACTTTGTGTATGAATTTATTCTTTACCCAAATCATGTGTAGCTAAATTCGCAAGGGTTGGGGTACATGAACTCAATCCAAGGCAAATTATTTATGTAGAAAATAGATGATAAATTAAAATATTGATTGAATCGTGAATGAAAACCATACAAACATTGTCAATCTTTTAATCTCTCTTTCCTTAGGTACTTGAGAAGTTTAAGAACGCCTTGCGAGTATAATTATTCATTCACCGCTTTATATCTATCTTTGATTTCATATGATGCGGGCTAGATCCTTCATATATGCAATGCTTAGAATTTATAAAGACTGGATTTAGTCAAGAATTTTAATTTACAATTCTAGTATTCTATACGGTAATTTGTTAAGGATTGAGGTATTGTACCCTACCCTATTTTCTCTCATTTGTCAAATCTAAGTTCTTTGCAATTTTCAGTTTGTTTTTCTTAAGTAAAATTTTTATTTCACTAGAAATTTTCCCAATCATTAATCATCTTTTTATATTTATTTTGAGAAATCATTTCAAGATTTAATAACTTTCCCTATTACTATTTGGCAATTTCGATCCCTGTGGATACGATCCCGACTTACCGGGTTATTACTTGAGCGACAGGCTTGCACTTGAGCCTAGAGAAAAACGCACTTTTGAGACAAATTCTTAGTCGCGTCAAGTTTTTGGAACCGTTGTCGGGGATCAGACATTGTTAAAGTTTTAGAAAGTTATTTTTATCTACAAGTGATTTCGAAAAAAAAAATCATTTCATCTCTTATGTGCTTATATGCAGAATTCATCTCCCACCCAATTTCACAAAAATCCTATAGCCGATGCAATTTCTGAAAATTCTGAGTCTCCTCATTTTTGGGTTCCACATCCTTCGCCTAAGAATTCAATCATAAGTCATTCATTGATTCAAACCCTGAGTGAGAATTCTGAACCTTTCGGTAGCAATATGTCGGTGCATGGTAGTGTCGGTGTTGGTGCCGGAGAGGATGAGATACCATATCTTCCCATGAAAGATTTATTATTTTCGGATCGAACTGTTACCCCTGGTTGCATTTTACTCCGGTATAATGCCGGTAAGTTCCACTTTCGGAATGGTATGATCCAAATTCTTCCTACATTTCATGGGATGGATTCTGAAAAACCATATCTCCATCTTAGAGAGTTCGAGGAAGCGTGTGAGACATTTGGAGACCAAGCTTGTCCACAAGATGTAATCCGGTTAAAGCTATTCCCTTTTTCCTTAAAGGATAAAGATAAAACTTGGTTATGGTCCCTACCCCCAAATTCTGTGTTATCTTGGAGAGATATGCAAGCCAAATTTTTATCCAAATTTTTTCCACAACACAAAACCAATTCTGTTAAAGCCCAAATTCAAGCTTTTCGTCAAAATGAGAATGAGGCTTTTGATAAGTGTTGGGAGATATTTCAGGAGTTAGTTAGTGCGTGCCGACATCATGGTTTTGAAAAGCATCATCTGATTTCATTCTTTCATCAAGGCCTTACTTTAGCATCCAAACAACTTGTTCAAACCATGTGTGAAAGACCTTTTTGGGAGTTAGATTCGAGCGATGCTGAGGATCATCTGAAATATGTAGCAGAGACTACCCAAGCATGGGATATTTCTGATCCCAATAGTCAAAATCGAAATCGACAAGTGTCCAACTTGCCTGCTGCGTCCGGTATTTATCACTTGGATAAGGACACTTTGTTGGATCGAAAATTTGACCAATTGCAGAAGAATTTCAGAGATATTCTTGAAGTGCGTTTGAGAGATGTGGCTGGACCAGTACAAGCCGGGAAGTAGAAAGTGTGTGCCATTTGTGATGCGGGTCATTCTACCAAAGCATGTCCTACCATTCCAGCATACAAGGCAATGTACACTGAACATGTTGAGGAAATAGGGGGTTTTCGAGGAAATTATAATGCACAGCAAGGGAATGCATAAAATCAATCTTGTAGGAATCCTGGGTTCAATTATGGACAACCCCAAGGTGGGATGGTTCCTAACCCACATATGACTCTACCACCACCTCCTCAATTTCAGCAAGTAGGACAAGCGAGTGAGTACGGTCATTTTGGTTGAGTGACACCACTTTGATAAAATTAACTGAGGTGAAACTTAATAAATTAAGAGTTGGGGTTGTGACTTGAATATTTTTAGGCTAAATGCTACTGGATTTAGGCACGGGATAGTCAGATAAATTTATTATAGATATATATAATAAATTATCAAATATTAAATTGCACGAGGAGTGTTAACCTTACTAATGGGACTTTGTGTAATAAATTCTAAAGGGTGAATATACGAAGAGAATGAGTGGGTCTGGGTATTGCAGTTGAGTGACACTACTTAAATGACAAAATAATTAATGTGTAATTAATTAAAATATGTGTATACGATTAGTGTTATAGTGTGTGTGTGTATATATATATATATATATATATATATATATATATATATATATATATATATATATATATATATATTTGTATGCATTATAGATATTATTGTGTGATATTCATAGGAATACATACCCCTCTAATTCTATCATAGGGGGTTGCACAATGTGGGGGAATCCCTTGGCTTGAGTAGCAGGGAGAGTATAATCCCCAGGTCATAGCCTTAAGTACTTATATGTTGTGATTCTTTTCAGGGTGAGATGTCTTGGGCATGATTCGTTCTCACACTCGGGGAACTATGATCGCCTCCACTATGCTAATTATTATTTTTACCCAAGCTCGAGAGTGAGTTCGACTTGATGTATCTGGGTTAGAATGAGAATGCCTGGAACACGATGGCATTTTATAGAAAGCATCTTGTGAGTTATTACTCGGGAATGGATGGTTATTATACGCGACATGTGTACATACTTACATACGAAATTAATATGAGTACATACTTACATACGAAATTAATACATAAGTGTGAATGTATTTCTCGTATAACAAGTGTGAAAGTTGAATAATCTAAAAGGGGTTTCCTATATTTCTAGTATGAATGTTATATGATTTAATATAGTGGATCCGATTAATAAGTTAATAAGTAGATAACTTAATAATCAAAGTGTGCACCCCGCCTAATTAAATACCGGACGATCACTCCCATACCAAATTAAAACAGGAGTCATATGGTTCATTCTCAGAATCATTGTCGAAAACTAAATTAATTACTAATAACCTATTAGGCTGGCGTCAAAATTTTATCTAACCAATCTTTCTAACCAAACCATTTAATATAAATCATCCACAACATTTATAAAAAGAACTGAATGAAATAAAATAACCGAACACCCGATTTAACATTATACAACCTAAATGAATGGCCGCACTAAAAGGCCCTAAAAGAATAAATAAATGTGGTTGGGTTATTAGTGGGAAAGTTTATAAAGTACCTCCTATCTAGATTACAAGGACTAAAGCATCTATCGTAAACTTTCATGCATCCATAGCTACTGCAGCAGACGTCTGACTCGAAGGAATCGTCATCCAGGTGTCCATGTGTCTGGACACCTATAATATGCAAATATATAGAAAGAGATGAAAATATAGAAACGGGTCAGAGCACGAGTTGTGAAAAATTTTTGGAAGTGCATAAATGCAATATTTTTTAAATATGTTTTACCTCATATTTAAATTGGTATCGCACTCCCATGAGATACCCCTCACCTCGCTTCTAATAGTTCACGCATATCGTATATCTAATACCTAACCTAGTTAAGCTACCCTGCCTAACTAATTCATTCCACCAAAAACTCTAACCATCCTAATCAACCCGAGTAATAAGGATTAAACATCTCTCCAGTTCAACATTGTGACATGTTCATGCGTGGGGCGTTTCGCGATGCGAAATTGTAATACCCCATATTTTGAATGATTTAAATAATTATGGAATTAATTATTATTGTGGGATTAATTGAATTAAAATGTGAGAATTTAATTGTTAATTAATCCGGATTCAAATAAATAGTAACTAACGTGCCAAGGGTTAATACGTATTGATTCACTATTACTGTGTGATATGTAATATGGAACTATACACTTCGATAAAATGTCAAGAATAAGAAATACGAGAGTTTAGTAAATTTAGTCAGACGCGCGTGTGAGTCGTGTCGGGACTAATTTAATGGAATAAAAAGATTAATTATTTTTGGTAACTTGTATGGTCATTTCGAGTGCTCCGTAGAGTCTGGAAGGGCCGATATAGTCAAGATAGTATACCCGGGTGTTTAGTTTGGGTCTCAGTGCAATTTTAGCCCTAACCGACGCCCCGAGAAGGCATTATGGTAAATTGTATTTTTGGGTTTAATTAATGGATGAAAATTAGGAGTTATTTTATCATCCAAGAGAAGTCCATTAGGGTTGAAAGAGACATAAAGTAAAAAACGACCATAGAGGGTGTGAGGGAGAACAAATTCCAAGAGGGAAGGCCAAAATTAGCACCTCCTTGCACAACCATCACAACTGTCATGTAGATTGGAACAAGAGGAACACACCAATACCAACAACGTCAAGAAATTAGACTACTAATTCGAGGCAAGTGTTTATTACGCACTTTTCTTTAGGATTAATCATATTCTTGTTAGTATAGGGATGAAAAATTGAACATTTAGGATGTATAATTCAAATATGAGATTAATTAGATTGAACCCTTCATGTATTTGAGATAGAAATCATGTTTTGATGAACTTATGTGAAGAATGAATTTGGTAGTAATGTGTTTTAGTAATTAATTTGGTTTGAGTTTGGGAATCCATGTGTAATTGTTAGGATTCGATTTGGTACTGATTGGTTTGAGTTTGGGATGACAATCTATAGGTTTTAGGGTTAAAAATGGTAGAAAAATGTTGAAATTCTATGTAGAAGACGAAACAATAGGTCTCGCGCGAAGTCGTTCAAAAGAGATTGGTATCTCGTGCAAAGTCTCTCGAGCGACACGTGGCAGTCGTTCAAATGACATTGCCATCTCGTTCGAGCGACAGGGTGAATTTCTGGGAATCTTCTTAGGGGAAGTTTTGGAATTTTCCACTCTATTAGAGTGAGAGAAATTATCAGTTAATAGATTTGAAATGAGACAGTTCTAGGTGGAAGTATGTGAGTTTTATAATTTAATTAATCCAGAAAGCAGAGTTAATTTGGAAGTTACTAAAGAGTTGTGGTGATTTATTAATACTGTAAGATATGTAATAATGAGAATGAAATACGTATGGTAAGTATACAAAATGGCTGGGAGAATACCTATAAATATTAATAGGATGTGTGGATATCTATTAAACACTTAATATTATGTGTATGACATACCTAGCTGCTAGCTATCGCGGGGGGTTGTGTAGAGACGATCTTATCCTAGGTGACCTTTGGGGGGGATATTTGACTTGTATCTCAAAACATAGGACCGTGAAGACTTATTTGAGAGTTGATATGGTAGCTGACTATGGGAGCGTAGGTATGTACGTGACCCATATGTATGTGAGGTATGTTCGCCGCCACTATGTGTGTTTTGTGTATATGGTTCATGGGAGACTTCCGAACTGATTGTCCTTATTGGAGTACAAGATGTACCGGGACATCATATCAGAGTATGTAATGCACTACAGGCTCAGACTTGGGGTGTTGTATTAGTATATGTATATTATAGTGATGAATGTGTATATATATATATATATATATATATATATATATATATATATATATATATATATATATATATACTTGTGTTATTCCTACTGTGAGATAATTGTTTGTTATTGGGATAGTACATTCTTAAGTGACATAAGATGTGATTACTTAACTTAGTGTGATACAACTTAACCGAATTAATAATTGATGATATTAATAACGTGGAAAACTAAGAATCACGGGTTTCTATCACGAGGTATAACTAGAAGTAAGTCTTTATCTAGTTAGAAGTGTTATGGATGGCTAGGTGAGAATAAATGTGCGTTAGGAGTGCACTTTAGTTGAGAGGTGAGAATCTCATGTGAGAGGTCAAACTAACATGCATTTGATACTTGCTTCATTGTAAAATTTAAATACTTGCTAAAAAAAATATATTTACACATCGGGTTCTGACCCGTTTCTTGCATCTCTTTCCTCTTTTTCTATATATATGTATTATATCAGGTGCTCAGCCACAGGGACACCAGACTTAGAGATTTGGATTGCTTAGAACGCTGCAGCTGCTAAGGAAGTTGTAGGTCTTTGAATTAGATGCTTCTATCATTTCCCTCAGTTCTATCTAGACATTGCATTTAGGGCATGTGTCGCCCATTCCTTAAACATTTTATCACAGATTGTATTCAGTTTACTTTCCTTTCATTTCAATTGGATTTATTATTTCTGTGGTTCTTGGTTTAGAGTTTTGAACTGGAATGTTTTATCTAACCTTATTTATTTCAGTGTGTGATTCACATTCAGTATTTATTAATTCGTTATGTGGTGGATGGATTATATTTAAATTCTTAAATTTAATAATTCAATGATTTTTATTGAAAAAGAAAAATATTTTGAAACTAGCTTAATTAATTATTAGGTGGTTAATAAGTTTTATGATTTCGACAGTGATGCTAAGAATAAACAAACCGTACATTCTATTTTAAATTTTATAAAGAAATGATCAGCCGATATTTCGTTGGGCAGGATGTCTTAGAAATCCAGACAAGGAAACCCCTCCCCCCCCCAATACACTACTACTTGGCAGTGTCAATCGTCGAGATTCATTAGGCCCTCAGTACAAACGTATATAAGACTCACATATACAAATATATATATAATAATATTCATACTAAACTTCTTATTCATTTTTATGAAAATACGGATCCAAAACTACCGTAAGGGGAAATACACCTTATTAGGCTCCTAACTTTATATACTTAAGTTTACTATAGGATGCCTCATTTTAATACACAAGAAATATATTATACGCAACTAGTATATGATTATACATATCACAGACATAAGTATAATAACCATCCACTGAGCTATAACTCGAGGATGCAGTCTCTTAGTGCCTATACAAATCTGGGTTTAGTCACTGTACCATGGTACCAAGCCATACTTACTCATGGTCATGGTAAAACACACAAGGGTGGATGTGGTCATGTTCCCTCAGCAAGTGGAATTACACACATCACACTCGAACGCGGGACGATAATGACCTGTGGATATACTCCCCTTCCTCCTCAAGCCAGGGGATTTACCCACATCACGCAACCTCCCTGGATTGCGCTAGAGAAAATATAAAATCTGGCTGTTCCAACCGTATACCAAAGGAAAGCCCATGGAATCAGCCTCTAAAATACAAACATATAAATCACACACAGATACCTATGTATTTTCGTATATAATGTATATATCTGTGGGGACCCTGAATTTAGCACCATAGGCCTGGACGAGTAGACTCTCCCTAGCGGCCCAAAGTCCAGGCCCATCACCTTCATATCAATCCAATTACCCCACGATCCCATGAAGGGAAGTTGTGGGGAAACACGATTCCATGTAGGGGAGATGGCTAATAAGAAGGAACCCATCACCCCGACTACTCCAACTTACACATGTATAAATTAAACCCTAAGTCCGGGGCAAAGGACAAGTTGTATTCTCTGTACTTATTCCTCAGAATATAGAGAAATAACACGGACTGAACCACCATGGACGTAGGCACTTCTTTGCTGAACCACGTACCCCCGTTGTTGTGTGATTGGCCTTTTATTTATCTTTTCTTGGTTGTTACCTCTTTCATATTTATTTGTGTTACATAATAATTGTCACCACAATTGGCGCCGTCTGTGGGAAACGTTTATCTTTCCTTGAGAAGAGCCCACGCCAAGAAAAAATCTAAGATGTCTGGTCACAGCAGCAACGCTCCTCAAGCAGGAGATATTCAGGAGCCACCCGCTCCTCGCAGGATTAGGTCTGAAGTCCGACGTTCAGATCACAGGGCTCGCTTAGAAAGGCCAGCCTCGGAAGAAAGTCAAGGACCAGCAAGGTCCACTAAGATATCCAGATTGATCGATGCATACGAAGCAAGGCTCCACGAGCAGAGGGAGTCTTCTCGCATGTATGAGGCTGAGAATGCTCGCCTGAAAAGAAGACTGGAAAAACTGGAAAAAGAACTACGCCCTGATACCAGGAGACGCCCCTATCGCACTCCTAGCCCTCAGGTGAGCAAATCTCGCAGCCGAGGAAGGAGCCCTAGGCGGCAATATCAAGGGTTCGAAGGTGGCGACTCAGACGACGACCTCCGCGAGAAACTGAGAAAAGCTCGCCGCTATCAGAGCCCTGCTCGCAGCGAGGACAACATACGGAACCTAGTCCGCAGAGAGATGGACCAACATCCAGCTCACCGCGGCACCAGGTCAACCAGAGAACTCGCCAGGAGAGCCCTCAAGACCCAGATGAAATCACCCTTCACGAGGGAAATTGAAGAAGAAGAAGCTCCAAAAAAGTTTGCTATTCTAAGGATCAAGATTTACGACGGGAAGACTGATCCCATTGATCATGTCAGGCAGTACCGACAGGCTATGACCCTCTGGAATCACCGAGATGCACTGATGTGCCGTATTTTTCCCTCGAGCCTTCATGAGGTGGCCCAAAAATGGTTCGAGAAACTCCCTCACCGATCCATCAGAAATTTCAAATCCCTGGCCGAGCTCTTTACGGCCCGGTTCATCACCAGCAGCTCCCATCCCAAAAGGATGGATGCTCTATTGACGATGAAGAAAACTCCTCAGGAGACACTTCGAGACTACGCGAAGAGGTACTGGGAGTTATTCAACGAAGTCGAAGACTTCGCGGAAGAGGTGGCAGTGGCTTCATTCAAAATTGGGCTACCTAGCTCCTCCCTCCTTTACCAGTCCTTGACAAAGAAGGAAGCAACCACCATTGATGACCTGAGGGCCCGGATTGAGAAACACGCAAAGGTGGAAGATGTCACCCGCCTTAACGTAGGTGAGAACGGTCGAGCCAAGCTTGCCGCGAAGGGAAGTGAGAAAGTTGATAACCAGAAAAAAGGAGGAAGGAATGGGAGCAAGAATGGCCCCAAGAATGGAGGAAGCCCTGACGTTGCAAAGTCGTTCTAGGCGGTCAACACCGTCTTCAAAGAACTAATTTACAAAATTCTCGCTAAGATCAAGGATGATCCATTCATCAAATGGCCCCGAAAAATGGGAGGAGATCCATCAAAAAGAAACAACGCGCTGAGATGCACCTTTCACAAAGAGGGAGGACATAAGACCGAGCACTGCAAGGCTCTTAAGTCCCACGTCGAGGAGCTGGCCCAATCCGGACATTTGAACGACTTTGTGGAAAGGAAGGTAGAGAGAGTGATTGTCCACAAGGAGGCAAAACCCGACAACGTGTTAGAAGACGACACCGGACACGAATTCGCGGTAATCCATGGAGTATCCGATGTTAAGAAAATCCAGGGCAACTCAGCTCGGATGGAGGTAAAGAAGCTGACAGCAGTAATGCAAGCTTTTCAAATAGATCCAGCGAAATCACAGGCAGGAAAACGCCGGCGAGCAGAGGACATCAACTACAACAAGCATATTGTTTTCACGGATGAAGATCTTGTGGGAGTAAGGACCCCACATCACGATGCCTTAGTCATTACACTCAGGATAGCCAACTTTGATATCGACAGGCTGCTCGTCGATCAAGGAAGCTCATCCGAAGTAATGTACATCGACCTGTTCAAAAAATTGAAGTTGAACATCGCCGACCTGAAGGGAACCACTGTTCCTCTGGTCGGCTTCGCTGGAAAAATGACCATGCCTCTGGGCAAGATAGTACTACCAGTGCTCACTGGGAATGTTTCAAAAATGATCGAATTCCTGGTGGTCGACATCGATTCACCATATCAAGCCATCCTCGGCAGGGGATGGCTTCATGCAATGAAGGCAGTCTCCTCAGCCTACCACCAGAAACTCAAATATATCACCGAGTGGGGAGTGATGGAGATACATGACGACCAGGCGATGGCGAGAAAGTGCTTCATAGCGGCCATCCGATCGAAGCCAGAGAAAAAAGACGTTCAAACCAGCGAGAAAGTGGAGGAAGGTGCAATCCCTTCCAAATAGCAATTAAAATATGGAAGGCCCGGGGTGGAAGATACCAGGCTCCTCCCCTCCGAGCGGGTTGTAGAGGGCCTGGTAGAAGTAATTGCTAGAGAAAGCGACAACAGCAGAGTCTTCCTGATCGGAACCTCACTCACTGACGAAGAGCAAAAGGATTTGTTATCCTTACTCAGAAGCAACATAGATCTTTTCGCTTGGGAACCCTATGAGCTGCCAGGAATCGATCCCAATATGGTCTGCCATCGGTTGCACGTCAATCCCATATTCAAGTCGATAGCACAGAAGGCACAATGAACTGTTCCCGAGAAAGCCAAGGCAATAGAACAACAAGTCGAAAAACTGCTGGATGCAGGATCCATACGGGAAGTGCAATTTTCCAAATGGTTATCCAACCCAGTGGTAGTTCCAAAAAGCAACGGTAAGTGGAGAGTTTGCATAGACTTCACTGACCTCAACAAAGCCTGCCCCAAGGATAGCTTCCCTCTTCCAAAAATAGACCAACTAGTAGACGCCACTGCAGCTCACGAGCGAACGAGTTTCCTAGACGCATACTCAGGCTATCACTAGATTCCCCTGTATGCAGCAGATCAGGATAAAACGACGTTTATCACGACGGTTGGTTTATACTGTTACAAGGTAATTCCTTTTGGGCTAAAAAATGCAGGGGCAACTTATCAGCGGCTGGTTACTAAAATGTTCAAGAATCAGATGGGAGACACGATGGAGGTCTATATCGACGACATGCTCGTCAAGAGCAAGGAGAAAGAAAACCACCTTTCGGACCTGGCAAGTACCTTCGAAATCCTCAGGAAATACCGAATGAAACTCAACGCGAGCAAGTGTTCCTTCAGTGTCCAGTCAGGAAAGTTCCTTGGGTATTTGGTCAGCAAGCGTGGCATAGAGGCAAATCCGGACCAGATTGATGCAATTAAACGGGTGCAACCTCCTCGCACAATCCGCGATGTACAGAAGCTCACTGGAATGCTCGCTGCTCTAAATCGTTTCATTTCTAAATCCTCCGAGAGATGCAAGCCCTTCTTCCAGCTTTTAAAAGGCAGCAAAACGGTAGAATGGACCCCAGTTTGCTCGCAAGCATTAGGCGAGCTCAAATCCTACCTAAGCTCCCCACCACTGCTTGTCATACCACAGCAAATGGACCCTTTGTACCTATACCTCTCTGTATCGAGCCATACTATCAGCTCAGCGCTAATGTGTGAAGTCACAGGGATCCAACATCCAGTCTATTACGCAAGAAAAACCTAACTAGACGCCGAGTAGCGCTACCTGCCATTGGAAAATCTCGCATTCGCCTTAGTAATGTCCTCGAGGAAACTGAAGCATTACTTCGAAGCTCACACGATCATTGTCCTTACATCACACACCCTCAAGGCTGTCCTAAGGAAGGCGGATTTATCGGGCAAACTGTCTAAGTGGTCAGTCGAGCTCGGCCGGTTTGACATCCAATTTCAACCAAGGACAGCTATCAAGGGTAAAATCCTCGCTGACTTCATAGCCGAATTCACAGGCGAAGAACCCTCCGACCAGCCTAAGCCAACAGAACAAAACAGCCAGGCTACAGGGGGAAGATGGAAGCTATTCGTTGATGGAGCCTCCAACTCAAAGGGGGCAGGAGTAGGAATTATTCTCATCACTCCAGAAAATGCAGTCCTCGAGCAAGGAATCAGGCTGGGATTTGCAGCCTCCAACAACGAAGCAGAATACGAAGCCTTAATTGCAGGTCTCCAAAGGGCGGAAACTCTAGGAGCAAAGCATTTACAGGTATTCGGAGACTCGCAACTAGTTTCCAATCAGATAAGTGGAGACTACAACGCGAAGGACGAGAGGATGGCAGCCTACCACTCCTTGGTAAGAAACTTAATGACAAACTTTGAAGAAATCAACATCCAACAGTTTCCCAGGGGGCAGAACAGCCACGCTGACGCTTTGGCAGCCCTAAGCTCGGCAGTTGATTCCAGCCTTAAAAGGATAATCCCTATCGATTTCCTTAGCTACCCGAGCATTCACCCCAACTGCGAGCTAATAAAAATGAAACAAATGCTCCAATTGGAACCAACCCCTAGCTGGATGGATCCCTTAAGAGACTATTGGAAGAACGGAACGCTCCCAGAGGATAGGAGGACCGCCCACCAGATAAGAGTCAAAGCTGCTCGCTTTCACTTATCCACGGGAGGCGACTTGTATAAAAGATCTTTCTCCGGCCCCTACCTTAGATGCGTCCACCCAGGCGAGGTCAAGACAGTGCTTCACGAGCTTCACGAAGGAATCTGCGGAAGTCACGTCGGAGGAAGGTCTCTAGCCTTCCGAGCAATAAAGGAAGGTTACTGGTGGCCATATATGCAAAGGGACTCTGCAGTATATGTCCGCAGATGACTAAAATGCCAGCTTCACGCCCCCATGGTCCACCAGCCTGCCAACGAATTGAAATCCCTGACCAACCCCTGGCCTTTCGCCCACTGGGGAATGGACATCGTGGGACCACTACCCACCGCTACCGGCAATCGCAAATACCTGTTGGTCACCACTGACTACTTTACCAAGTGGATCGAGGCAGAACCACTGGAGAACATCCGAGATGCTGACATGATGAAGTTCATATGGAGAAATATAATCACTCGATTCGGGATCCCCAGAACCATCATCACTGACAATGGGACACAGTTCGAGAGTGGCCCCTTTCAGGACTTCTGCGACCAACACGGGATCAGGCACCACTTCAGCTCGGTAGCTTATCCTCAGAGCAACGGACAAGCTGAGGCTTCCAACAAAACAGTGATCGCTGGATTAAAAAAGCGGTTAGAGCGAGCAAAAGGCGCGTGGACTACCGAGCTACCACATGTCCTATGGGCATACAGAACGACTCCCAGACGAGCCATGGGTCAGACTCCATTCTCACTAGCATATGGTATGGAAGTGGTCATCCCATTAGAAGCAGGATTGCCTATAATGAGATCCGACCTTGTCGAGCAGAATCAGAACGATCAGGCTTTGCTCGCTGAACTCGACTTGGCCGACGAGCGCAGGGAACTTGCCCTAGTAAAACTAGCGAGCTATCAGCAACAGCTCGCGAAGCACTACAGCAAAAAGGTCAATCCAAGGAAGTTCGAAGTTGGAGACTATGTCCTAAGGAAGGTCCTGGGCAACACAGTGAAGCCATCAGATGGTAAACTGGGCCCAAACTGGGAAAGACCTTATGAGATAATTAGAGACGATCTACAAGGTGCCTATCATTTGAAAACGATGGAGGGAAGAGAGATACCACGAGCATGGAACGCAACTAATCTCAAGAAATTCTACTTTTAGGAGTTCTATTGTTAGATCTTTTATTGTACTCATTTTGGGAAAAGACAGTTTATTTCTCTATTCACCAATAAAAATCTCTTAGTTGATTACTCTCCAAAAAAGTAACAATTATATCTTATTGCACATCCCTTTTCAAATCACAGGTATAATGGTTGACATAGCAGGGGAACACCCCTCCTCAGGTCATCGTCACGAAGCACGACAAACCTCTTAGCATTGCCCATGGCAATATAAGAAGCCCTACAGAGTATTCTTAGGCATCAAACCTACTTTGGTTAAACAAAATCCTGACCGGATGAAGACATCCAATAACAGGTGTGTCCTCGCCAATTGCCCTCTTAGACCTAAGGGAGTGTGACGACACAACCTAAAAGGTAAAGAGAGAGCACAGTGGTATTCTTAATACTGGACTGGGCGGACACTCACATGATAAGATAAAGATTGTGAAGCTGCAAAAATATAACAAAGATTGGATAAACACGTTTAGTCGGCAAAAACGCCCAAAACTCAAACTTTCCATTAATCTTTTATAATTACAAACAATAATAGTACATGTTTAGTCGACAAAGGCTCGCCCAAAGCATTTACAATTATTAAAAAACAAAATATCAAGAAGGGGGAAGCCTCCGAGCAAGGTAGTCAGCAACCTTAGCTCTCCTCCCGTCATCAGGGGCAGGATCGAATTCTTCAACAACTTCATTTGTGTCCAACTCTAGTAGCCGCCGAGGAATAGCATCGATAGGAATCCATCGGTCATCTCTCCTGAATGGATTGGGCATCAGAGTAGAGGGAGACATCTCATGCCGATACCACAATATCGTATTTCTCGGGACCTGCAGCTCTTTGAGAGCACTCAACCACCCCCTGATGAAGGAAAGCTCCTCGAACTCTGATAATCTTGTGGGAGCATCCAGCCAGCCCTGATCATAGCCATCAGTCCACACTTGGCGAGGGCCCTTCTTGAATAAATGCCGCAGTCGGGTGACGTCCCTCTGGAGCCCAGCAGCAGTTACGTAAGCTCGCTGGACATCACCGTGCAGCTCCTCCATTTCCCTCTCACACTACTCCTCAGCTTCCCTACTCCTACCCCGCGTACTCCTACCAGCTCACGAGAGGGGAGGCCGAGCATCTCGCGACGAGGAAGAACCTTGTAGGACTGCCGCAGTGGTGCTCGGCGAATGCTACTTAAGCTTCGAGACCTCCCGCCTCAGGTCGTCATTCTCCCGCTGAAGAAACTCCACGACTTTATTGATCTCGGTGGCCTCCAGTAACTTTACTCTCAGCTCGCTGACTTCTTCTTGCACTGAAGCTCCGATCTCTCCCATTTCCTGGAGCCTGTCCTTCAATTTGGCCATCAGCTCGGACTGGTCCTTATATTTCTGGTTCCTTGATTTAGCAAACCTACAGAGCCTAGCAAAAGCCTGGTGAACTGCAGGGCTTGCATTAGGACCCAGAGTCCTACCTAATTAGGAGGTAACAGGAACATAGTCATCCACATCAACTAACTACAAGTAAAAGCAAAAGGAAAGAAAGGAATCATCATAAACAAAAATAAAGTCTTTTCATTGATAACGAGCGAGGTTACATCAGAACAAAAAAGGAAAAAATTACAAAGAATCCCTATCACTTAGCAACCTCGGTGGATGGACCTTTGTCTTTATCAGCATCGGCAGGGGCATTACTCTATGCAGGGGCATCCACTGCCTCCTCGACCAAGGGAGCATCAGAAGAGGTCGCCCGAGAAACAGGATTGCAGCCTTCAGCAATTGGGGCTGGGTCCTCATCCACGATCGGCTTTGGCCCTGGATCATGCTCGTCAAAGAGTGGGGATGCAACATCCACCCCAGCAGCCACAAGGGCCTTGTTCCACCCTTTCTTGAAGTTCAGACGGCTAATATAGCCTATCTGAACCTCGGCGTCTTCATACGCAGCAGCCCAGCCAGAATTGTATGAATGTTCTTTAAGAGTAGCTGCCTGGGCTTTCTCCGCCTCCAGCTGCTCGGCAAGAACCCTGTTCTTCTCCACAAAGTCCAGCTTGCTCGAGCAGACCTGATCATACGACTTCCTCAGCTCGCCGAGCTCCCTAATAGCATTATCTCTCTCGCGAGCAGAATTAGCAAGGGCCGAGGCAGAAGAAGCTCGAGCCGCATCAGTAGCCTTCAGATCGGCCTCCAGCTGAGAACCTATGGCCACCAGAGTAGACTTCTACTACTCCAGCTCGGTGTTCCTTCTCAGAAGCTCGTCGCGAGAGCGATAGAGCACAGCAAAGTCAGTCACAAACTGCAAAAAACAAGGAAAGGATCAGAAAGAAGAAACCATCAAAACGGATTAGAAAAATTTGAGAAGTAGAAAAGGAACCTTGCCAAGGTAAGCCTCTGGCTAGCTTGCAAAGCCAGTTGATCGGACCCTGACGCCCTCTCACGATCTGCAGGGAGGACTGCCCTCTCAAGCAGCGCAGGGGCGAGCTGAGGAGAGGTGGCCACCGAAGCCCCCTCAGGCAGAGCAGATACTGGGACCAAGGCTTGACCGAACTTGGTCCTCAGTTCCATCTTCCTCCTCTCCTCCTCCTTTTCTTTCTCCTTCCTCTTTCTCTCTTCCACCTTCTTCCTTTCGTCCTCCTTTTTCTTCTCCCTCTCCCTCGCCTACTCCTCCTCCCTCTTCTTCTTCTCTTGCTCTTGAGGGGAAGGCCGAGAACCAGTAGCTATGGCCCCGGAGATAGTCTTCGATTTTTTGGACCTCTGTGCAAGAAGCACATCATCATCATCATCATCTCGGATTAAATTCTTCCTGGGAGGCATTTCTTCACCTGAATTATTGGTAGTACTCAAGGAACTGCTGCTATCACCATTACCTCCACCCAAATTACTCACAACACTTGCAAGCTCACTCTTCGAGCTGCTCTCTTCTTCGTCCAATTGGATGGGCTCAGCAGAAATCTCTTCGGAAGAGTCAATGTTCGGAACAGTATCCACAGGTCGGGCTATGAAGCTGGAGCCTGTGTTCTTGTATTCAAGCAGAAAAGCAGCAGACATAGGATGCTCGCCGTCACCCAAGGGTTCCCTGATGTTCCAAGCTTTCACCAGTTCCGAGATACGAACCTCGCTGAGAGCAGGCTCCAAGTTCTTTATCTTCGCTGTAAAAGAAAAAGCAAGGAGAAGTTAGAAAAACCACAAAGTCAACAAAGGTTGAAACAATACTACAGCATCTACCTATATATTCTTCCCCATAAAAGGGAACAGTGAACCTCTTAGACCTCGACCCTTCAAATTGGGGGGAGAATTGCCAATTCCTAACAAGAAAACCTTCTTGCCAGTAGTCCTTATGGGAATCAGGTAAATTTACTACCAATACGCTATCAGGGCTCCTAGCCTTAAGGTACAGGACACCTGAGCTCGTTCGAGAAAAAGAGTAACAAAAACAAACCTCGGCAAGCCCTAACTTCGTGCCATACAATTGGTTTATCCTATGCACGCCGTTCACTATTTTCCATACGTTAGACGAACATTGTGTAGGCACAATACTGAAGTAGCTAAAGAAGTGCAGAAATAGATCATTGGGAGGGAAGGTAAGTCCCCCCTGGGAGAGCAACAGGACGTGAATCCAATGTGCATCCTCTATATCCCTAACCTTCCTAGGAGGCGAGGCACAACACTCAATCTCTACCCACTCAGGAATACTATAGAATTTTCTAAACTCAGCCACAGACCTATTTCCAATCTTCGCCATTGGAAAAACATAAGAAAAACTACAAACCAAAGAGAAAATGCAAAAAAGCACGAGAGACTTACAAGACAGAAGATCAGGTCAAATGGCCAAGAAGCAACAATAGTTGAAATCGAAAACAGAGGGTACTAAGCACAAGAGCTCTCAGAAGACGAGAGATTGCTGGAAAAGCCTGAACCGACAAAAAGAAATGCGCCTTATTCCAACGAGCCTTCAAGTCTAATCTTAGCGCACGAATAGTGAAGCGGGTGCCGCCAAAGTAACTTCACAGTTTTCAAAGAAATCGACCATAATAGCTGATTATTTAAATTCATTGGACCTGAAAAGATGGCCCAACAAATTTAGGGGCAATTGTGGGGACCCTGAATTTATCACCATAGGCCTGGACGAGTAGCCTCTCCCTAGCGGCCCAAAGTCCAGGCCCATCACCTTCATATCAATCCAATTACCCCACTATCCCATGAAGGGAAGTTGTGGGGAAACACGATTCCATGTAGGGGAGATGGCTAATAAGAAGGAACCCATCACCCCCACTACTCCAACTTACACATGTATAAATTAAACCCTAAGTCCGGGGCAAAGGACAAGTTGTATTCTCTGTACTTATTCCTCAGAATATAGAGAAATAACACGGAGTGAACCACCGTGGACGTAGGCACTTCTTTGCTCAACCACGTACCCCCGTTGTTGTGTGATCGGCCTTTTATTTATCTTTTCTTGGTTGCTACCTCTTTCATATTTATTTCTGTTACATAATAATTGTCACCACAATATCTTATAACAACTTCGATATACAATTTATCTTACTTCTTAATACATAAGGCTATAATGGCCCAACTCTCGTAGAGATAGCCAATAAATCCCGAATGTTTCCGTTCGTAATAGTATATACGCACCAATACACTTAAAATACTAAACCCAAAAGTGTTCCCTCACTTCTTACATAACTCGTACCTTAATTGCTTCAAAGGATTAGTACACCCTCATATTATACCGATTCACATTAAATAAATAAGTATGCCCTAAACTTATTTAATCCCCAAGGGTATCGCTAAAGCATCTAGCCCCTATCCTCTATTTTAATCCTATAAACATCCTAGGATTTTACTCTGAACTTGTAGGTGGGATATAAATATATTTCTACACGCCCAATTATTTATATATAATTGCTCGCCGAAATACTCCTTCGAGTGTTACTCATTCCTTACATACCGCTCAAAATAAACTTAGAAGGCCCTATTTTTGTTTTAGGAACCCTAAACATTAAACTCCCAATTTATTTTCCTCAAAACCATTCCTTTTTGCGACACACATTTTTACTCTCTTCAATTCCCAATTTTAACTCCCTCAATTGATTAGGAATACATCCCCCTAGGTGAATGTTTATTTCCTCTAATAAATAATCCACAGACTATAAATGTTGGAATTTATCCTATTTAAATTAACTAAGCTGAAATTGCCAAAATAACGATTTGATCAATCGATCTATAGACCCTTGGCCATCGATCGATCGATCAAACAGGGCAGCTTCTTCTTCGGCCCCTATTTCGGCCATGAACAACCGATAAATCTTTATACTCCATCTCCCAACCTTATTTAACCACAACCAGCTAATTATACACAAGGGAAATAGGTTCTAAACGTCCTAGAACAAAGAATCGATCATTAAATTCAATTAAATCCTATGTTTTTGCAATTTGATATTTTTCGAGTTTTACCCATTAAACTTCTGGAAATCTCGTTTGATTCACGAAACCCAATCCCAAAATCATATAATTTGTTATTACTAATTTTTGATATGAGATTTATGCTAAATATAAATAAACAAAGTAAACACTTGCCTCATGGATAAAATCCGACGACCTTGAATCGAATCTCGCGGAGTTTGACCGGAATCTCCATTTCCTCTCCCTTTATTCCTTCCTTTCTTCTTTTTCTCTATTTCTTTTCATTTTCGACCACTGCCTTTTGCCTTATATAGGAGAGAATAAGGGTTTATCTCCTTAAAACCCAAAAATGACTCGTTTACTCAATTGTGAGTCATTATTAGCCCAAAAACTCCTGGATCATAAACAACACCCCCGGATACTCTTTTCTGACTATCTCGGCTATTTTAAAACCAACTGCGTGCTCGAAATTCCCATCCGAGGCACTTGACCACAATCCACTAATTTAACCCAATACGTCTCAATGCGATTTTTCCAATTATAATATTATTCTTCGTCCCTTTACTCAACTGTGACATATAATTAAAATACTACAATTGATTTACTTAATCTCAAAAGTAAATGAAACACACCCCGAATAATAATCAAATTCTCATAAATCCCAAAATTATTATTCGCGGAATTTTCCTTAATCTCCCAATTACCCCCATTTATGAAATTTAATTCTCCCCAAAAGTGAGGGGTGTTACATACTCTCCCCTTACAACGGAATTTTTCCCGTGAAATTCAGATACAACCGGTACTACCAACCTAGGATTGCTAATCTCACCTTGACCTTTAACTCGTTCGGTACCCACATATCTCAAGGTTTATGCTATAACGCATCATCTTAACTGAATCCATATGTGCTACACTAATACATCGGCGTAAGGTGACTCTAATAACGTCACATCGCACTCATCATTCTCTAGTACCACATATAGAGAAAATAAGATTTTATAAATCTCACGATTCTAAGCTTCCACTCATCTACATAAGGATATCTAATTTCCCTTAAAAATGAAATTACTCTAACACGTTACTATTCCCATCATTCTCATTGCTTATCTTGGGCATGCTACTTCTTATTGCCCTATACAATTGGATTATTGCGTACCTCTTACGACATTCCATCCAACAAATTGCAATCCTACTTATAACTGCCTCACGATATATTCTTCAGCTTTATATACTACGCCCCTTCTATGCCCGGTGGTAAATAAAATCAGCTTACCAGGGTGCCCATACATCGAAATTCAGTTCTTCCTATACTCAAAAGTCCAATCCATCTTAAAGATAATCCATAGATCTTCTCGTGGTTAACTCACCATAATCACCTGACATCGGCGCCACTAGTCCTTATGTTTTTGTATTCTAATAATCCTACGATCGATGTGTTTCCAAGACACGTCAAATGAATACTAACCTAACTCTAATCCTAATCCCCCAAACCTATCTCAATTTCCAACATTCGCTCATTTTCATGCATGGGACATCTCGCAAAGTGAAATTAGGACAAGGAACCCTCCCTTTATACTACTTCCTCACATGGTCAGTAATCGAGATGTAACGGTCTAAGGCACAATAACATAATGTTCTAAAATCCTATCTCACTAACCTACTAACACTCTTCTACCACTACATTTCTATCCTAGCGAAAATGAGAGTCTAACTGATCGGGGCTCCTGCTCTCTGCAAAGATGTTACGATCATCCTACTTGAAAGATACTTCCTCATAATTATCCTTCATTTCAAGGCGTGGCTATAAGCCTCGAGTCAATTTACTATACCTCGTCTCACCCACATACTTTTGGTGAGAGGACCAATTCAGTGTTTTTCCATAGTAGTTCCATCTCCATAAGCATGAAATTATCACACGGCTCTCAGTCTACAGTCTTTTCTCCACATTAGGTAACTTATCATCAAAACCAATATCTTTTCATCCCATAACATTTCTCCACTCCCGACGTTGTTAAGGTTCATGCGTGGAGCATCTCTCAAACGAAATCCAAATAAAGAACCTCGCCAATACACTACTACTTAACTTTATCGATCATGGAGGTCCATTAGCTTCTAATACTCCACTAGTATAATCACATCCCACCTATCTACAAAAATGTGATCAAAACTCATATTTCCTTCCAGGAGCCACACCACTAAGCGCTTGTACTAACACTAAGCCCTTAGCGCAAACAACCATGAGCTTAAACTCACAACTCAATACTAAATCCTACCTACCTTAAATGATACCTATAAGATCACCACGCACTCCAAGCATGATAATGAACGTCTATTCAACGAGGTTCCATCTAAACATACTATAAAGGCGAGCTCAATCCGTAACCATATGAGGTATCTCAACAACATGTTCCACCCTAGAATTGTGAAGATGATAGTCTTGCAATCATTAGCCTATATCTCTCCGATCAACCAAGAACATATTAAACTCAAAATATTACTATACTCGTATATCACACATAAAACGAGTAGCACAAACTAGATATATATACAAAATATCATCACCCTATTTTTTTATAGAGAATGAAGGAAAATAGAACTCTGCTACTGCGAAAAAACACATAAACCTACATTATAATATTAGTGATAGCAGAAAAAATCTCAAATTACACACACAAATCTAGGGCTAACGAAATATCGCGACTCTATATAGTCACACCAAATACACCTCCTCCATGTGAGGTGAAACTCATAAAAATGACTTTGCCAATCTCCCTAGTTAATCCAAATGGTTCTCTAACATGATGAACTTTCCCTAACAGAACTCCAAAACTACTTTAATCAGTGCCCCCATCTATGCACCCTACTCTTATCCTTCAGTTCCTACCAAGCAAGATCAAAGCGTGTGTTTATAAACTCCATATTACAACCTTCCCCATCTCTGGTAACCATGACCATATTAAGCATATCAATACTATCAGACTCTATAACCTTGATCCTAACAATCACCTTCATAGTCCCCAGAACTTCTTCGTTAAAAAGGAAACTCCACTACCGGCTTCAATAGCCCCATTTCAAAGAATTCCCTGAGTGGATGTCCACCGATGGGGTTCCTTGAACATAAATTCTCCATAAGTGTTAGTAACACTTACTAGTGAACCGATCATTCCTCTGAAGGGACCTCTCTTCATTGTACCTACCTTAATTCGGTACCAAGTTCACTTATTCCTATAATTCTTTATTCATTGTAGGCCTTTGACCGATCCTTATGTGAATCATCGAAAAGATGCATTCCCTCCATTTCTGACACACCAAAGTAACTAACGGGTATACCCACCCGTAATATCCCTATATGGAAAAATATCCCGCTCCTCCATGTATGTTGACCATCACTCCCACCATTCCAATAGTGCTCCCACGAGTGGAAAAAATTTCTTCAAATTTTCATATATGGGTATTTCCACACCCTGCTCTAAGACAAAGCTTTTGAGTCTTTCACTTCCATTGAATCACATTGCACTTACTCTGTATATCTTAACTTCAAGTTATGGTCCTTATCGAAGACCTTTCAATCCTTTTTCTAACTCAACTTCACCAAGTAGTTGAACTTTAGCACCACTCTATACTACAACGGTATTTGGATAGTCATAACTACTTTACTTTAGTAGTCGTTGCAACAAGCCTTGACAATTATACAAGGGGAGTGACCTATGTTGTGGTCTCATCCCCTACTTCGACTTACAGCTCCTACTAAGATCCGCCTTTTGCTACCCTTGTAATGGCCTTCTATGGTCATCCTTCATCGATCAACACACTAGTTTCGAACGGGCGGGCAAAAGATTTTCTAAAATTTTATAAAATGGCCGAAGAATGAAATCTCACAAGAGGATTCAACAATCCTATTCATAAGGCTCTATATCAAATCGAAAGCATTGCCGAAAGCATAGTAAGTCTGCACAGATTCCTAAGGACACTAGAACCTGATGTTCTGATACCATCTGTGACCCCCTACCTAATTAAATATCAGGTGATCACTCATGTACCAAATTAAAATAGGGGTGTCATATGGTTCATTCTCAGCATCACTTTCAAAAAAAAATTATTTACTAATAACCTATTAGGCTAACGTTAAAATTTTATCTAACCAATCTTTTTAACCAAACCATTTAATATAAATCATCCACAACAGTTACAAATAGAACTAAATGAAATAAAATTACCGAACACTCGATTTAACATTATACAACCAAAATGAATGGACGCACTAAAAGCTCATAAAAGAATAAATAAATGTGGTTGGGTTATTAGCCCGAAAGTTTACATAGTACCTCCTATCTAGATTACAAAGATTGAAGCGTCTAAAGTAAACACGCATGCATCCACAGCTGCTGCAGCAAATGTCTAACTCAAAGGAATCGTCATCCAGGCGTCCCTGTGTATCGACACCTATAATATACATATATATATATAGCAAGAGAGGAAAATATATAAATGGGTCAGAGCCCGAGTTATGAAAAAGTTTTTCATGTGCATAAAAGAAATATTTTTTAAATAAGTTTTATCTCATATTTCAATAATTATCTCACTCCCATGACATACCCCTAACCTCTCTTATAATATTGCACGCCTATCATGTATATAATACCTAACCTAGTTAGGCTACCCTACGTAACTAATTCATTCCACCAAAACTTCTAACCATCCTAATTAACCCGAGTACTAAGGACTAAACTTCTCCCCAGTCTTAACACTGTTTCATGTTCATGCGTGGAGAGTCTCGCGATGCGAAATCCACACAAGGAACCCCGATGGTACACTACTACTTGGCAGTGTCAATCGTAGAGATTCATTAGTCCCTTAGTACAAAACGTATATAAGACTCAGACACACACACACACAAACACACACACACAGATATATATATATATATATATATATATATATATATATATATATATATATTATTACTAAACTTCTTATTCATTTTTATGAAAATACGGATCCAAAACTACCAGAAGGGTAAAATACACCTTATTAGGATCTTAACTTTATATACTTAAGTTTACTATAAGATGCTTCATTTTCATACACAAGCAATATATTATACGGAACTAGTATATGATTATACCTATCATAGACATAAGTTTAATAACCATCCACCAAGCTATAACTCGAAGATGTAGTCTCGTAGTGCCTATCCAAATCCGGGTTTAGTCACTATACCACGGTACCAAGCCAGACTTACTCATGGTCATGGTAAAATACACAACGGTGGAGGTGGTCATGTTCCCTCTGCAAGTTGAGTTACACACATCGCACTCGAGCACGGGACGATAATGACATTGGGATATACTCTCCCTGCTCCTCCAGCCAAGGGATTCACCCACATCGTGCAACCTCCATGTATCGCACTAGAGAAAGTATAAAATATGGTTGTTCCAACCGTATACCAAAGGAAATCCCGTGGAATCAAACTCTAAAATAAAAACATATCAATCACACACAGATACATATGTATTTTCGTATATAATGTATAGATCTTATAACAACGCCAATATATAATTTATGTTACTTCTCAATACATAAGGCTATAATTTCCCAACTCTCGATGTGATAGCCAATAAATTCTAAATGTTCCCATTTGTAATAGTATATTCGCACAAATACACTTAAAATATTAAAACCAAAAGTGTTCCTTCACTTCTTACATAACCCGTACCTTAATCGATTCTAAGGATTCATATACCCTCATATTATACCGATTCACATTAAATAAATAAGTGTTCCCTAAAGTTATTTAAGCCCCAAGGGTATCGTTAAAGCATCTAGCCCATGTCCTCTATTTTAATCCTATCCACATCCTATGATTTTACTCCGAACATGAAGGTTGCATATAAATATATTTCTACACGCCCAATTATTTATGTATAATTTCTCGTCAAAATACTCCTTCGAGTGTTACTCATTCCAAACACCCTCGACTAAATAAGTCATGGATTCCATTTTCCATGAATCTAAACCTTACATAAAACTCAAAATAAATTTAGAAGTCCCTATTATATTTTAGGAACCCTAAACATTAAACTCCAAATTTATTTTCCTCAAAACCATTCCTTTTTACAACACACATTTTTACTCTCTTCAAGTCCCAATTTTAACTCCCTCATTGATTAGGAATACATTCCCCTAGGTGAATATTTATTTCCTCGAATAAAATAGCCAAAAACCATAAATGTGGGAATTTATCCCATTTAAATTAACTAATCCAGAATTGCAAAAATAACTATTTGATCGATCGATCGACCCTTCGCCATCGATCGATCGATCAAACAGGGCAGCTTCTTCTTCGGCCCCTGTTTCGTCCATGAACAACCCACCAAGCTTTATACTCCTTTGCTCAACTTTTTGTAACCAGAACCAACTAATTATATACAAGGTAAATAGGTGCTAAACTTCCTAGAACCAAGAATCAACAATTAAATTAAATTAATTCCTAAGTTTCTCCAATTTGAGATTTTTCCAGTTTTACCCGTTAAACTTCCAAAAATCCCGTTTGATTCACGAAAACCGAATCCCAAAATCATATAATTTGTTATTATCAATTTTTATACGAGATTTATGCTCAAAATAAATAAACAAAGTAAACACTTGCCTCGTGGATAAAATCCGACAACCTCGAGTCGAATACCACGAAGTTTGATTGGAATCTCCTTTTCCTCTCCCTTTATTCCTTCATCTCTTATATTTCTCTCTTTATTTCATTTTCCCCCACTCCCACTTGCCTTATATAGGAGAGAATAAGGGTTTATACCTTTAAAACCCAATAATGACTCGTTTACTCAATTGCGAGTCCTTATTAGCCCAAAAACTCCCGGAGCCTAAACAACACCCCCGAATACTCTTTACTGACTATCTCGGCCATTCAAAAACCAACCGCGTACTCAAAATTCCCATCCAAGGAACATGATCCCAATCCATTAATTTAACCCAATACGTCTCAATGCGGTTTTTCTAATTAAAATATTATCCTTCGTCGCTTTATTCAAGTGCGACATATAATTAAAATACTCCAACTCATTTACTTAATCTCAAAAGTAAATGAAACACACCAAGAATAATAATCAAATGCTCATAAATCCCAAAATTATTATTCACAGAATTTTCCTTAATCTCCCAATTAAGCCACTTAGGAAATTTAATTATCCCCAAAAGTGAGGGGTGTTACACAAAGTAAGACTACTCGGGTTGGAGTAGTGTGGTAGAAAGAGGTGTGTTTTGAAGAGTTAGGTGGGGTAGCTTAACTAGGAAGGTTAGAAGGAAAGATTTAGTTCTTCACATCAGATGAAGGGTGAATTATACCTCAGGAGAGTGCGACACTAGCTTAAATACGAATAGTGTGTTGCAAATTTAATTATCGTAATTTACCTTCTTGGTAAATATTTTCAAAATGTTTTACTTAGGCTCTGATCCACATCAAAATATTTTCAAAAACCTTTTAATTGTCTAGCCACACGGATGCCCAACTTGAGGACTATATCTAGTAATGCATAGGTTCAGCTTGTGTGGATGTTGCAAGACTTCACTATAGACGCCTCGTTCATTTATTCCTTGTGTACGGACTTTATTTCAGTACTCATTTGGGCATGTAGCCCTCAAATTTAGTATTTAGTTATTTTTTTGACCTTATGTATCCAAGTTATTTTTTTACTTTACTGTTGTATTTTATTATTGCACAAGTAGCTTATTCGGTCCTCTTTATTCACATTATTCATCCATGATGGATTTAGTTACCAGGTTGTGTTGATGGTATATTATTATTTATTTTAGCATGTTGTTAAATATTTTCAAGATAAAATTTGGCACCGGTCTGTTTAATTACTAGGTGGTTAGCAACTTTAAAAAGTTTTTCAATAGTGATGTTAAGAACTAGCCATATGAGATCAACGATTTATTTTGATCATGGGCTGGCCACCCGGTATTATAGTAGGCGGGTTGTCACACAATTACGTTGGTCCCGTGCAAGGTGTTCATTCCTCTTACGAGGCTGTCTAGCGACTGTTTGGCATTTCATACTTCATCGACATGTTTTCAAGCCTAAGATTAACTATTTTGAATTTTTGGTCATTTTCTCTAACTGGTCATCTCGTGACTACTCGGTTAGTTGATTCATATTACATTGGTCTTTTGCGAGGTGTATGTGCCCCTTGTAGGGGCGTTTGGGGAATATTTTACATTTTCTCCATTAAACGGCAAGTTTTCAAACCTAAGTGTAACTATTTGCAATTTGTTGTTATGTTGTCTAATTGGATATCCCATGAGTACGTGATCAGTTTCTACATGTTACATTGGTCTCGTGCGTGGTGTACGTGCCTCTTGTAGGTGTTATTTTACGTTTTCACCCTTCAATGGCATATTTTCAAGCCTAAGTGTAACCATTTGAAATTTTTTGTCATGTTCTCTATTCGAGCATCCCATGACTGCAAGAGAAATTTCTAAGAGTTACATTGGTCCCGTACGCAGCACTCGTGTCTCTTTTGGGGATGTTAGGGGGATGTGTTGCATTTTTACTCATAAACGACTTGGTTTCAGAACGAAGTCTTACTATTTGGAAGTTTTGTTCATGTTCTCTAATCGAGCATCCTTTGACTACATGATCAAATGAAACATATTTCATTGGTCCTGTGTGAGGTGTCCATGTCTCTCGAGTGGTTGTTTGGGTACTATTTTGCATTTTCATCCTTCAACAACATGTTTTACAGCTTAAGCCTAACTATTTGAAATTTTTGGTCATGTTCTCTAATCTGGCATCCTAAGACTACGTGACTAGTTTCTACGTGTTACATTGGTCCTGTGCGAGGTGCCGGTGCCTCTTTCGGGGATGTTTGGGGAGTTTTTAGCATTTTCACCCTCCAATGGCATGTTTTCATGCCTATGTCTAACTATTTATATTTTTTAGCATGTTCTTTAACCAGGCATCCCGTGAATACGCAGGTAGTTGCTACGTGTTACGAGTGTCCCTTGTGATGTGCATGTTCCTCTAGCTACAGTGTTATGGGGCTGTTTTGTGTTTTGGCCCTTTAACATCATGTTTTTAAACCTAAATCTAACTATTTGCTAATTTTGTTGATGTTTTCTAACTAGGAATCCCATGATTTCGCAGTCAGTTGTTATGTGTTATGTTGGTCCAATGCGAGGTATCCGTGCCTCTTGGCTAGGCGTTTGGGGTTTGTTTTTAATTTTAACCCGTCACGAACAAGTTTTGAAGCCTAAGTGTAACTATTTTTAATTTTTAGTCATGTTGTTTAACCGGTCATCCCCTAAGTACGGGGTCAAATGCTGTGTTTTACATTGGTCTCGTGCGAGGTGTGCGTGCCTTTTACGGGGGAGTTGGGGGCCTATTTTGTGTTTTCAGCCTTCAATTACGTGTATTCAAGACTAAGTAAAAGTATTTATAGTTTTTGGTCATGATATCTAACGAGGTGTTCCGTGAGTACATGATCAGTTATTATATATTATCTTAGTCCCGTGCAAGGTGTCCATGCCTCTTGCAGTAGCATTTGGGTGTTACTTTGCATTTTGACCCTTCTAGGCCATGTTTTAAGCATATGTTTAACTATTTGAATTTTTTTATCATGTTATCTAATCAGGAATCCTGTGATAACGTAGTCTATTTCTACATTTTACGTTGCTTTCGTGTGAGGTGTCCATGCCTCTTGAAGGTGCGTTTGGGAGTTGTGTTATATTTTCCCTCTATAGTAACACATTTTCAAGATAAAGTCTATATATTTGGAATTATTTATCATGTTTTTGTACCTGGCATCCCGTGACTATTTGGTCAGTTCTTATGTGTTGCGTTGGTTCCGTGTGAGGTATTTGTGCCTCTTTTGAGGGCGTTTGCAGGATGATTTGTATTTTTACCCTTCAATGAAATGTTTTAAATCTTATGTCTTATTATTGACTAAGGGGTTCGTTTTTACTCTTATTTTGGTCCCGTGCGAGGTGTATATTCCTCTTGTGAGGCCGTTTAGCAGCTGGTTTGCATTTTCAAACTTCAATGACATGTTTTTAAGCCTAAGCCAAACTATTATAAATTTTCTGTAATTTTCTCTAATTGGTCATCCAGTGACTACGCGGTTAGTTTCTCCGTATTACGTTGGTTTCCTTACGAGGTGTATGTTCCCCTTAAAGGGGCGTTGGGAGACTATATTACTTTTTCACCATTGAACGAAATGTTTTTAGGCCTATGTGTAACTATTTGTAATTTTTTGTCATGTTCTGTAATTGGATGTCCCATGACTAAGCGATCTGTTGATACGTGTTACATTAGTATTGTGTGAGGCGTTTGTTCCTCTTGTAGTGGCGTTTTGGGGTTGTTTTACATTTTCACCCTTCAATGGCATATTTTCAGGATCAAGTCTTAGTATTTTAAATTTTTGGTCATGTTGTTTAACCGGTCATCCCATGACTACGCGATAAACTGCTACGTGTTACGTTTATCATGTGTGAAGTATTCGTGCCTCTTCTAGGGGCATTGTGGGGTTGTTTTTCATTTTTACTCTTCAAAAACTTATTTTCAAGCCTAAGTCTAACTATTTAGAATTTTTGGTCATGTTCTCTAAGCGGGCTTCCCGTGACTACGCGATCAATTGCAACTTGTGATGTTGGTCCCCTGCGAGGTGTCCATTCCTTTTAGGGGGGTCATTTGGGGATTGTTTTACAATTTCAGCCTTCAAGCACATGTTTTCAAGCCCAAGTCAATTTTTTGTAATGTTCTCTAACCGGGCATCTCATGACTACGCGATCAGTTTCTATGTGTTACATTTGTCACGTGCCTCTTTCGGGGCCATTTGGGGACTTTTTTACATTTACACCCTCTAATGGCATGTTCTAATGCCTAAGTCTAACAATTTGTAATTTTTTGTCATGTTCTCTAACCAGGAATCATGTTACTACATAGTCAGTTACTACATGTTCCGTTGGTCCCATGCGAGGTGGGGTGCCTCTTGCAAGTGCGTTTGTGGGATGTTTTGTGTTTTAACCCTTCAATGACATGTTTTTATGGCCAAGTAAAATTATTTGCAACTTTTTGTCATGTCCTCTAAGCAAGCCTCCTATGACTATGTGGTAAGTTTCTACGTGTTACATTGGTCCCATGCGAAGTGATTGTGTCTCTTACGGGGGCGTTTGGGAGTTGTTTTGTATTTTCACCCTTCAATGTCTTATTTTAAGTGCTAAGTCCAACTATTTGTAATTTTTGGTCATGTTCTCTAACCGGGGGTCTCGTAACTACGCGATCATTTGTTACCTGTTATGTTTGTCTCTTGCGAGGTGTTTGTGCCTCTTGAGGTACCATTTGGGGGTTATTTTTCATTTTCATCCAAATTCATTAAATATTATAAATTTCTTCATAAAAAAACATTGTTCAACCTGTAGCCTTGGGGAACAAATTAACTGTCTAAGTAATTAAACATTTTTAATAATTTGAAAATAGTGGCCCTTCCCCATGGCCAATGTATATAGGCTCATCTACATAATTAGAGGACATTTTATCACCCAAAATTTGATCTTCCTCCATTACCAAAGGTCGATTGTGGAATTTTATTCCAACAAGTATGAAAATTATAGTTCACGTGCGAGTAATCCTCTTATTATCCTTGTTCTGTATAGAATACGACTTGCCAAAGTCGGTGTGTGTGGATAACGGTGATGAATGGAATTTTCCAGGTTTAGAATTTTACAAGGGGAATGTTCCGGGATGAGGCATTGAGGAAGGAAATGTTATAGGGGAGGATATGGGAATACTTGAGGCATCTATTTGGGGTAACCCTATTGTTGAGTTAATAATTTGATCAATCCGTAAATTTCATTCATCGGGGGTGCTATGTCCTTTTGAAGATCTAACGCCTCTCCTTTTTATCTTAGAAACTTCCTCCGCCCCCTCACCCCTTATTGTAGAGATTTTGTCTAATAGAGGTGTAGTGTAATGTAATCTATTACTTGGCATATGTGATCCCATACCTCCCTCCCTACATCTTTGTTAGGGCATCTGATTGAATATAATTCGGGTTGCACTCAGACTGACTGTTAGACTTTCCCTCCATCATTTCCAATAGTATAATATCATATTTGGGACTACAATTTTGACAATAACAATATCATAACGGTAGTATATATGATAAATAAATTAAAACTCACAAAGTAGACACCAGTATGTTTAGAAATTTGTTATTGCTCTATCCAATCAGGCATGCAAGTACAAGTTGACCCGATTAGATTCTTTCCCTTATTCTCGTGTTACCCTAGTTTGTTCCCCCTATTCACCCTTAATATCATAATAATATTTTGTCCCGAGTCTATAAGCATCAACCTTTTTCAATCTATTGAGATTATTTCTTACCCTCTCATTTAGTTTCCCCTCCCTACCCTCATTCTCTAAGAAGTCATTACATTGGTGAGTCAATATTTCAATATTTTGGGAACCTTTGTCTTTCAACCCTAAAATATCATAACTCATTGCCTACTTGGGAAAAAAATTCTTCTAAAAATTATTTCAATATGTTTTCAACGCATCATCTACCATGGAAAGAACCTTCGGCTTTAATCCGGCTGGGAATGAAATTGTCACATACAGTTGAATCAAAATGTCACCCTTTAAGATGGAAAAAATCTTCTTCTAGTTGTTTGCGCCCCTGACACCCACTGACATCTTGCCTAGAGACATACAATGGTCATTAAAAAGATGAATGTCACCTTTTTCACCAATTGGATTATCTCCACCAATGGAGAAACCAATTCGCTTCTTAGGGTTGTCTTGTGATCCCACAAGAACAAGTGTTAGGAGTGAGATTAGCATGGCATTCTTGAGTTGGGGTTGTCAGGGTTTGAGTAGAATTAATCTTCGATGGAGTATAATATTGATATGCCGAAGGAGTTGAGAATTGAACTTGTGGTGCTATATAATGCTCTTTTAGTGGTGTTCCGCTATTTTGTTTGATTGTTGTCATTTTCGTTCGACATTTCCTATCATTGAAAAAAATTGCGATGTATGTAAAAAATACGGTTTACGACTTTGTCTCACTCTCTCTCTCTCTCTCTCTCTCTCTCGCTCTCTCTCTCTCTCTCTCTCTCTCTATATATATATATATATATATATATATATATATGTATATTAAGACATGCTCGATGTGACTGATTCCCATCCAATCAGTATTAGTTTAAATATATGAAATTTTTTACACGGCCAAATAGGCATAAGCATATCTATGATTAATATATAATGGTCCTTGACATGAACTCGAAATTCTTTCCTTTTCAAATTATTTGTTATCTATTTTTTGTCATGCATGTGTCGAAAGTCGTCGCAATCTCAGTGAATGCTCTCTTTATGTAATTGTATCCAAAAAGGATGAATATTTCCTCATACTTTTCACGCTCTATTACCAACATTAGTGCCCTATCGAGATAATGCACCGCAAATATATTCTTTACTTCCTCAGCTCAGCGTTCCAGAAATGAAAACATAATGCGATCGAAGTGGTAGTCTTGCGAGGGATGAACTCTATGATTTGTAAGATAATTAAATAATTCAATTTTTCTATCACCGTACTTTTAAATCCAAGTTTTTTTTATATGGAGAACACTTATGAAAGATGTTTTACTGCAGTCCAATTGCACCCTCTCGTACTCTTATTTCCAATAATTATTACCATGACTCATTTTTCTAGAGAAAATATATATAAGGGTGGGAATACGAAACAAATGACTTTATTCTAAACATTTAGATGTTATAACAAAGTCGTCGTTAAGACAAATAATTAGGTAAATCCCTATTATAAATAATTTATAGGGTAATCATTTTAAGGATCCACCGTCCATATCGAACCATAACCCCAACAACCATGAACCAAACATTCAACATAATATTATCTCGTACTCTTTCTAAATTGCACACTTGATTGATTTCCATGAACATAATTATAGAACAGTAGTTTTCCTATACAATTTTACATTAAGGTTTTCATGTAATTTAATATAGTTTCACTTTTTGAATATCAATACAACCAATATATGTCGATTTCGAAAGAATATGAATTCACATATATTCTACAAAAAATATCATTGTTTGAAAATTAATACAATAAACACACATTGAACACACATAGCACACACATACACACTAAAGACACAAAAAAGAGAATACACGCACGCAGTATAATTTGGGGGAAAATGAAATGAGTATCTTGTGGAGAGAGATAAGTCATCAAAAAATGAAAGGAGATAGAAAGAAGCTATGGTAAAATAAAGTCACCGAGATAGAGAGGGAGAGAAGTAGACTACATATAGAGAGGGTTTACTGATTTTTACAAAGAGTTAAATAAAATGTACAGTTATGATTTCATTTATACATTAAATGATGTCATGGTCAAAACCCATGACCCGTTGTGTGTCCCCTTAATGAGTTAGAGTTTGTAACAGTTATTGACCGTGACCATATATGTAATAATTTGAAAGCTCGAGAATAGGTCACTATAATATCCCGTATTTTTATAAGAAAATTAAATCCATATAATTTAATCCAAATGACCACAGACAAATGGATTAGTTGTAATTTCATGTTATGTGGATTCATTTACGCATGTTAAAATTTCTCATTGAAAATACTTGCTTTTTAATAAATAACGGATATGTGGTATTCAATCTAATTGAAAATGTGTGTGTTGTGTACAAATAGTTTGGGCATGTTCCGGGATGGTTTGGGCATTCGTTTAGGTGCTGTGGACATCTAAAATTGGGTCCGGGGTATAGCTATACTATTAGGAGAGTTGTTAGGACGATCCGATTATGTGTTCGGGTTCATTTAGAGCCCCAAATATAGAGGTTATGGGGTAACTCGGGATTAGCAACCGTTATGAGTTAATAACTATTTAGATAATTCCTTTCATTCACTAAAAAATTAACCTAGCAGCCCCACATCCATAAAGAAAAGTTACCACAGCCAAGAGAGGGAAGAAGATTAAGGATCAAAGAGGGGAGGCACCCTATCTTGAAAATAAGGCAATAATTCTCTTGCGAAAATTAACTTACAATATACTTATTAATTCGTGGATGTATTTTCTCATGTAAATTCTAGGTTAAAATATATAAATTGATGACGATAAGAAATTTTCAAACCTTATGTGTGTAAAAAATAAATCTGAAATTTATGAATTTATAATATATATTATTATAAGAAACCCAAAAATTTGATGACCGTATTGATTTGGGGTGAAATCTTAGAATGTCATGTTGTATGCATGTTAAATCTGATGTAAATCAATAAGAAAGAAAGGATCTTGAATGGATTAAAAGAGAAAATATTCAGTCTTGAAAACTAAGATTTATATATTGAACAATTCTTGTAAAAATTTGTACCCAATGAATATGATATATTGTAGGAAAATTTATCATGTAGAAAACTATTGTTTCACAATGGGAAATTTTTTAGATTTAATATATGAGGTTTGAGAGAAGGTTAGAGGTGTCTTAGTTAAGAGGGTAAGACCAAATCACATCCTTCGTTCGTTAGGATATCTTGTTTAACTGAGTCGATTCGCTAGCAGGGGGGAATCAGTTTGTTGGCCGAACCAGTTTGGCTAGGCAAGCGAACCGGTTCAGTTCGCCTAGAAGGTCCCCCTTAGGTTGTTGTGGTTTTTTGTAGTGTTTTTTATGGTGTGACATGATCTTTGGATTCCGATCTTTAAAGTTTCCCTATTGAAATAAAATTGGAGGTTAGGAAATACCTTAACCTAATCATAGACCAATTCCATATAATAGTTTTATTACTATTTAAATGGGAAAATTAATGATTAACTAAAGGTTAATTATTAAATTGGAATTATTACTAGGCAATTAAGTAGTTCATCCTGGGGGTAATTATAGAGTAATTACCTATACATGTTATGTGATAAGGATATGCATTTATTTATTTGGGTGGACAATATTATTTTTATGGATAGTCGTATCGATTGGGAATACATGCATTTTGAGACCGTATCACACGTTGCCATTGGTGGGCTGGGAATTGTGTAGGTCTTTACCTTAGGTACTACGTAGTAGTGCTACTTGTGAGAGGTAGGTGTAGATGCTAGGATCGATTGTCACCATCAGGTATGGACCGTGCAATGGTGTACTTATTACGCACCGCCCCACTTGTATGTGTTTTGTGATGTCCATTTGGATTAGGGACTCCTTCGGACTTACCGATAGAGCAATAATGAGACATTTCGGGTAGATGCATTTATGTGTCATATATATATGTAAGGACATATATATAATCATATGATTTAATTCAAATAAATTGATTAGTCTAATGACATAGACAACCAATTATGAAGCTAATAGTACATAAATGCATAGTAGATGGTTATGTCACTTTTGTGGGTAATATCATTGGGGTATTATTGTTACGACTATCACTCTTTTACGAATAGGTACTTGAGTTTGTATACACGGAGTATTAGATGTAGGGTAACGGTGAGGTACTTAACACATATGTTGATAACAAAATCCACCACTTTATGTGGACCAATTGTAAGCCAACACGTGTCATCCAACATGGCATAAGTCCATGTCACCATGATACAAAATCCCGACCAACAGGGATGCCCTAACAACAGAGAAGATAGACCAACAAGGTAGTCCGACCAATAAGGGATACCAACAAACTGGCAAGACCGATCAACTGCCAAAAATCTAGCCAGTATAGCCAACGAAGTGACATCTCACTTATATTTAATTCTCATTGTGTACTAATATGAATGCTAAACAAATTAAGGCATTCCATCCTTCCATATGACAACTATCAAGATGTTTTTTGGGGATATAAATACTTTGTATCATCCTCATTGGAAGGGTTAAAAAAAATCAAGGCAGTCAAGTAATAGATAATAGTGGACGTACGCTATTCCATTGAGCCGAACAACTTTAAAAATCTCTTTGTATTCTTTTATTTTATTTATTTATCTGTGATCAATAAATTAGGCCTAGTCTACTTTTTTGAATCAATAGATTGCCTCCGTCTATGGGAACATATTGCTAAACGTTTTAGCTAATTCATCACACATGGCTGCAATTTCTAAGTCGAGAATTAGAAATGAGGGAATTTCACCTAATTCTTCTGCCCCTCCTAATACCAATGGTTTAACTGGAATTTCGACTAGCCTAGCCAAAGGTCAAGAGGTTATGCAGGATATGATAATATAATTAGCCCAAACTCTACTAGATGGAGGTCCTGCATAATTCAATCAAAGGAGTATGACATTATCGCTAATAAGGAGTGTTGGGTATAGTCATTCCAGAACTTCAAGGGATCCCCCGTACCTTCCTGGAGAAACTTTTTCTAATAGTATTACTAATTTCTCTTATGGACATTCCCTCATCCCAAAAAGATTGAGTGCCTTAAAAGTCTAAGTAAGGTCTCTTCTTTTGATCATTTGGGACCCAAGGGAAATGCCCCTCGGGTTTCGTCGAGAAATACTCGACGATGAAGAGATTTGAGGGAAGTTATAACCCAATCCAGATTGAACACCCGACTAACTTCTCAGACCATTCAAAGAGACGGTTCACAATTTAAAAATCTCAGCACAATTAGTTGGTCGGCATAAAATTGCTATCACCCATAAATCTGGTGCTGGCAATGATGATTAGAAGGGGTCCATTCAGCATTTGGAAAATAGATTGGGAGAAATTTCCAAGGCCAAGAATCCTCTCTAGAGAAGCTTTATTAAGGTATCTCCCTTTGTGCAAACTATTATAGATTTCCCTACACCGACCAAGTTTAAAGCCCCAGTGGTCACTCCCAAGTCTGATGGGAAGACTGGTCTAATTCTTCGTATATAACAATATAAAATATGAATTAATATATATCCAGTTCCTAATGAGATGAGGTGTAGGGAATTTTCAGGAACAAGCACTACACCGGCTCAAATCTGGTATAATAGTCTTCCTCGTGGGTAGATTTCTAGCTTCCAACAACTCGTTGAGCTATTTATTAGTAATTCATTCTTTAGAGCCAAACCAGAGGAGCGAGTAGCTCATTTCCTTAGTGTGAGACAAAAGGTGGGAGAAAGTACAAGAGATTATATCACTCATTTCAACAATGATAAATTAGAAGTTATTGATTACGAGGAAAAGACTGAAATCACTGCCCTCATAAGTGGTTTGCTCCCATATAAACAATATTATACTCTGGCAAAAGAATCCCCAAAAATGATCACAGAAATGATGGACAAAGTAGTGAAGATTATGAACATCGAGGAAGCTATGGAAGCTAAAAAGAATTCATACGCAAAGGCCAAAACAAAGGATTAAGGGAATTCAGATAAGAAGGAGCATAAAAATCACAATAAGCGTAGGAATTCAAAAGTAAAAGAAAGCCTAGATCGCTCAGAAAATTTACCAATTACACTCCCTTAATGGAGGACATACATCATGTTTTGGAAGAAATTAAGAACGATAATTATTTGAGTTAGCCTAAAAAGTTAAGGTCATCTGTTGATAAGAGGGAAAAGTCCAAGTATTACGAATTTCACAAAGATCGTGGTCATGCGACCAACTTGTGTATTTCTCTCCAGAATGAGATAGAGGCACTCATACGAAGAGGAAAGTTGGACTAATTTATTGATCGAAGGGCTGGTGGAAGAACTAGAGGTATTAAGCCCAGAGAACACAAGAAAAGGAATTATGATGATGATCCAAAAGATGATCCTGATCTCCCTAAGAAGCCTAACCAGCCTGAACGTAAGGTATTTACACTGAGTTTTGGATCTTTTGATTTCCTTATAATTATAGGTGGGAATAAAGGAGGAGGAGATCATACATCTGAAAGGAAATCTTACCTCAATGAGGCTCAAGCTTGTTCTAACATCCAGCGAATCAACCTTGCAGAGGAAGACCTACCAAGGAAAGTAAACAAGGATAAGCTCGTAATTGGATGTTTCAAGAACGATTTATCTAGAGTATTGTATCCTCATGATGATACTTTGGTGATTAGAGTCTGGATGAAAGAAGTATTGGTAGCAAGGACATTGATAGATAATGGAATCTCGGTAGACATTATGTTCTATCCCTGTTTTGATAGTTTGGATTTAAAATTTAGCCAACTGGAGCCTTACCTTAGTCCCTCATTGGATTCTTTGGTGAAAACGTGTTTCCTTTAGGAATAATCAAGCTAGATGTGTTGATCGGGACATGGACAATGAGTAGGACAGAGAAATTGAGATTCTTTGTAATGGATAAAAATGTTCAGTCCGCCTACAACATGATCATGGGAAGACTAGGTTTGAAGAAGTTTGAAGTTGTTCCTTCTACTATTCATCAATGACTAAAATTATGGAAAAACTTTGGAGTTCGAATTATAAAAGGAGATCAGAAAGTAGCTCGGGAATGCTATTATTCTTCTACCGAGGAAGAAGATATGTTAGAAGTAAAGAAGAAAACAACCACTTATCAAGTGGATATGTCTGAGCCGAATAGCAAATCTGAGGTTTAAACCTTAGCTCTAATAGATTAATTTGAGATCGAAAAAGTCAAGGTTGTAGAGGCAACAAAAATCATTGTTATGGACGATGATAAGACACAACGAAAAACTCAAATAGGAGCGTCATTAGATTCATTTCTTAAACAGGAGTTGGTGGCCTTCTTGAGCTAAAAAAGTAGGTGTTCGCATGGAGCCATGAAGATATGCCTGGCATAGACACTAATTTTATATACCATGAGATTAATGTTAATAAGGAGGTTAAACATGTAAAATAATGAAGAAGTGTCTTTAATCCATAGAAGAACCAGGTTATGTAGGAAGAAGTGGAGAAGCTTCAAAAATATTCCTTTATTGAAGATGTGAAGTATCCGGACTGGTTGGTCAACACAGTTATGGTCAAGAAGAAAAAAAATAAGTGGTGGGTGTGTGTTGATTTTACTGACCTGAACAAAGAATATCGAGAGGATCATTTTCCTTTGCCACGAATTGATCAACTGGTTGATGCTACTTTGGGGAATGAGCTACGAAGTTTTATGTATGTATATTCTGGTTATAATCAGATCAAAATGAAGCCATAAGATAGAGAAAGTACTTCCTTTATTACTCCCCGAAGAATTTATTGCTATAATTTTATACCGTTTGGTGTAAAAAATACAGGTGCTACTTATCAAAGACACGCGAATAAAGTATTTGAGGAGTAGATAGGCAAGAACATGGAGGTGTATGCTGATGATATGCTGACAAAGGGCAAAAAAGATGTTAATCATATTGTTGACCTCATCCACATGTTTGACCAACTGAAAAAGATTCAGATGAAGTTAAACCCAACCAAATGCATTTTTGGAGTTCAAGAGGGAATGTTACTCAGGTATATAGTAAACCAAAGGGGCATTGAAGTTAAGCCAGATAAGATTAATACCTTGATATAAATACAATCCCCGAGTAGTAAAAAGGATGTTCAAAGGGTAAGAGGGCATGTAGCAACACTGAACAAATTTGTGTCCCGAGCAATAAACAAATGTTTACCATTCTTTAAGGTGCTCTAAAAAACCTTTGAATGGAATGATCAATGTCAAAAACCATTCCAAGAATTCAAAAAGTACCTCGGAGCACCCCCGCTACTCTCTCGACCAGTGTAGTGACTAAAGTTATATTTGTATTTAGCAGTTTCTTAATCAGCTGTTAGCTCTACTTTTATCAGGGAGGAAAAAGGAGTTCAGAAGTCGATTTACTATACTCGTAAAGCTTTTCGAGGAGACGAAGTCAGATATCCCTGGCTCGAAAAGTTATCATTGTCCTTAATTGAGTCTAGTAGATGGATGAAACCACATTTTCAATATCATACCATAGTGGTGCACACCGACATGCAACTGAGGCAAGCTTTACATAATCTAGAGAAATATGGAAGAATGATGTATTGGGCTATAGATTTGGGAGAGTAAGATCTCGTATATGAACCAAGGTCATTTTGAAGAGGCCAAGTTGTGGCATATTTTATTGCAAAATTTACTTACCCATAGGTTCCTGAGTGATAAGGGACTCTTGCCGAGCAACATTTAGGAGTCAACAGACCTACTATAGATATCCCCGACCAACTCCAACCAAAGGAAATTACAGAAAAAGTTACCACCGATCATCCAAGTCCTTCCAGCGGAGTATATGAGATGAAAAAGAAATATGAAGAGGTAAAAGATAAAGTCTTCCATCAATGGATTCTGACAAACCAAGGGTTTGATAGTGATATTCTCGTATGGGCATTGTTTGTTGATGGATCATCTGTAATACCCCGTATTTTTGGCAATATTTATTTTTGGGATTAATTAATTAAATGAGATTTAATTGGGAATTAATCCGGATAAAATATTAGCGAGATGTGAGTTGGTATTTGAATATATTGAGTATATATGATGATTTATGAATATTGAATTATGAAATTGTCGTGAGATTGATATACGACAATTTGGACATTTAATTGGGACGCGGGTGACAGTCGCGTCAGGATATAATTATTTTATTTATAAAAGTGAATTTAAATTCTATTAACCGTATGGTCGTTTTGAGTGCGCCAACGCGTCCGGAAGGGTCGAGATAGTCAGAAAACACTAGCCGGGGGTTTAGTTTGGGTCCCGGGGTATTTTAAGTCATACCGGCAACATAAAGGGTATTTTGGTAATTTTGTATTTTTGGAATTTAATAATGACGAAAATTAGGAGTTATAATCTGATTTGGGTAACTAACCACTAAACCCACTACCACCCATATTGACCCATAAGACTACGGGGAGTTTTGAAATTGGTTTTCTAAGTCTCCTAAACAAAACCCTAGCCACCCTAGCCACCTTTGTAGAAGAAGGCTTGTAGAGAGAGAGAGAGAAGGAATTCTGCAAAAAAAGCTTCATCAAACCAACACCAAATTCAGAGACACTAGAGGCAAGTGGTTTAATTTACATTTTTCGCAGTAAATGTTTCTTCCATGTTAGAAATATTGATAATCATTCTTGTTTGAGAGATAAAGGAAAACCCATGAAATTGGAGTTAGTTTAATGGTGGATGTAGGTTTGCATGTAGAAACGTTATTGGAAGATTGAATTAAGAGAATTACAATTTTATGTGTTATAAAAACGGATTTAATTCTGGGAATTGATGATGATAAATTCTAGGGTTTATGTTCTTGAAAAATTGGGGAAAAGTGTAGAGACTTGTGATTTGATGATGTTTAGGAAGAATTAATCCTTTATAATACGTTAGTATGTGACTTTAACATGTTTGGGGACGATTAGAGATGTTAAACAATTGTTAAATTGAGGTTTGGATGAGATTTGAAGATGAGAATAGTGGTTTCTTGTTTTATTGTGGGATTTAGATGCTCTTTACCTTGTTATTTGTGGATTAGTTTAGTTTTATCGATAGTAGCGCGCCGCTCGCTCTCCCCAGGCGGGAGGGGTGTTACAGAATGGTATCAGAGCTTAGGTATACGACCACCCTCGGGTCTTGGGTTTTGGGTCTGTTGCGTTTTTGTGGAGCGTATTTTTGGAGATAGAATCTTTAGATGATCGTTTCGCGTTAGGCATCTAGATTAGATGTGAGGAATTTATTTTTGGTGACGAGATTATTTTTGGAGATTGTTGGCCTGATTTTTGAGAGTTAGGTTTTCGGCGAATTTCGAGGGCGAAATTCCATTGCTAGTGGGGAAGTGTAACAACCCGCGTAATTTTTTGGGGTATTTTTGAAACAAAGAGGAAAAATAAATTTTGAGATAAAATTATTTGTATTGCTCAAATATGTTGGTTATTATTTTTAAAGGAGAGAATTTCAAACGATTTCGAAATCGAAATTAAAATGGAGTTTTAATTGAATTTTTATTATTTAGAAGAGTCCTCAAAACATAAAACTCTCCAAGAGTCCTCGGAACATAAAACTCTCTAGTAAAAATAATATTTTTAGAAATCCGATCGTCCGATCAAGCTGAATTTTTGTCATAAGTCCTGTCTCGCCGTTCGCTACAACATACTCAAATTTCAAGCAATTCCAACGGTCCGATCGTCCGAAATAAAATTTTTCGTGTTTGTATCTGATTAGAACTCTTTTCTTAATCAAACTCTTAATCCTTTATATATCAAATAATTCATGGCTTGGCTTTTCAAATCACTTTTTCTCAAACTTTTCAACCAGTAGACCTATCCAAAATTACTCCCTTTCAACTACAAACCATAACCCCAAACTTATTCAAGATTTCAACCTTATATTAGAAGGTTTATTTAGTGTTTTCTCGAGTTTGGGCTAGAACGAGATTTGATTATTTTCGCGAGAGGAACGTGATGGTGCGATTAGATTTTGAGGCTGAATTATGTGATGATTCATTTGATGATTTTGAGGTATGGGGTTTTACACAATATGCTCTTTAAATATCTCGAGAGTTATTCCGTTGATTTCATGTTTAATTGAACTCATATTTGAATTGTTAATTTCTTTGAAATCTGGAAAAATAATTGTTGGAATTATTTTTATTCATGTGGTATTATTCATGTTGTCGTTGAGCACGTTGTCATGAGATTTTAATATGGCACGAACATTGGGCACCCGCCAAAATTCCTGCTTCCAAGGGCTATGACTTGATAAATCATATGTGGATGGGGTGAGGCCTGGTGACTCGGTTAATGTGTTGTTGCGAAATTTATTGATAAAATGCTATTGAGATTCGTTTTGATTTGAATATTCGTATTCGTATTGTTACGTTTTATTCGCCGCTAATATTTGTTGAGCATTTTTCCTGTCATATTGTGTACTTCCCCATATTTTCTTTTAGTGGCAGGTTAGCGTGGATTTTGGGCGCTTTGGATTTGATTTTAGCGAGGATTATTTGGAAGACTTGTATTATTTTGATGTATAGAGCATTGGAGATTTGTATTTTTTGAGTTAGTTAGATTGTTGTAATTATTTCGAGAGATTTGTTGTATTAATTTGAAGATGAGAATAGTGGTTTTTTATTTTATTGTGGGATTTAGATGCTCTATACCTTGTTATTTGTGGATTTGAATTTAGTTTATCGACAGTAGCGCTCCGTTCGCTCTCCCCGGGCGGGCGGGGTGTTACATCATCTTATGCAACTAGATGTGGAGAAGGAATCATCCTTAATACTGTACATGTAGTGTTATAAGTTCTAGAGGTTTTCCAGCATACGCACGACTCCATAAGCTGCCCTAAGACCAATCACTTCACCTTGGCCATTTTTTATGTGAAAATTGACTTGGTCGGGCCTTTGTCGACCACCCGGGGAAGGTTCAAATATCTGGTTGTAGTTGTTAATTGTTTCACTAAATGGGTGAAAGCAGAACCCTTAATCGATATGTCTTATGAAAACGTTTATTAGTTTATTTGGAAGAACATCATATGCAGGAATCGATTACCCTACGCCTTTATCATTGATCATGGCATATAATTTGATAACGACGACTTTCCTTCTTATTGTGCCCAATCCAATGTCCAAAAAATGCAGTATGCTCCTAGCCATCCGCAAAGAAATGGCCAAACAGAGGTAACAAATAAAACTTTGTTGACTGGTTTGAAGAAAAGGCTGGAAAATGTTAAAGGGAATTGGCTTAATGACATGCATTCGGTCTTATGGGCCTACCGAACAACCCCTAGAATAGTTATTGTAGAAACACCCTATATGTTAGCATTTGTGTAACACCCTGTAATTTTGAGGATTTAGTATTTAATTATTTTTGGGAGAAATAGAATTGTATTTAATTATTTTTTCGAAAAATTAAATTATTTAAATTGGAGACAATTATAATTTGGAGAATATATTGGAGTGGGAAGAATTATTTTAATTGTTCAAATATTTGGGTGACGCATTTTTGAGGTCAAACAATTCTGAGTGCACGATTGAGTCCGTATGGGTCGAGATAGTCAGAAAAGAGTACCCAGGGTTAGTAATCGGGTCTTAGGGAATTTTTTGGCATAATCGGGCCCACACGAGGGGATTTGGGCCATTTTAATTAGGCCCATGTGACTAAAAATGTGATTAGGGATTATAAACCTAATGGAGACAGATTTAAATGGCGGTTAAAACAATTCCAGACTTATGTCTTTGAGAGAGAAATAGAGGAAACAAATCAAAAGAAAATTGGGGATCTTTCGGAGTCAAATCGAGGGACAAATTGTGTGTTCTTCATCAACCCTTTCTCTACACCAAGGGATGAGACTCTATGAACAATTAGAGTAAAGTGGTTAACTATTGTGATTCTTAAATATGTGATAATCAATTCATATCATAGTAGGGTTATATAAAATCTGTTTTCGGGTGTGTGTCCACAATCAAAAATGGATTTTTCTGAATTCGAGTAATATGGGTAGATTAATTACTCAATTGATGTTAAATTATGATATGGGACTGTTGAAATTAGATTGTAGGGTGAGTTACAGTATATATTGGTGATTATTTTGACTGAGAATGATGAAATTGATTTCGATTAAAAAAAACAGTGTGAAAACCCAAATCAGGGATACATGGATTTATATGTAAATTAGTTGATAAATTAAGGTCTCTGGGATGTTTAGAAACTTTATCCTATGTAGCTGTATTGTTATTTGTGCTTGGGTTATACCAGGGGAAGGGATAAAACTTTGGATAAACTCATCAATGGTGAAACAAAAAATCGGGGATGATAACAACTTGTTCAATCAATCGATTGACATTTGGAGTAGATCGATCGAACCTTCAGAAATTCTGACAGCTTGGTTTGGGATTTATACGTGTTAAAATTTTGGGTTAGATTTTTTCCATATATTTAATAGATGAGAATTAAATATGGAACCTTGCTTCTAATAATTACAAGGGAATTATAGTCGGGTTTACGAGGATGATAATTGTATGTCACAAAAATTAATGAATTTTGGGAAATAAATTTTAGTAGTAAATTCGGGCCGAGGGAAAAATGTTCGAGTAATGTAGTTGAGTAGAACTAAATTATTAAATGAATTGAGGTGTAATTAATTAATTAGGAGGTGGAATATAGACTCGGGTAATAACGATGGTACCGGCCAAGTGAGCGAGTCCGCGTATTTTTGTTGAGAAACACCAAATATTAAATTAATTAATGTGTAAATTAATTAAATTAGAATCTGACCATAGACTCGGGAATATACAGGCTAGTGTTACGGATTTCAGTAGACGATAAAGATGGGATTTTTATTTATATGTGCGGTGTGTGATAGTATATATATATATATTGTGTGCTTATCAATATTAGTGTCTAGATATTTAATTAAATTGTGTACTCTAGTGCTATTATGGGAGGTTCTGCAATGTGGGTGAATCCCCTAGCTTGAGGAGTAGGGAAAGTATATCCCAAGGTCATAGCATCAGTTATATGGGTGAGGGTCTTATCTCACCTTAAGTTAGGAAATATGATTGCCTCCAACGTTTATGTTTTTGGCCAAGTTCGCGAGAGAGTCCGACTCGAGGTAACTAGGTTAAGTGAGCATACCTGGCATAATAGCCTTCTAGAGAAAATCATCCGGTAAGGGTTTACTTGGAAAGATGGATATATGTATGAAGTATGTGTTGATGTTGTGGTATGGTTACGTATATAATAGTATAGAAAATTATATACGGGTATTAAATACATGTTGCGAGAATGAATGTATTTTATATAACTAGTGAGACTGTTATATGGTATATTTTAAAACAGATAATTGATGAAAGACAAGTATGGAATTGTTATATTATAAATTTATGTATAACACCGGAGAAAGATTATATATGGCATTTAATACATAGGTGAGAAAAATTGTATTTACTAATATAACTTATGTCACGGTTATATGATATTATTTTAAAGGAATTAAATAAGTTAATTTCAGTGATAACTTATAACCCATGAATAATAACACTTAGTGTAGAGTAGAATGGCAAGGGGAAATTATACCAGGACTAGTTGTATGGGGTAGTTCAACAAGGTGGGGTTAAGGAATCCGTTCAGTGTGCACATTAGTGGAGGGGTGAGTCTATCCTCAAGAGAGGGCGACACTAACTTAAATATGAAGCGCATTCATGCATTTTTCAATTACCGCAGTTAATTCACTTGCTAAATATTTTCAAAATGTTTTGGGCTCTAACCCTTTCTATAAAACTATTTTCAAAACCTTTTAGGTGTCCAGCCATAGGGACGCCAGACTGGATATTCTATTACAGGGACACGTAGACCCGACACATGTAGATGCTAGTGGGAGCTTGGATTAGACGCATCGTTCATTCTTTCCTATAGTATGAATCATTTATCAGTTTCAGTTTTACTTAGGGCTTGTCACCCGGGCTTTTCAATTGTAGTTTTCAGATTTGTTTACTAAGTTGTTGGACGAATGTTATTGGATTATTTTCTTTTGTGGCCGATTGTTTATTCGGCAAGTGGGTTATTTATTTATTCAGTTGATTTGTTTCAGTTATTGTGAATGGTTCATAGTAGATTTTCGCTTATTAATGTTTTTGTTTAAATAAAAAGATAAAATTTGACACTGGATTTTCGGAATACAAGGTGGTTAGTAAGTTTTAAAAAAGTTTTTAATGGTGATGCTAAGAATGAACCAATTGGGATTCCTGTAATCATTTGATATAGGACTGACCATCTAGTATTTTATTAGGCGGGGTGTAACAGATGGTATCAGAGTATCAGGTTCTAGTGTCCGTACGCTCTGTGCAGCTTTTCACGTTTCAGCTTAGTGTTCTTTGATATAGATCCCTATCATAGGATTGTTTTATTCTTATACGTATGCGTATTTATGTTCTTCTGCCAATTACTTTATATTTGATGTTGAACTCATACAATTTGATTCTCATTTCAGATGCCGCCCAGGAGGGAGAGAGCGGCTAGGGCAGCGGGAGGAGATGAGACTAGAGAGGATCATTAGGCACTACACCAAAATGGATAAATTGACACCCTTCCAGCGGCTAGCCTTGTCACGGTCATTGACCGTGACAAAAGAAACACGCATTTTTTGTCACGATCATTGACCGTGACAAGCCCGTGACAACGACTTGTCACGATCAATGACCTTGACAAGACCGTGACAACGACACTTGTCACGGACTTGTCACGGTCAAGGACCGTGACACATCCGTGACAATTTGTTCAGTAAAAAAAACCTACGCTTTCTTTTTTTCCCACCGTTTTTCGTTTTCCCTCTCTTTCTCTCTCTAAGCGATTTCGAGCTCTCTCTCTCTATCTCTCAAAGGTATTTTTTTTCCTCCCTTTCTCTTTCATTGCTACATGTGTGTGTATATATGTGTGTGGTGGGGGGAGGGGGGCAGGGGGTGGTGGTGGCGGGGTGGGGTATGTGTATGTGTGTGTGTGTGTGTACGTGTGTGGTGGGGGGGAGGGGAAGGGGGAGGGATAGGGGCTAGGGAGTGGAGGGACAGGGGGCTAGGAGGGGTGCAAGGGGTAGTGTGGTGTGTGTGTGTTCAGGTGTGTGCGTGTGTGTGGTGAAGTGAGGGAGGCAAGGGGCGGGTGTATGTGTGTGTGTTTGCTGGTGTGTGCATGTGTGTGTGGTGGGGGTGGGGCTAGGGGGTGGGGTGGGGTGTGTGTGTTGTGGGGAAATCTCAACAATTGAAACGAACAAATTGATTAATAAAATATGAATTGCCCCTTTCATATGCAAGTAGGATTTCCCCTCATTAACAGATAATTGTTGAGATTCGAAATAACTTTAATTGTATAGCTTTAATAAAATAAATTGTATAGCTTCAATTGTAAATTTAATTATATAGTTTTATATGAAAGTAAATTAATAATTAGTGCCCATTTTATATGAAAATAGTATTGCTCCTCATTGTAAATTAGTAAATTAATAATTGTATACTTTAATTGTTTGTTTAATTGATGAAATGATTTAATTGAGTAGATGAATTAGAAGGAGTACGGGATACACATTTGTTGTTGCAGTTGGATTATTGTGGATCAATGCTGGGTTGGTTAATTTTAGAAGTGGCATGACCACTGGATTAATGTCCATATGGGGGTGCGATTTTTCAACTTTTTTTTAAAATTACTTTCTATCACTATTGTGTAGTGTGCATGTGTGTGGGCAGTAGGGGTGGGGGTGGGGGTGGGGATGTTTCACTCTTGTACATATTATAAGCTAGATGTTGTTGTTTTGGAATTCAGAATTGAGGGGTGTGTGGTGGTGTTGGTGACGTGGGGGTGGAGTGGGGTGTGTTTGTGGTGGGGTATTCTCAACAATTGTATAGCTTTAATTAATAAATTGTACAGCTTTAAATGTAACTGTAATTGTATAGTTTTATATGAAAGTAAATTAATAATTACTGCCCATTTCATATGAAAGTAGGATTGCCCCTCATTGTAAATTAGTATATTAATAATTGTTATACTTTAATTGATGAAATGAATTAATTGAGTAGATGAATTAGAAGGAGTATGTGATACACATTTGTTGTTGACATTGTTGTTGGATTATAGTGAATCGATGTTGGGTTGGTTAGTTTTAAAAGTGGCATAACCACTGGATTATTGTCCATATGGGGGTGAGATTTTTCGAATTTTTTTGAAAATTACTTGAAATTAAATGAAACATACTTGAACCCACCCTTAGGAGGAGATGGAAGAGATGGGGGGAGGGGACATGGATGGAGTTGTGGTGGTGGGGTAGGGGTGGAGGCTGCGTGTGTGTGTGAATGTGCGCGGGTGTGTGTGTATGTGCACATGTGTGTATATGTGTGTGTAGTGTGCGTGTATGTGAGTGTTTGTGCGTAATGTCCCTTGTAAACGAATTGATTGGTTATTAATTGTTTTAGTAAATTAATATATGATTGCCCTTCATTGTAAATTAGTAAATCAATATATGATTAATTATGAAAGTAGGATTGCCCCTCATTGTAAATTAGTAAATTAATAATTGTATACTTCAATTGTTAGTTTATTTTCATGTCTTCTTTTAATTCATTTTTATATGTACTAATAACATTTTTTTACAGCAAATGTTTCCTTCCCGTATTAAGGCGAGGATGGTGATTCTTGTTATGATGATGTCATCTGGGCTCGGTGGTAGCGGAGGCGACGAGGTCTCCTTCACCCATAGGCTCCCCAAATATGACAAATTGGGGATGGCCATCAAGAACAATTCAGGGCTATTAGAGAGATCCCTCGAGCTGGTATAGACGATCATCGGCCTGGGGTACATTAGTTTGAAGGAGGTTCCATATGAGCTCAAGTTATCTGTTTTGGTGGCACTGCAAGTAATGTATTTATATTTATATTTATATTCATATGAATATTTCAATTTCGATCTCAATTTCATTTTATATTTTTATTTATATTTATTTGCAGCTAACATTGTATTTGTTGGACAGGAACAATTCAGCCAGAATCCAAAGCTACGCGATTCCGTCTTGGAGCAGTTGAGGGAGAAACACAAGACGTGGAAGAAAAATATGCATACCCGGTACTTTGGGAAGACACGAGAGTCCATTATCCAAAGGCGTGAATCCGTCCCGCCGAAGGAGCCGATCTCATTGGCACAATGGCAAAAGTTCATTAACAATGAGATCGGGGAGAGACAATTGGCATCTCACCAATCAGGGAGGGAAAACCAGGCAAAAAAGACAGACATGCACTACTCCGGCTGGATGTCTTACGCCGAGGTGGAGCATAGGATGATGGTAAGATTTAATTTTTCTATAACTACAAAAATATATTATTCTGCATTATTTTAATTTGTGGGGCCAATAATAATTTTACTTTATTTTATTTCAGGGGACAGGAAGTGGCCCTGGGGGTAGGCCACATAGGCTCGAAGAAGGGGAAGGACAAGGAGGTGTCCCCGAGCGTCGCGGCCACGATTGTAAGTAATCCGACAGTTTACTTTTTGCTAATTACGTTATAATTTTTTAATTTACTTATTTTACTAATCATGTGCTTTTTATCGTTTCAGGCAAAGCGTAAAGAGGTGCATGAGTCGCAGTCTGATACTGACAAGGCATCTTTGTCCACAAACGCACTCAGCTAAGTTCTTGGCTTTGATTGCAAGGGGATGACAAGGGGGTGAGCTCGCGGGTAGCCAAATCTAGGATCATCGGATTAGAGACGAGCGACACCGGGTTGGCTCGAATGGTGGACTATCATGATGCGAAGCTGTCCCATTTGGAGGCGATGGTCCAAGATATGTTCTCATTCATGAAGCGTTCAATAGACGACAAAAAATTCAAGGGGAAAGGGAAGAAGAAGGTGGTGGGGGAGGGGGTGCGGGAGGACGAGGTACGGAATGACGAGGATGTGGGCCTCGCTGCTTCATCACCGACACGTGCGGAGTTTTATACTAGACATATTTGATGGACAGCGGATAGGGTGGGGGTTGAGGGACCCGAATATCATCCAGGGTGGACTAGTTCGTGGACGTGAGCTTCAAGACATCGTGTCCAGGGTGCTCATCATGCATGTGATACCCGGAAAGGAGAACTCCCCGTTGTGGTTGCGCGAACAATGCGGCACTATGTATATCAGTGGGTGTGTCAATTCGTATATCATGTGGCCTACTCACCTCCTCGGATTTAACCTTACCCAACACATGTAGTGACATTATTTGAATTGAATGGTATTTTTTTTTAGTTAGTACATTTCAATTGTTTTTAAGTTGGTACATTTGAATTATATTTGGATTATATTGTGATGCATATTTTTTTTTTGAATGTATATTTGCATTATCTCGAGTTTATTTTGATATATGATGTTTCAACAGGTACAACGTTGCTATAATAGGTACAAATATACTGCTGGGCAGTGGCAGTGGCCACACTGCCTAGCAGATTTATTTCAATTCTGCCCAGAATTGTCACAGTCATTGACCGTGATAATTTTTTATCAAATGTCATGGGTTTTTCACGGTTATAAACCGTGATAAAACTTATCACGGTCAATGACCGTGATACAACCGTGATAATTATAACGATCTTATCACGGTCAACGACCATGATGTGACCGTGATAAAAAAATTTGTCTCGCCCATAATTGTCACGGTCATTGACCTTGACAAGTTGAAGTTGTCAAGGTCAATGAACGTGACAATTCAGCATATTTGGTGTAGTGAGGAGCCAGAGTTACCGCAGCAACTGCCAAAGATGATTTCGGATGCGCGGGTGACTAAATTAGCGGCACAAGCAGTTAGCGCGATGATAATCATAGTGGCAAGATACTTTCCACAAAATATGCCACGGCCGTTTTTGGCACCAAATGTTTAGGCCCACCTGGGGCCATCAGAGTGGCAGCGTGTACGTGAGGCCTTTTAGAAGGGACATCCACCAGAGTTTTAATGGATTTCAGATATGGTGATAATGTGTCAGTAGAAGAAAGACATGCAGTGTTTCTTGTGCATGGGTGACTGTAGTGAGGTACAAAAGAAAATGCTACGCAATTTTAGGTTAGTGGGGGCATCACTTTAGTGGTGGGAGTTGATCACCATCGTTTAGGAAAGGGACACATTGACTATTGTCGAGTTTTGGGTGCGATTCGACCGCAAGTAGTTTTTGTCAATAATTGAGGCCGAGATGAGGAGGAAGTTCAGTGAAATGACTCAGGGGGACCGTTCAGTGGGCGAGTACGAGGAGTTCACTCGTTTGGCAAATTTTGTACCAGATAAGGTAAGAAATGAAGAAAAAAGAAAGAAAGGTTCATGGATGGGTTATTCTGAAGGATCAGGCAACATTTGATCAGTAATCATGCATTTGTAGCTTATACAGACGTCGTTAATGAAACACTCCTACACTGCTAGGACCCTCGTTTCCACATGAAAGGAAGCAAGAGGGGAGTTGAACCCAGTCATCCAGATAAGGAAGGAGGGGGCAATTCCAGCGGGGTATCCTAGCAGTAGATAGGGGATATCAGGGGTAGGATTCCCACAAGGGGGATATGACAAGCGATCTAGATCTGGGGGCTATCGACAGGATGGCCAGGACTTTCGACAAGGCCAACAAGGAAGGGATCAGTGGTAGGGTGAATTTATTAGTAAGTTTTTTGTTTGTGGGGAAGAGGGACACATGAAGAGATATTTACCTAAGCGAGGCAGGGGGCAAATACAGGACGAGGTTCTGGATGTACATCCGTTACAGTAATTTTTGGGCGAGTTCAGACGAGATAATTTTAACCAAGAACTCGAGGATCACCATTACAGCTAGAGTATGGAGGTAATTGTATTTTTATCCTATGGGCATGGGGTATGTCTTGAGTGACAGTGAGGGTGTGAAATTATAAAAAATTATTTTCACTAGAGTTCACGGGTAAGTCGAATTTAGTGTGTGCACTAGATACAGCAGCCATATTATGTATATAAATTTCCGTTGGGTAACGGAGTTCTTTGGCGTTTGTCACTAGAGAGCGTGGGTGTACATAGAGAGAAGGTTTGAATTGTACGAGGGGTCACTACTTTCGAGAATTATGGGAAAAAGGGTAGATGATTCTCCAAATATTGGTTGGATTGCGATGGATTTGAACTATTGTGGATAGTGAGGGTATGTATTGGTGTTCGCGACACCAGGGTAAGAATGACTTTTACTAGGTGTCACTTAAGAGGGAATCTAGCCTATATATGTGTGTGTGTATATGTTTTATTGTGTGGTGAGATATACACATAAGGATGTCTTGTGTTCTTATATTTTATCCCGGTTAGTAGGGGCGTCCACGGAAGTGAATCAGGGTGGTTAAATTTATTGTTGAGCAGGGAGAAGTAGCTCAGGGTTTATTTTGCGCAAGAACTAGTGATAGTAAGGGCACGGTATTTTATGTTGTCTTTTGTAGCATAAGAGTGGGCGTGCATACTTTTGTCTTAAGAGAATTGTATTTGGGGGTGCGTCCTGTAGATTGAGGGCTTAACGGATCTCAACGACCGATAATGTTAGGTAGTAGTGTATCGTGGGGGTTCCTTGTTTGGATTTCTCTTTGCGAAACATCCCAAGCATGAAACCTAGGACATCGTTGGGAGAGGGGAGATGTTTGGTCATTAGTACATGGGTTGGGTACCCAGATTATTATTTAGATAAGTGATATGACTACGGGTTGGAAGTTATATAACGGGTTACGGCTAGCATAGTTGGGTAAGTTTTTGGTTGTTAAGCACGGGAACTGGTTGTGTATGGACACCCTGGTTAATTATGGTAACTTTCGTGCGTCTGTGGAACTCATAGTTAGAAGCGGGATAGATAGATGTCGCGATCTCAGAGGCACTGGACTAGGGAGTGATATTTGAAGCATGGAGCACTAGGCTTATCTTAATTTCGAGGACGAAATTACTTTGTAAGGGGGGAGTATGTAACACCCCTTAATTAGGAGGATTTAGTATTTAATTATTTTTGGGATAAATAAAATTGTATTTTATTATTTTTGAGTGAAATAAAATGATTTAAATTGGAGAAAATTATGATTTGGAGAATTTATTGGAGTGGGAAGAATTATTTTAATTGTTCAAATTTTTGTGTGCCGCATTTACAGAGTGGAAATTCGAAAATGTCATAAAGTATTTTCGAATGACAATTTTGAGTTAATGGTTGAGTTCGTATGGGTCGAGATAGTCAGAAAAGTGTACCCGGGGCTTGTAATCGGGTCTCAGGGAATTTTTGGGTAATGTCGGGCCCACACGGGGGCATTTGGGCCATTTTAATTAGGCCCATGTGACTAAAAACGTGATTAGGTATTATAAACCTAATGTAGAGATAGTTTAACGATAGTTATAACAATTCCAGACTTTGGGCTTTTAGAGAGAAATTGAGGAGGCAAATAAAGAGCAAATTGAGGACCTTTTGGAGACAAATCGAGGGACAAATTGGGTGTTCTTCATCAACCCTTTCTCTACACCAACTGATCAGACTCTACGAACAATTAGAGACAAGTGGTTAACTGTTTTGATTCTTAAATAGGTGAAAATCAATATATATCATAGTAGGTGTATATAAAATCTGTTTTTGAGTGTGTGTCCATAATTAAAAATGGGTTTAATATGAATTGGAGTAATATGGGTAGATTAATTACTCAATTGATGTTAGATTATGTTATGGGACTGTTGAAATTTGATTTTAGGGTGAATTACAGTATGTGAGTGTATTTATTTTGACTGAGAATGAAGAAATTGATTTCAGTTATACAAAACCCGGGTGAAAACCCAAATCAGGGATACATGAATTTATATGTTAATTAGTTGATAAATTAATGTCTCTGGGATGTTTAGAAAAAAATTCATATGTTGATATATTGTTATTTCTGCTTGGGTTAGACAAGGGAAAGGGATAAAACCTTGCAGTAACTCATCAATAGTGAAACAGAAAATCGGGTAAGACCGCAACCTGCTCGATCGAGGTTTGGAGTAGATCGATCGACCCTTTAGGAATTTCGTCAGTTTGGTTTGGGATTTATATGGTTTAAAATTTTGGGTTAGATTTCCTTCCATATATTTAATAGATGAGAACTAAACATGGAACCTTGTTCCAAACAATTATAAGGGAAATATAATTGGGTTTAGGAGGATGATACTTGTATATCACAAAATGGATGAATTTTGGGAAATAAATTTTAGTACTAAATTCGGGTCGACGGAAAAATGTTTGGTTATTGCAGTTGAGTGGCACTACATTATTAAATGAATTGAGGTGTAATTAATTAATTAGGAGGTAGAATATAGACTTGGGTATTAACGATGGTACGGGACAAGTGAGCGAGTACCGGTATATTGGTTGAGCGACACCAAGTATTAAATTAATTAATGTGTAAATTAATTAAATTAGAGTCGGACCATAAACTCGGGAATATACAGGCTAGTGTTACGGATTTCAGTACATGGTAAAGCCGGAATTTTTATTATATATGCACGGTGTGTGATAGTATATATATATATATATATATATATATATATATATATATATATATATATATATATATATATATATATATATATGTATATATATATATATGTATATATATGTATATATATATATATGTATATATATATATATATATATGTATATATATATATATATATATATTGTGTATGTGCTTGTCAATATCAGTGTCTAGATATTTAATTAAATTGTGTACTTTAGTGCTATTAAGGGAGGTTGCGCGATGTGGGTGAATCCCTTAGCTTGAGGAGTAGGGATAGTATATCCCCAGGTCATAGCGTATGTTATATGGGTGAGGGGCTTATCTCACTTCAAGGTAGGAAATATGACCGCCTCCTACGTTTATGTTTTTGGCCAAGTTGCGAGAGAGTCTGACTTCGGATAACTAGGTTAAGTGAATATAACTGGTATAATAGCACTCTAGAGGAAATCATCCGGCGAGGGTATACTCGGAAGGATGGATATACATATGACATACGTCTGGATGTTGTGGTATAGTTACGTATATAATAGAATAGAAAATTATATATGGGTATTATATACATATTGTGATAATGAATGTATTTTATATAACTAATGATACTGGTATATGGTTTATTTTAAAAAAGTATAATTGATGAAAGACAAGTATGGAATTTATGTATTATAATTTTACATATAAGATGGTAAAAAGACTATATACGACATTTAATACATAGGTGAGAAACATTGTATTTAATTATACAACTTGTGTCACTGTTATATATGATATTATTTTAAAGGAATTAAATAAGTTAATGTGAGAGATAACATATAACCCGTAAATAATAATAATCGATGTAGAGTAGAATGGCAACGGGAAATTATACCAGGACTAGTTGGGAGGTGTAGTACAACTAGGTGGGGTTAAGGAAAATGTTAGGTGTGCACATAAGCGGAGGGGTGAATATGTCCTTAAGAGAGAGCGACACTAACTTGAATGTGAAGTGCATTCATGCAATTTTTAATTACTGCAGTTTATTCACTTGCTAAATATTTTCAAAATGTTTTGGGTTCTAAACATTTCTATAAAAATTTTGCCAAAACCTTTTTGGTGTCCAACCACACGTACTCCAAACATTATATTCTATTCTTGGGACACGTAGTTGCGACACATGTGGTTGCTAAAAGGAGCTTGAATGAGAGCCATCATTCATTCTTTCCTAGAGTAGGAATCATCTATTAGTTTCAGATTTACTTAGGGCTTGTCACCTCGGCTTTTCAGTTGTCATTTTCAGATTTATCAATTCAGTTGTTAGATGAATGTTATTGGATTATTTACTTTTGTCGTCGATTGTTTATTTGGCATGTAGTTTATTTATTTATTCAGTTGATTTGATTCAGTTGTTGTGAATGGCTCATAGTAGATTTCCACATGTTGATGTTTTTATTTAAATAAAAAGATAAAATTTGACACCATCTTTTTGGAATACTAGGTGTTTAGTATGTTTTAAAAAGGTTTTCGACAGTGATGCTAAGAATGAACCAAATGGGATTCCTATTTTAATTGATATAGGATTAATTACTCAATTGATGTTTGGTTAGGATATGGGACTGTTGAAATTGGATTGTAGGAATTACATTATGTATTGATGATTATTTTGACTGAGAATGATGAAATTGATTTCGGTTAAACAAAACCCGGGTGAAAATCCAAATGGGGGATACATGGATTTATATGTAAATTAGTTGATAAATTACGGTCTCTAGGATGTTTAGAAACTTTCTCATATGTAGATGTATTGGTAGTTGTGCTTGGGTTAGACCAGGGGAAGAGATAAAACTTTGGAGAAACTCATCAATGGTGAAATAGAAAATTGGGGAAGAAAACAACATGTTCGATCGATCAATCGACATTTGGAGTCAATCGATCGACCCTTCAAGAATTCCGACAGTTTGGTTTGGGATTCATATGGGTTAGATTTCCTTCCATATATTTAATAGATGAGAATTAAATATGGAACCTTTCTCCTAACAATTACAAGGAAAATAAAATTAGGATTAGGAGGATGATAATGGTATGTCACAAAATGGATGAATTTTGAGAAATAAATTTTAGTAGTAATTTCGGGCCGAGGGAAAAATGTTCGTATATTGTAGTTGAGTGGGACTACAATTTTAAATTAATTGAGGTGTAATTAATTAATTAGGAGGCAGAATATAGACTCGGGTATTAGCGATGGTACGGGCCAAGTGAGCGAGTCCAAGTATATTGGTTGAGTGACACAAAGTCTTAAATTAATTAATGTGTAAATTAAATTAAAGTAGATTCGCACCATAAACTCGGGAATATATAGGCTAGTGTTACGGATTTTAGTACACGGTAATGTCAGTATTTATGTTATATAAATACAATGTGGTGATAGTAGTGATAATATATATATATATATATATATATATATATATATATATATATATATATATATATATATATATATATATATATATATACACTAGCGGAATGCTCGTGCCTGAAGGCACGGTGAAAATTTCAAAGTACGTAATCGTAAAATAACGAAAAATTTCAAAGTACATAATTGCAAATCCACCAAAAATTCGTTCCTAAAAAAAACAAAGTGTAATTTTAAAAAAAAATGGTCATAATATATTTTGTTTATAGGACTATACACACTGCTTAGAAAATAACGAACTGTCCAATAACATTCAAATTGTCTAAATTCGGAAATAATTTAGGTGAAAAATTTTACTTCACAACACAAAAGTCTAAAAATTGAAACATTTTGGGCATAATTTCCGTTGTTTATAAAATAATCCACCCTTTTTAAGAAATAAAAAAATAACCCAACAACAATCTGTAACAATACTAATAGTCCATCCAGGACCTCATATAAACAAAATCACAAATATAGCTCAGATTATGGAAATAACACCAAGACATTTGAAAAATGTTTCAAATTACACATTCTTTAATCAATGTAAAGTATTCGATGAAAAGTGGAAGACAATATAGCCATAAGTTAAAGAAGACATGATTGGTACAACCATTAATAACCTCTTAAACTACGATTTTAGTGATTGAATACTATAACTAAGTACATGCTCCGTGGTCCTTTATTGTAGCATTGAGTACCTAAATATAAAAAGAAAAAAATTATAGTTAAATATAAAAAAATTGTCTTGAACCTACGCATGTGAATTTAAACTAATACATACAGAGTTTAAAGTAACAAATGTCTTGAATGTTTGTAATTGGAAGAACTATAAAGGTACCAACTATGATTAGAACACCATGGCATGCAATTTCACAATTAATACCTTAATAGTATGGCCTATGATTTGAATTGTCCAATCAAAAATTTTGGTCCTTTCTACTTCGAACGATCGCCACTACCTGAGGCATTTGCATATGATGTAAGAAGCAAGCCTAAGTGTTGTGTGATACGAATAAAAGAGATGGACCATGTCTATATATATCTATGAAAGATTTCACCTTTAATCACAAACTATATAAACACCAAACATCCATGATCTGGTAAAGAACACAAATGGTTAAATCCCACAGTTTATTGTAAATAAAAAATAGAACTGGAAATGAAAATTTAAAAAGTAAAAATATAACAATAATACTCAAAACCATTAATTTGGAACCATAATTTGACTCCAAGAACTTAACTTGAGATCAGGCACAACAAAAAGTTGAACCTTATATCATACTTAAGTTTCACCCAGACCATGTAAGAAGTAAAGACATCAAAAGTTTATTATTTTCATTTCATTGAAAGTTTATTAAGTTGCATAGTTGGTAAAATGGAAGCTATAACTGACAGAGGGTGTAACCTTTTTTTTTCACCCCAACTCCTTATTAACACATGAAATTAACACAGGTTGCAAGATTTTTTTCTCTTTTGGGTCGAGAATTGTTTGAAGTGAAGTCCCTTGTTCTTATTTTAGTATCGTCAATATCTTTTTCTGCTTGAAGTAATCATATAATTTTGGGCTGCCTTCAACAGGCCTAGTTTAATATTCACATAATAAGAGTATTAAACATAGTTCCAACTTGTATGACTATGTGAATGTAGGAGTGTCGGTAAGTACCTTCGCACGAGATAAAGGGACGTCAATGATGGGCTCCCATATGGCCAACAATTATTGGAATTGGAAACTTTCTTCGATTAGAGAACTGTAGCAGAATGCTGCAATTTAAATACCCATCTGTGAATATTATTTAATAAAAAATTTTAATTAATGAATGAATGACTTGTCAATCATTCGATTATAAATTTCATAAGAAATTATTAACTAAAACAAAATGCTAAATAGTTATTTTTTTCCCACGTAACTAATCAAAACTAAAAAAAATTACAGATTTCAAAAGATACCATTGCTCTTTGTACTATTGCATTGTATACCAATGTATAACTACCTATAACAAAGCATTAAAAGGAGAAAAAAATCAAATACCAACAATGTATGCATATATAACTATTTTCTGGAGAAAAAAAAGTCACATACCAACAAACGATGATCTGGATGTTAAGCGATGCCACAACAGGTACTCTAAACTGCGTTGTTTCACTACTTCTGAATGATCCTAATGTGCTAAAAAGACTAAAAGAGTAAGAGATACCACAACAGGTACTCTCCCTAATTTTTGCTTAGCCTCAAGTAATTATGAGAATCGAATAGGCTAATTCCATCATTGGACTATTCATCGTGCCATCTATCATCTGATTACCGAATAGCATGAAAATGTACGCACTTCTAAAATAGAACCTACGATAAAATAATGAGTTTACTGGATACAAATTTCATAACAGAACCAATACGTACATGATGTTCAAGTCAATCACTATTAATAGCGCATCAATACAATAAATAAACAAAGTCGTAAATGTAAGACAACCAGCAGCATCTTATCTCTTAAACATAATCATGAATTATAAAAAGACACGTTAAATCAGTCAAAATAAATGATAGGTAAAACTCCAAAAGGGTAAATCAGCTGCATATGCAAAATATCTGCTCCTTTCGGTTCTATATCCAATTAAACCTTCATCATCTATACTGAATCCCAAATGTAAAGTATACATCCATTATGGAATAAATTTTAATAACTCAAATTTTATATGTTCTTCAAATATCAAATTTGTCCAAACAAATAGGCAATTTGTAATTAAGTGTAAAATCAAGCTAACACTTACCTCAATTCCATTAAAAATAATGTTGTATTGAGGTAGGCTTAACCGAATGAATGAGGCAGTGGGAGGAGAATGGGGTAAGGGTTTTTTAGGTCACCAATTTGTTTATGACGTGGAAAAGATATGGCATGGTAACATAGGAGACTCTTGGATTTATATACAAGTGAAAATGTCATCCCTTGGATTCGTGTTACTGTAGTAGAACAGTAAAACATACCTAAATCACAATTGTTTAGGTGAAAAGTATAACAATCAGTGGGGTGGGCAATGACACTGACGCACTGTGTTTGACATTATCGAATACAAAGATAAGAATGAACGCGGTGTGATATGCCTCCTTGACTCCTTTAATCTCCTACAATACTTGTGATGAGTCGGTGCACTCGAACATGGGCAACTTCCATTCCCTCGGCTCCACTTTTTCATGGTTGGGTCGAGGAACTTATCTTGAGGGCCAAAGCAAAAATATTTACAATCTAGAACTCATCTTACGTGTTGAACATAGTACTTAACCTTGAATGTTTTGGATGCATAATATTTTTATCAGGTCCACCATATTTTGGATGCATAATAATTGAACTTCAATAAAGACATCGAATTAAATTCAACAACAGTGGTACGTGTTCGAAGGCTCATTGATCTGCCTCATTGTGATGATTCTGGTTGAATCAATGAGGTAATTTATATATTGCTTGCAACTTGTTTATCCAAGATTGATTTGCATTATTGAACATTGTTTGTTCTTCTGGAAGATGGTAACGGTAACTGCGAAAGAAATGCCAATAGATCAAGTTCGTTCAGAAAGTATTTAAAAGAAAAACTTACCGGTTCAAACTGAATCAAATTGTTCATGAGTACATTTTTTACTGTTTCATATAATCGAACACCAACCCTTACAAAATAAATTCATCTTTTTAGATGAAACCCAACACTCACAAACTCAGCACATATGGGTTTATAGTGTTTTAGAACACGGTAAAAAATAATAAAAACATTACATTTTTTTAAAAACATGAAACTCTACTATGTTAACATGTAAAGAAAATAAGTAACATTAACATTAATAAGTAACATTAATCATGTCTTCAAACAAAAGTCAACTTAACAAAAAGTTTTGTAAAAAAATAAGTAACATTCACATTAATCATACAATTAAGTAAGAGAGTAAAAGAATCTACTAAAAAGAAGGGCATCTATACATTCATCGCAACCAAAGAAAATTACCCATATGGAGAATTTCTCAAAACACCTGGGATGCACTTATTGTTGTACTTGGTTGAACCCTTCATCATCACAGGTATATAATCAAATGAGTACCTACAAAGCAAAAAGAAATATGAAATAATCTAAAATTTGCACCCAAAAAATATGGGTTTCAAAAAAAAGAAAATAAATGGAGAAAAAAATAATAAAAACACAAAATATCTAAAACCTAAAACCAATAACTTAAAGTTACCCCAAATACTAACGTCCTAGAGATCTGTGAGTAAGATGGGGAGAAAAATTCCAACACAACAAAAGCACAAAAATTAAGTAAGAAAATGAAATGTATAATGGCATATACCCTATGGTTATACTGTGGTGGTTCTCGAAAGTGGTTCAATCATGGAGATCTTTGATAGAGGTGGTGGTTCAACCGTTACCGGTGGTGGAAGTGATCGATGACATGGATAGTTAAAAGAGAGTTCGTCCTCGTTTGAGAGAGTTCCCTGCTTCTTTGAGAGAGAAATAGAGAGAGAACGGGTGTAGTTTATGTGTGCATGTTTGTGTGTGGTGTGCCCAAGTGTGGAATTTTCTATTCTAACATTGTTTTTGAATTTTGGATAAGAGGTGGAAAGGATATGAAGTGTAAAAAAAAGAAGGGGAAATGAAGTAGAGAAGGGGCACAAGTGGAAAAAAATGTTTTTTTAATCTCCACCCTTGGATTGTTGCATTGGTGTTTTAATCTCAACCTCTACTTAACTTATCATGTTATTGAATAGTAACCAATATTCTACTCCTTATTTTATATATATATTGTGTATGTGCTATTAAATAACAGTGACTAGATATTTATTTAATTTATATCTTTTAGTGATATCAAGGGAGGTTGCGTGAAGTGGGTGAATCCCCTATATTGAGGAGTAGGGCGAGTATATCCCCATGTCATAGAGTCCGGTATATGGGTGAGGTGCTTATCTCACTTTTAGGGAAGTAATATGACCGCCTCCACTATGTTTATATTTTGGGCCAGGTTTATGAGAGATTTTGACTTGGGAAACTAGGTTATGTGAGCATACCTACTGAGATAGCACTTTAGTGGAAACCTATTGACGAGGGTATACTCAGAGGGATGAATATACACATGACATATATATGGATGTTGTAGTAAAGATACATATATAGTGGTATTAAATATTATATGTAGGTAATAATATAGTGTTTAATGTATTTACATTATATAACTTGTGTCACGGTTACATGATATTATTTTAGGAATTAATTAGGTTAATTGGAGAGATAACTTATAACCCACGAATAATAATACTTGGTTTAGAGTAGAAAGTCAAGGGAGGATTATACTAGGACTAATTAGACGGGTTAGTACAACTAGATGGGGTTAAAGAAACCGTTAGGTGTTAATATTAGTGGAGGGGTGAGTATGTCCTCAAGGGAGTGCGACACTAACTTAAATATGAAGCGCTTTCATACGTTTTTTAATTACTGCAGTTAATTCACTTGTTAGAAATTTTCAAAATATTATGGGTAAATCGGTATTGCAATAGTTACAGTCGAATTGAATTCTAAATCATCCCGGTTACCTTAAAGCAAACGAGATCCAAAGATCTACAATTGTCACATTTCTATGCAGTACAGTCGTAATAAATCACTAAATTCACAGGATTAAGTTTATACACATGAAACTACAACATCAGGTTGAGTTCATGTATCCCAACCTTAAAAAGTCTAGCCTAGCATGCTGAAACTAATGAAAACAATTTTTGAATTGCATAAAACCATGATTAAACTAAGAAAAATTTGTGGAATGATGTAGAAAGGAATTTGACTGAAGAAAAGTAACTCCTAATCTTACCAAAGCAGCAAAAGCAGTAATTAAGAACACTTAGAATCACATAAATATGATTAATCTTCAATCTTGGAATTAAAATTGTAAACTATATCTAAACTAGGGTTTTACAGAAAAGAATGGAAAATTATACTAATTCTCCATGTCTAAGAATGATAATAAAACGGGTTTATATACCCTACAAAACTCCAAGAGTTTTAGCAGCACTAGGACTCTCCATTAGAGGAAGATAAGAAAATAAAATCTCGACAGTCGGACCGGTCCTGTCCTCCTCTGGACCAATTTGTCTTGGATCTGGACCGGTCCTGTCCTCCTCCGGACTGGTTTGGCTTGGATCCGAACAGGTTCTTTTATTTCTTGGGCGGACCGGTCCAATGCGGACCAATTTTTTTAATTTCTTTCAGCTTCAATCTGTCTTCGATCCGAGGTTCTCTGGAATGTGGCACGGCAGACCAATTCTTTTAATTTCTGGGCGTACTGATCCTGTGCGGACCGGTTCTCTTAATTCCTGGCCGGACCAGTCCTGCCTTTCTTTGACTTTTTCTTCTATCTTTGACTGCTCATAACTTTCACACCAGGTTTCCTATTGAGGTGCCATTTTTTCCAGTGTTCTTGTAATTGAAAGCTCTTCAACTTTTCGGTTGGCCCCACTTCTGGAATAAGGCTGCAAAATTACAAAAATGCGCTTTACTCCCCATTTCTTGGTTTTCTATCACTGTTTTGAGTTCTCTTTGGCACTAACTTGCATGAAGTACCTGTAAAACACATAAGAGATAAACAAAATACGAAATACTTGCCAAAAAGGGTTAGTAGCATAAATATAAGCCAAATCCAAGCTATTTACACCGCACGGGATCATAAAAATACCGAAATTAAGGGGATAAATGTGAAGATTTTATGCCTAATCAAGGGGTGAGTATGTCCTCAAGAGAGTGCAACACTAACTTAAATATGAAGAGATTTCATACATTTTTTAATTGCTGCAGTTAATTCACTTGTTAAATATTTTCAAAATGTTATGGGTTCTAACCCTTGCTATAAAACTATTTTCAAAACCTTTTAGGTGTCCAGCTAGAGGGACGCCAGACTTGATATTCTCTTCTAGGGAGACGTAGACGTAGCACATGTGTATGCTAGCAGTAGCTTGGATTAGACGCATTATTCATTCTTTCTTAGAGTAGGAATCATCTATTAGTTTCATTTTTTCTTAGGGCTTGTCACCCAGGCTTTTTAGTTGTAGTTTTTAGATTTATTTATTCAGATGTTGGACAAATGTTATTGGATTATTTACTTTTGTGGCCGATTGTTTATTTGGCAAGTAGTTTATTTATTTATTCAGTTGTTATGATTGGCCATAGTATATTTCCGCATGTTAAAGTTTTTGTTTAAATAAAGAGATAAAATTTGACACCGACTTTTGGGAATACTAGGTGGTTGGTAAGTTTTAAAAAGGTTTTTGACAGTGATGCTAAGAATGAAACAATTGATATTCCTAATTTAATTTAATATAGGACTGATCACCAGGTATTTTATTACACGGTGTGCTGTAGATGGTGTTGATGTAAAAAACTAGATCACTCTAATAATTTAATCACAGATAAATAAATGAGACAGGATATTTTTAAAGTGGTTCAGCCTTGTATAAATGGCCTACGTCCACTGTTATGTTATTGCTGAGTGTTTGGGAATTCTCGATTACAAATTCTCTCAAGAAATTCTGATCCCCTTGAATGAGGGTGATACAAGGTATTTATAGCCCTTAGGCTGTACATGAAAGGGTGTTACATTAAATGATACACATATGAAAGGGTAATTCATTTAATGTTCTTCAAACGTGCGCGTCAAGATGATAAGCATTCAATGAATAGTTGGACTGTTGATTATCTGGCAATTAATGCTGTGGTCGAGGTGCAGCTCGAACCGCCTTAGTTGCTCGTCGTCTAAAAGTTCCTCGGAGCATTGGACTTCCTCGGAGGATAAGAGTTCCTCGGAGGGTTGGTGTTCCTCGGAGTGAGTATGTTGGTCGGGGAGACAATCTTCCTCGTTGCTATTGTGCCACATAGATTGACACGTGTCTTCTTATTATTCGTCCACATCAGCATACAAATTTTGGTGTCAACAGAAGCCCCCAATGTTTCATATTTCGAACTTTGAGGAGTATGGAACATTATTTCTCGGTATATGGCGGTATTAAATGACCTTCCTGGGTTTTAGGATCCTTTTCTTCGTATTTAAATTTCCTTCCAAATTCGCAGAATCTGCCTTTTTGCATTTTTATAGGCGCTTCGATCTTCGTGCCCTTTTTGTCCTTTTAGCCGCCGGTAGCGTAATATTTCCTTTTTGTAATCATGTCTTTCACCGTTTCCCAAGGCAAGGTATTTAAACTTCAGAGGCAATCCCATCGTCTTCTACCTTTTCAATTTCTGCTTTCGAGTTTTCTAAAGCTTTTCTCTCTCTTGTGCGTTCATTTCCTCCTTCGTTTGTCAACAGATCTCCTTTTTCCCTGTAAGCTCTTCTTCCTTCTTATTTTATTCATCATCGTTTACATTATCGAATCTCTTGAGAAGTTCCGCTCTGACTTCTCTATTCCTTCTTGGGTAACTTTGGAGGTTCTTTCTGAGCCTTCAAGTAATTTTGATTTGGCTGAGGGACACTGGTTCCCTAGCTTATTTATTGCTGAATGTGGATTTTCTTTTCCACCAAATCCGTTGTGTTTAGAGTTATGTCAGTACTTCGACGTTGTCCCTGCAAAAATAGCCCCCAACACATGGAAAATAGTTAATGGGGTATATAGGTTAAATCAAACTCATGGAACTCGTATAGGAATTCCTGAGATTATGTACTGTTACAGATGGGCTATTTTAGATAACATTTATTATTTAGAAACTAGATTTTTTAATAGGGCTCTAGTAGTCAACCTCCCTGATGCCAACAGGGATTATTTTGAACATGGAGTAGTTGTAAAAAATTGGCAACATGCCCCTCTAGTTGGAGACGAAGTATATGAGGGTCCCAAATGCCCTCCATATGGCAATGGGATAGGTTATTTTCAATCTTATTTTGTTTTTTGAAATTATGATTTCATTGTGTTTGACAAAATATATGACTGATATTTCACTATGTTTTTATTTGCAGTTGACAGCAAGAGAAAAACTCCAAAAGAAACAAGAGTTAATATAAAACATTTAAAACATATCTGGAATTTGCATAGAAGAGTTGCAGACGAGCACATAAGGTCTGCTTCATATTTGCTGCAGTACATGAGCTACACATCATCCTTTATTGCTCGTCCTGTGGTCAGCATTAGTGACCCATTGCCAGCTTCCGAGGAATCTTCACCAGAATCTCACATCTCTCTAAGTCAGAAGATGGGTAAGAGAAGAGTTCCTGCTATCTTCGAGGAGACTTCCTCTGCCGGGGATGGAAAGAGGAACAAGGCTGAAGTCCCAAAAGGGACAAAGAAAGTGGATGTTGTTCCTTCTGTTGCTGCTCAGAAGGCTGCCGAGAAGCCTCCAATGGCTCCGAGCAAGAGAAATAATTCTGTGGAAGTGGTCTCCATTTCCCCCACCAAAGGTTATTTGGTTGAAATTGCTGAAGTACCACTGAGGAGATTGAAGAAATCCTCCTCGGTCAGTTTTTCTGAAACCACTCCTCAGCTCCAAGCTAGTGGAGCTGGTGTTCCTACTATCATTCCCCCGAGCTCTGCAATGAGCTCGGTAAAGACTTGGATTATTCCTGAAGTCCAAGACATCGAGGAAAACATGCCTAGGGATATGCTGACATCCCTAGCTACTCGTCACATAGCTTCAGTAAATTTCTTCTTATCTTGAATTCTTATTTTCTTCAATCAATATATGTATCTCGGTACTGACTTATCATTATCTTCTCTTTTCAGCTGGTGAGTTATTTTAACACCATTGTGAAGAAAGATGAAGTGCTCAAGGCTTCAAGCTCCTCGTCTGGAGTAGAGGATGCATTCCAGGGTTTGGGCCAATCTCTGAAGGAATCTTGTCAGAAGTACGACGAGGATAAAGGTGAATGGGAGAAGAAATTGGCTGCATCTGAAGCAGAGAAGGTGCAGTTGGGAAATAAAGTGAAGGACTTGGAGAAGGAGAATAAGAAATACTCCGAGAAGCTCACTACCTTCGGGGAGCTTGAAAATATGCTGAAATCAGCTGCGGAAGAGCTGACACTTCTGCGCGAAGCAAATCGTTAGAAGGAGGAGTTGGAGGCCAAGCTGAAAGCCTCCGAGGACCTTCTATCCGAGAAGCTCTCCTCGGAGAAGATGAAGAGAAAAACAGCTGTGAAGAAATCCTTTCGAACTGGTTGGGATAAAGGATGGGATAGGGGGTAGCAGCAATGATAACCCAGGTGAATTATGGAAGTTTGAAATTCTTCCATGATGGTTGGGTTGCTGCCTTGCAGGAATTGAAGGTGATCGAGGACTCCGAGCTATTTCAACAAAATATCCATGGTCCTCCTCTAGTTATTGAAGACAAAGATGAAGACGAAGTTGCATCTGAAGAATCTTCAATGATTGTGGGTGATTAGATCCATGCTCCTCAACCCAACCAAACATCTGCTGAGGAGATTTCTTCTTTGCCTGCTCCTCTTGAACAAATCCCAACTCCAGCCAATCAAATCAGTGTTCCCACTGAGCAACCAAGCTCCTCGTCCCAGCCTCCCGAGAAAGTCTTGGGAGACAAGGAAAAGGTGTGAAGTTGTTCGGTACTATCTTTATATTTTTCTCCTTACTTGTACTTTGAATCTCAGATCTTTGTAACTTTTTCCTTATGATCTAATAAAATTTGAGTTCTTTCTTTCCATATGATTTTCTCTTCTTTATCTGCACTCTGTCTTGATCTTCTTTTTCTTTCTCTGTTAGTTTCTGGCCAGGATGGATCTTTTGTCTGCTAACGACACAAAGTTGATGCAGCAATGCCATGAGTATTATAAAGCTGGTGATACAGACCTCAGTACATCCGAAATTGCTGATATCCTTGGTCATTGTGCTTCAGAGCAAGCAATCGAAGCTTATCGGTACCTGAAGGACTTACTTGATAGAGCAGTGGCCAATAACGTGGCCTACTATGATATGATCGAGGAGCTTCAATATACTCTAGAAGATCTCAAGGATCAGTACAGGGAGTCAAATGTCTTGTTACATGAGGGGTATGAAAAGAAATATCAACAGCTTTCTGCCGAGAAGGGCTATGACAAACTCGTTGCTGGGTATGATGTCAGGGAGAGGACCCTAAAGGGAGAAGTTGAAGCTTGTAGAAAAATTGCTGAACTGCTGGAGCAAGAGAATAATAATTTGCAGAAAGAACTAGCACAATATAAGTCTGCAGCCTCTTCTTCAACAGCGGTAATCCCAGTGACCGATGAGGGATTTTCCTTCTTAGAAGTTGAGAATGCCAAATTAAGGCAAGAGTTGGATGTCCTGCGAAGATATGGTACTCCTACTTCTGCTCGGGGACGAGGAAGAGGTTCTCGTGGGCGAGGAAGAGTTGCCCAGAATGTTGCCGAGGAGCGAAGTACTCCACCTGCTCGGAATCGATCAAGGACTCCTCGTAATATTGAAGAAGCTCGTACTCTGTCAACAATGGAAACTCAAGCGTACCAATTGAATGCCAAAGATCAGTCTTTGTCTGAAATGTCCAAGAAAATCCTAACTTTGGAAGATCAACTTACTGCGACGAAGTCTGCCTTGAAGAATAAGGATATTTTTGCCAGGAACCTTCATGAGCAGTTAGAAAGATTAACTTTTCAATTCCATAAACAACCTCGCGAATTCTGGAATGCAAGCTATAATGAGGCCCTTTATCACTTGGATGCTCGCATTGAAAATGCCAATAATGAAGGTTATAAGCAAGGTTGGCTGAATGCCCTGGGTGTATTAAAACTAGAGCGGGGCCATTATTTATGGGATTATCATGCTCCTGGGCTACTAGACTTGCATGTACCACCTTATAAATTGGACATGGAATGGATCCCCGCTCGTGCCATTCCTCAGAGCTTAATTTCAAACTATCTTGGTGACTATAATCTTCATTCTAAGATTGAAGTATCTCGTCCCGAGCATCTATTGGATACTCCTTCAGTAATGAATGTCAGAGTGTTGAAGGACTTGAATTTTATCAATTATCCTCAGACCTTAAATGATCATCCTGCTGGCGAGGAACCTATTTCAAAAGCTGAAGGAAAGAAACCAATAGAATAGGAATTTCAATGTAATAGTTAGTATACATGTAATTTGTAATTCGTTTTGAATTTTAATGAAAGACTTTCATTTTTTGTTTGCAAATCTGTATTGCTATTGTTTTGTACTTGTCTAACACTTTTATATTTGTGATTGCATAATAATTCTTTGTGGTTCATCGACCAATCTAGTAATTACAAGTATCAAAAATGTTGCTCGATCACTTAATAACAAAGTAATGAGTATAAAAAATGTTAAAATTTCTTACAACCAACCAAGGTTGTTTAAATTGAGCTCGTCGACCAATTATAGTTAATGGGTTTTTATCCCCGACCAGCTATACTTGGTAAATTTTATCTTTTTCAATAAATGTGCCCGACCAACCAAGGTCAAGATTTTTCCTCGTCGACCAACTACAATTAGTGGGTTTTTATCCCCGACCAACTATACTTGGTTCAGTTTGGAATATTTGTTCTTCGATGAACTTTTATGTAATAAACTTACTTTTCGACCAACATAAGTTGACATTTGAGAGTTTGTTTTCAAGCCCACCGAGATTGGCATTTTTAAGAAAATGTTGTTCTCACCCTTTTACCAACCGGAGTTGGTCATGGGTTTGAACTATCATGCCCACTAATTCTTTTACCAACCGAAGTTGATCACATTAGTGTACGCCTCCTAACCAAAGGAGTATAGTTTGTTCTCGCTATTTTACCAACCGAAGTTGATCACGCTTGAACTATCAGTGTCCACTAGTTAATTTACCAACCAGAGTTGGTCACGCTAGTGTATGCCTCCTAACCAAAGGAGTATAGTTTGTTCTCGCCCTTTTACCAATCGGAGTTGGTCATGGGTTTGAACTATCGTGTTCTCGCTATTTTACCAACCGAAGTTGATCACGCTCGAACTATCAGTGTCCAGTAGTTATTTTACCAACCGGAGTTGGTCACGCTAGTGTATGCCTCCTAACCAAAGGAGTATAGTTTGTTCTCTCCCTTTTACCAATCGGAGTTGGTCGTGGGTCTGAACTATCGTCTTCGTCCTCTTTTTGCTGTCGAGCAGCGTAGTGTTATACACTAGTATTCCCCGAAAAACTTTCAAAAGAAAAGGAGAGAAGATGGTGAAACATCGTCGTTTTATTCATATTGATATAACTGCTTTACATTTTACATTACTGATAATACTTGCGTAGGTGTTCAGCATTCCATGCATTCTTGAATTCCTCTCCTTCTAAAGTTGCTATTCGGTAAGTGCCTGGTCGAACAACTTCTGTAACTCGGTAAGGTCCATGCCAATTTGCTTCCAATTTATTGTGCTTATGAATGACCTTCTTTAGCACATAATCTCCTTCTTTTAAATCGCATTTTTTCACCCTCTTGTTTTAAAACAGAGTTGTTCGTTATTGATATGCAGCATTCCTAATGGTTGCTTCTTCTCTAACCTCCTCGAGCATGTCCAAATCCAATCTTCTCATTAAGTCACTGACTGGGAAATTGAAATTCAGGACTCTATATGTTGGGAGACCCAACTCAGCAGGTATTACAGCCTCACTTCCAAACGCCAGCATATATGATGATTCTCCAGTTGCTGCTCGGGGAGTTGTTCGGTAAGCCCACAATACTGATTGTAGCTCATTAATCCAATTAGCTTTAGCCTCACTTAGACTCTTCTTCAAACCATTTAATAATGTTCTGTTCGTCACTTCATTCTGCCCATTGCTTTGAGGGTGGCCTGGTGCTGAATGAACCATGACAATAGGCGGCAAACTCCTCATTATCAAACTGTGTTCCATGGTCTGTGATGAAGGCATGAGGGAGACCATATCGGCAGATGATGTTCTTCCAAACGAATTGGTACACCTTCTCTTACGTCATATCAATCAGAGGCTCAGCTTCTACCCACTTAGTAAAATAATCCACTGCAACGACGAGGTACTTGAATCTTCCTCGAGTCGTTGGCAGGGGTCCAACCAAATCCATTCCCCAGATGGCAAAAGGCCAAGGAGAAGTTATGGGTGTCAACAATGCTTGCGGAGTTCGTCGGATTGAGGAAAAACGTTGGCATTTATCACATTTCTTAGCATAGGCTATACAATCAGCCCTCATCATTGGCCAGTAGTATCCTTGTGTCATCACCCTTTGCAAAAGTGTCCGACCTGCTACATGAGCTCCACAGGACCCTTCATGGATCTCTTCAATCAATTCTTTCACCTCGGATGGATGTACACATCTTTGCAAACCTGCCATAATTCCTCATCTATACAAAACACCATTAGTTAGTACATACCGAGTAGCTTTAAACTTCAATTTCTTGGCCACGATCTTATCCTCCGGCAATTCTCCTTCCTCGACATATGCCCTGATGGGATCCATCCAAGATGGTCCTAAATCAAGAGTAATAATATTCATCGTCAGGTCTTCATCTATGCTTCGACTTTCTAACACCTCAATTGGTATCGTTCTTCGTAACTCGGTACGAGTAGCTGATGCTAGTCGGGCTAGTGCGTCCGCTTGTGCATTCTCCATTCTTGGTATTCTGATCAACTAAATGGCATCAAATTCTGCCAACAACTCCATCGCCTTTGCATGATACTTGATCATTAATTCTCCTTTAACTGCATACGTTCCTATTATCTGATTCACAATTAATTGAGAATCACTGAATACCATCACTTGTTACGCTTCCATAATCTTTGCTAAATTAAGACCTGCTATCATCGCCTCATATTCAGCCTCATTATTGGAAGCTTTGAATTAGAATTGCAGGGCGTATTCCACGTCGATCTCGTCTGGAGTGCTCAGAACTATTCCAGCGCCACATCCTGCAGTGCAAGATGAGCCATTTACATATAACCTCCATATAGGTAACTCGTCTTCAAATTTCTTATCTGACCGAGTTCCTCGGTGAAATATCTGATGTTTTCTTTCATCTTCCCCCGGTATTTTTCGCTCCTCATCGACCATCTCTTCTCGCCCTTTTACCAATCGGAGTTGGTCTGGGTTTGAATTTGATGATCTTTCTACATCCACGAGCCCTTTTACCAACCAGAGTTGGTCTGGACTTATGTCTGTTGATCCTGTAACATCCACAGGTTGGTCAGCGAGCAACTTTTGTTCCTCGGGGTTATCAGGATATGTAAACTCTGCTATAAAGTCTGCTACAGCTTGCCCTTTTAAGGATGATCTGGGTTCATACACAATATCATATTCACCGAGCTCTATTGCCCAGTACATCAATCTCCCTGACTTTTCTGGCTTATGAAGGGCTTGTCTTAATGGCATTTCGGTATACACGATGATGGTATGGGCCTGGAAATATGGCCTCATTCTTCTACTTATTTCAATTAATGCCAATGCCAATTTTTCCAACTTCGGGTACCTGATCTCTGAACCTCGGAAAGCCTTACTTGTGTAATAAATTGGCTTCTGGACTCCATTCTCCAATCTGATCAATGCCGAGCTGGCTGCATTTTCTGATACTGCCAGGTATAAGTACAACTTTTCACCCATCACTGGTCTGGACAGCAATGGAGGTGTTCCCAAATATTTCTTCAAGTCTTGAAAGGCTTTTTCACATTCATCATTCCACTCAAAAGTTTTTCGGAGTGTTTTGAAGAATGGAAGGCACCTATCAACTGCTCGAGATACAAATCTGTTGAGCGCTGCAACTCGTCCTGTAAGACTTTGCATCTCTTTCTTTGTCGTTGGAGATCGCAACCCGAAAAGAGCTTTGATCTTTGCTGGATTTGCTTCAATGCCTCGTTGGTTGACGATGTACCCGAGGAACATTCCTTCTCGTACTCCAAAGGTGCACTTCATCGGGTTAATCTTCATCTGGTATTTATCTAGTTGATCAAAGGTCTGACCTAAGTCAACTAGATGATCAGCAGCTTTCTTGCTCTTTGTCAGCATATCGTCGACATAGACTTCCATGTTGCAACTGATTTGTTCGGCAAAAACCTTGTTCATCAGCCGTTGGTATGTCGCTCCTGCATTTTTCAAACCAAAAGGCATAACATTATAACAATAAGTTCCCCTAGGGGTGATAAAAGAAGTGCTTTCCCTGTCTTCAGGTTTCATTTTTATTGTGGTTGTAACCGGAGTAAGCATCCATGAAGCTGAGCAGCTCGTGCCCCGAGGTAGCATCCACTAGTTGGTCAATTCTGGGCAATGGGAAGTGATCCTTTGGGTAGGCCTTGTTGAGATCAGTGAAATCAACACACATTATCCATTTATTGTTTTTCTTCTTTACCATCACCACATTTGCCAACCAGTCTGGATATTTCACATCTTCAATGAATTGGGCTTTCTGGAGCTTGTCGACCTCCTCTTGAATAGCTTGATTCTTCTCGGGGCTAAATACCCTTCTTCTCTGCTTTACAGGCTTGATCTCCTTATTCTCATTGAGTTCATGGCATAAGAAGTTTGGATCTATTCCGGGCATGTCTTCATGACTCCATGCAAAAGTTTTCTTTTTGTCTCTCAAGAAAGCTATCAACTCCTATTTTATTGAAACATCCAACGATGAACCTATCTGGGTTACTCGTTCAGGGTGCTCGTCATCCAGAATACCATTTTCGGAAGATTCCACCGCCTGTCCTTTTGCCAATTGGGATTCATCTCTGGGATCCAGTGTTTCAATTTCTATACCTTCATCCACCTGGTAGGTAGTAGTCTTTTTCCTTGATTCCTCAGGCTCCTCTTGCTCGGCAGACGAATAATAGCATTCTCGAGCTACTTTTTGATCACCTTTCACAACTCCCACTCCGAAATTTGTTGGGAATTTTAAGCACTGATGTACTGTAGATGGGACTGCTTCGAACTTCTTCAAGCCAACTCTTCCCATGATGATGTTGTAAGCTGACTGCACATTTTTATCCATCACAAAGAAGCGTATTCTTTCGGTTCGGCAACCAGGACAAGTTCCAATGAATATATCCAACTTTATCGTTCCAAGTGGAAAAACTTTCTCGCCAGTAAAACCCAGAAGGGGTCTGTGATAAGGTTCCAATTGAGACAATTTCGAATTCAAGCTGTCAAAGCATGAATAGTACATGATGTCTGCTGAACTACCATTGTCTACCAACACCCTTGAAATCACTACTTCTTTCATCCTCATTTTGATCACCAAAGGTTCGTCGTGAGGGTAAAGAACACCTCCCAGGTCATTTTTTGAAAAGCCAATAACCAGCTTCTCTTTGTTTACCTTCCTCGAACGATCCTCCTCGGCCAAATTTATTTCTTGAATGTATGAGCAAGCTTGTGCCTCTCCGAGGTAAGCTTTTCTTTCTGCAGTAAGGTCTCCTCCTCCTGCATCTCCTCTTGTAATGACATTACAATCAAATGATCCAAAGCCTATTGAAAATACCTCTTGTTCTGGCTGCCTTGGTTTCTTAGGAAGATCGGGGTCATCCTCGACATCATCTTCATGACCTCTCTTCTTTTTCTCCTCTGCTCGGCGAGGAGATCTAGACCTCTCTCTAGTTCGATCATTATTTCTTCTTTCGCCTCCCCGATCAATGTACTTTGCCAGTTTCCCTCTTCGGATGAGTGTTTCAATCTCGTTCTGAAGAGCTATGCAATTTTTTTTCATATGGCCGTGATCCTTATGGAACTCGCAATATTTATCCCTGTTCCTCTGTTCAGGGTCTGACCTCAGTTTCTTCGGCCACTTTACTTCCTCATTATTCTTGATTTCTTCCAAGACATGATTAATACCCATTTTCAGAGGAGTATAATTATCGAATTTCTTCAGGACTTCCCTTGTCACCTCCATTGCCCTTATGCTCTTTCTTCTTGGATTTGTCGTCTTCCACCTTGGTTTCTTTATCCATATTCTTCTTTGCAGCCATAGCCTCCTCGGCATTCATGATTTTGGCCTCTTTTGCCATCAACTCTGACATAGTTTTAGGTGGATCTTTCTCCAAAGTGTAATACAATTTATTAGGCAACAACCCACTCATCAAGGCGGTGATTGCTGTCTTCTCCTCATAATCTATGACTTCCAGCTTCTCGTTATTGAAACGAGTTATGTAATCTCTAGTACTCTCACCAGATTTTTTCTAACACTTAACAAGTGTGCTACTCGTTTTACTGGTTTTGCTCCAAAACAGAAATTGCCGATGAACAACTCGGCCAACTGAAAAAAGGTTGAAATCTTACCCCGAGGAAGATTGTTTTCCCATATCTGGGCAGCTCCAGTAAGAGTTCCTGAGAATGCCCTGCATCTCATCTCGTCGGGGACGGCATAAATGTCGGTAGCAGCTTGATATTGCTCTATGTGTAGGACAGGATCTGTCTTTCCATCATATTTGGGGGTCACCACAGGTGCTTTAAACTTTGACGGGGTAGGAAAACCTACAATGGCCTGGACAAAAGGTGTCCCTTGAACAAAAGTTCGTTGTAAGGGATTCTTAGCCTTAGCCATTTCTCCCAATCTATCCTCCAAGCGCTGAATGGAACCCTTCCACGCATCGTTTCCTTCCTCGGGCTTATTAGTTCGAGCAATTGATTGTTCGGATGTAGCTTCTTGAGATCTATCTTGACGAGCAATTGGTCGTGATTGTGCTGATCTTTCTCTTAGATCTGATGGTCGTCGAAAACTCCTCGACATGGTCTTAGGTGGACTCTTATTCCTCCTAGGGCCTAATAGACTGAAAGAAGACACCCTACTCAGTCTTTCTAAGGCACTGGTTCTTTTTGGAGAGAGAGTGATACATTGATCAGTATCTGTAGCCCTTATTGACGAACTTCGCCCAGGTTGATAAGAGAAATCATCAGACTCCTCATTACGATATGACTCAGTACGTATGGATCGTGAAGAAAGTAAATAAGTTTACCTCAGACCGCTTCGCTGTCCTGAATGGGCAGGTGCACCGCCATGAAGGGTTTGTATGAGTTGCCTCATTGTGTCTTGCATGGCGGTTTGTCCTTGAGCCAGATTCGTCATAATCTCGGCCAGATCTGGAGGTGCAGAGGGATTTGGAGGATTTTCGGCATTTCCAGCGTTTCGATTGCTAGATTCTGGATTATCCGCCATTGATGATGAATGATTTTTGGTGAAAAACGATAATAACAATCGTATCCCACAGACGGCGCCAATCTGTTGATGTAAAAAACTAGATCACTCTAATAATTTAATCACAGATAAATAAATGAGACATGATATTTTTAAAGTGGTTCAGCCTTGTATAAATGGCCTACGTCCATTGTTATGTTGTTGCTGAGTGTTTGGGAATTCTCGATTACAAATTCTCTCAAGAAATTCCGGTCCCCTTGAATGAGGGTGATACAAGGTATTTATAGCCCTTAGGCTGTACATGAAAGGGTGTTACATTAAATGATACACATATGAAAGGGTAATTCATTTAATGTTCTTCAAACGTGCGTGTCAAGATGATAAGCATTCAATGAATAGTTGTACTGTTGATTATCTGGCAATTAATGCTGTGGTCGAGGTGCAGCTCGAACCGCCATAGTTGCTCGTCGTCCAAAAGTTCCTCGGAGCATTGGAGTTCCTCAGAGGGTAAGAGTTCCTCGGAGGGTTGGTGTTCCTCGGAGTGAGTATGTTGGTCGGGAAACAATCTTCCTCGTTGCTATTGTGCCACGTAGATTGACACGTGTCTTCTTATTATTCGTCCACATCAGCATACTAATTTTGGTGTCAACAGATGGTATCAGAGCATTAGGTTCTAGTGTCCTTACGATGTGTGAGCCTTTTTAAGTTTTAGCTTAGCGTTCTTTGATATAGAGCCCTATTATAGGATTGTTGTATTCTTATACGTATGTGCATTTATGTTATTCTACCAATTACTTTATATTTGATGGTGAACTCAAACGATTCGAATCTCATTTTAGATGTCTCCTAGGAGAGAGAGAGAGAGAGAGAGAGCAGCTCGGGCATCAAGGGGAGATGAGACTATAGAGGCTCATTAGGAACTAGAGTTACCACATATGATTTCATCTGCACAGGTAACTGAATGAGTGGCACAGGCAGTTAAATCAATAATGATAATAATGGAAAGATACTTTCCATAAGATTAGCCACAGCCGTTAGTGGTACCAGATATTCAGGCCCACCTGGGGCCATCGGAGTGGTAGTAAGTATGAGAGGTCTTTCAAAAATTCCATCCACCAGAGTATCGAGGGGGTTCAGATGTGGTGCTAGCGTGTCAGTGGAAGAGAGAAATTCAGCATCATCTACGTGTGGTAGAGTGCAATTATGTGCATAAGAAAATACTAGACACTTTTAGGTTAGTGGGATCAGCGCTACAGTGTTGGGAGTCGATCACCACCGTTGACGAAAAGGATACACTAACTATTGCAGAGTTTTGGGTTCGGTTCGACTGCCAGTATTTTCCGCTAGAAGATGAGGCCAAAATGAGGAGAAAATTTAGTGAGGTGACTCAGGGGGACCATTCAGTGGTCGATTATGAGGATGAGTTCACTCATTTGGCAATTTTTTTAACGGATGAGGTAAGCAACGTAGAAAGAAAGAAGTTGAGATTCATGTATGGGTTAGTCTGGAGGATCAGTCAACATTTGATTGGTAATCCCGTATTAGTAGATTATACAGATGTTGTTAATGTAATACTCCTACATTGCCAAGACCATCACTTCCACATGAAAGAAAGCAGGGAGGGAGTGGAACCCAACCAGTCAGATAATGCTGGAGGGAAAAGTGCTAGTGGGGTACCCCAACAGTTGATAGGGAGACATTAAGGGCAGAATTTCCTTTAGGGGAATTAGGCCAAGCAATTTAGATCTAGAGTCTATCGACATGATGGACAGGACTTCCAACAAGGCTAGCAAGGAAGAAATCAATGGCATGGTGAATTTATCAGGAGGTTTTTCATTTGTGGGGAATCTGGACACATGAAGAGAGATTGTCCTAAGCTAAGAAGGGGGAAACTAAAGGACGAGGTTATGTATGTACAACCACTACAATAAGTCATTGGTGCGTTCGGGCAGGAGGAAGTCGCTCAGGAACCCGAGGATCAGCCACGATTGCTAGAGTGTGGAGGTAATTTTCCTTATCCTATGGGTATGGGGTATGTTTTGGGTGACAAAGAGGGTACACAATATAAAATTATTTTCACTAGAGTTCATGGGTAAGTCGAATTTAGTGGGTGCACTGGATTTAGGAGCGATGTTATGTATCTAAAATTTTCTTCGGGGTAACGGAGTCCTTTTGTGTTACCCACGATAGAGTGGAGGTGTACACAGAGAGAAGGTTTGAATTCTGCGAGGGGTTACTACTTTCGAGAATTATGGGAGTAAGGTAGATGATTTTTCCAAGTATCGGCCGGATAGCGAGGGATTTGAACTTTTGTGGATAATGATAGTAAGTTTTTGTGTTCGTGGCACCATGGTATGAATAAATTCTCCTAGGTGTCACCTGAGAGGGAGTCTAGCCTATATATGTGTGTATATATGTTGCATTATGTGGTACAAACGACATATAAGAATGTCTTTTGTTATTCTATTTTTTCCAAGTAATAAGGGATGTATACTGAGGCAATTCAGGGAGGTTAGATTTATTTTTGAGGAGGGAGATATATCTCAGGATTATTTTGCGTAAGAACTAGTGATAGTAAGGGAGAGGTATTTTATGTTTTCTTTTGTAGCATAAAAGTGGACGTGTATTCTTTTGTGTTAACAGATAGGTATTTGGGGGTACTCTCTATGGACTCAAGCCCCCCCCCCCCCCCCCCAACATATCTCAATGAATGACAATGCTAGGTAGTAGTGTATCGGGGGGGAGGGGGTTCCTTGTTTGGATTTCACTTTGACAGACGTTCCATGCATGACACTTAGCACAACATTGGATGTGGGAAGATGTTTGGTTATTAGTACATGGGTTGGGTACCTATATTATTATTCATATAAGTGATATGACTACAGGTTGGAAGTTATATTATGGGTTATGGCTAGCATAGTCGGGTAACTTTCGTGCAGTTAAGCACGGGAACTGGGTGTATAGGCACCTTGGTTAATTAGGGTAACTTTCATACGGTTAAGAATGGGTACAGGGTGTATGGGCACCCTAGTTAATTAAAATGCATATTTGTGTAACTCATAGTTAGAAGTAAGAGAGATAAATATAGCAATCTTTGAGGCACGGGCCTAGACAGTGATATTCGAAGCTTGGAGTACTAGGCTTACCTTAATTTCAAGGAAGAAATTCCTTCATAAGGGGGGGAGTATGTAACACCGCATAATTCTGAGGCATTATTTTTAATTATTTTTTGGAGAAATAAAATTATTTAAATTAGAGAAAAATATGATTCGGATAATTTATTGGAGTGGGGAGAATTATTTTAATGGTTCAAATTATTGTGTGTCGCATTTTTTAGGTAGAAATTTGGAAATGTTACAAAATATTTTAGATGACGATTCCGAGTGCACATTTGAGTCTGAATGGGTTTAGATAGTCAGAAAAGAGTACTCGGGGGTCGTCATAGGGTCTCGAGGCATTTTGGGTCATAGTCGACTCCACACGGGGGTAATATGGCCATTTTAATTAGGCCCAAGTAACTAAAAATGCTATTAGGGATTATAAAACTAATCGAGAGAGAGTTGAATAGTAGTTAAAACAATTCCAGACTTAGGGCTTTTAGAGAGAAATATAGGGAGCAAATCAAGAGTAAATTGGGGATCTATTGGAGATGAATTGAAGGACAAAGTGGGTGTTCGTCATCAAACCATACTCTACACCAACAGATTAGACTATACGACCAATTCCAGGCAACTGGTTAACTGTTGTGATTCTTAAATATGTAATAATCAATTAATATCATAGTAGGTATATATAAAATCCATTTTTGGGTGTGTATCCACAATTAAAAATGGATTTTTCTGAATTGGAGTAATATGGGTAGATTAATTACTCAATTGATGTTAGATTATGATATGGGACTGTTGAAACTAGATTGTAGGGTTAATTACAGTATGTATTGGTGATTATTTCGTCTGAGAATGACGAAATTGATATCGGTTGAACAAAACCCAGGTGAGAACCCAAATTGGGGATACATGGATTTATATGTAAATTAGTTGATAAATTAATGTCTATACGATGTTTAGAAACTTTTTCCTACGTAGATGTATTGTTAGTTGTGCTTGGGTTAGACCACGGGAAGAGATAAAATATTAGATAAACTCATCAATGGTGAAATAGAAAATCGGGGAAGATAGAAACCCGTTCGATTGATCGATCGACGTTTGGACTTGATCGATCGACCCTTCAGGAATTCCTGCAGTTTGGTTTGGGATTTATACGGGTTAAAATTTTGGGTTAGATTTCCTTCCATATATTTAATGAATGAGAATTAAATATGGAACCTTTCTCCTCACAATTACAACATAAATATAGGAGGATGATAATGGTATGTCACAAAATGGATACATTTCACGACATAAGTTTTAGTAGTTATTCCGAGCCGAGGGAAAAATGTTCGGATATTTTTGTTGAGTGGCACTACATTACAAAATGAATTGCGATGTAATTAATTAATTAGGAGGCAAAATATAGACTCGGGTATTAACGATCGTACGGGCCAAGTGAGCAAGTATCGGTATATTGTGTAAATTAAATTAAATTAGATTCGGATAATAGACTTGGGAATATGCAGGCTAGTGTTACGGATTTCAGTACACAGTAATGTCGGGATTTATATTATATAAATACGATGTGGTGATAGTAGTGATAGATAAATATATATATATATATATATATATATATATATATTATAAGATGGTGTGTGCTATTAAATATTAGTGACTAGATATTTATTTAATTTATATACTTTATTGCTATACAGGGAGGTTGCGCGAAGTGGGTGAATCCCTTAGCTTGAGGAGTAGGGCGATTATATCCCCAGGTCATAGCGTCCGGTATATGGGTAACAGGCTTATCTCACTTTTAGGGAAGGAATATTACCGCCCCCACTACATTTATACTTCGCACCAGGTTGGTGAGAGATTTCAACTTGGGTAACTAGGTTATGTGAGCACACCTAGTGAGATATAATTTTAGCAAAAATCATCCAGCGAGGGTATACTCGGAGGGATGGATATACATATGAAATATATGTGAATGTTGTAGTAAATATACATATATAATGGTATTAAAAATTATATTCGGGTAATAATACATTGTGTGATGTATTTAATTTATATAACTTATGTCACGATTATATGATATTATTTAATAGGAATTAATTAAGTTAATTGGAGAGATAACTTATACCCTATGAATAATAATACTCGGTTTAGAGTAGAAAGGCAAGGGAGGATTATACCAGGACTAGTTGGACGGGGTAGTACAAGTAAGAGGGGTTAAGTAAACCGTTAGGTGTGCACATTAGTGGTGGGGTGAGTATGTCCTCAAGAGAGCGCGACAATAACTTAAATATGAAGCGCATTCATACATTTTTTTGTTGCAGTTAATTCTCTTGATAAATATTTTCAAAATGTTTTGGGGTTCTAACCCTTGCTATAAAACTATTTTCAAAACATTTTTGGTGTCCAGCCACTGGGATGCCAGACTTGATATTCTATCCTTGGACGCATAGTACCGGCACATGTGGATGCTAGCAAGAGCTTGGATTAGACGCATCGTTCATTCTTTCCTAGTGTACGAATCATGTATCAGTTTCAGTTTTACTTAGGTCTTGTCGCCCAGGCTTTTCAGTTGTAGTTTTCAGATTTATTTATTCAGTTGTTGGACGAATGTTATTAGATTATTTACTTTCGTGGATAATTGTTTATTCGAAAAGTATTTTATTTATTTGTTCAGTTCATTTGGTTCAGTTGTTGTGAATGGCTCATGGTAGATTTCTACATGTTAATGTTTTTATTTAATTAAAAAGATAAAATTTGACACTGGCTTTTTGGAATACTAGGTGGTTAGTAAGTTTTAAAAAGGTTTTCGCCAGTGATGATAAGAAGGAACCAACTGGGATTCCTGCTTTAATTTTATATAGGACTGATCATTCGGTATTTTATTAGGTGGGGTGTCAACAGTACTGAAGTTGTATTTATTGCCGAGATAGACTTACCTACTCACAAAGTTGTTAATTTCAATACCCCAATTAGTGATTTAATTAAAATCCTGGAAGACATACGTGAAAGTCATCTTGAAGGAATGGAGCCTATCAACAATGGACTACATGTTTCTACAACAAAAGGATGAAGTCGAGCAACCTAAAAGAAGATGATTATGTTTTGAATAAAGTTATTCAGAATAACAACAAACTTGAATCCAACTGGCATGGGCCTTATTGCATTATAGTAGTTATTTGACCAGGCACATATCGAATGGAGACTTTGTAGGGTGAAGAGTTCAAGAACCCTTGGAATGCAGAACAGCTCAGGAAATATTATCATTGATGTAATCATTTTGTACTCAGTGCATTTAAATATTAATGATAATGTGATTGCCCAAAATTTGTTATATTTTTTCGAAATACTAGTGCTATGCACCACACAACAAATGCTTCAACAAAGACACCAACAATGTTGGTCGGCATCAACAAAGTCACCAACAATGTTTCTTGTCAACACAAACCACCAACGAAATGTTTGTCGTTATCAATAAAAACATCAACAATGTTTGTTGTCAACCCAAACAACCATCGAAATGTTGTTCGATATCAATAAAAACACCAACAATGTTGGTTGTCCACATAAAACACTAACGAAATATTGGTCGGTATCAGTAAAAACACCGACAATGTTGGTTGTCCACATAAACCACCAATGAAATGTTTGTCGGTATCAATAAAGACACCAACAAAGTTGGTTGTCAATACATTGTCAACATAAACCACCAACGAAACGTTGGCCGGTATCAATAAAGGCACCAACAAAGGTGGTTATCAATACATAAAAAAACTGTGCAAGGCAAAATTGTAAGTCCTAAATTCTTGGTTAATGAAGATCTGGATGAATGATTTTCATCCAAACTGGGCTAAAAGATGGAGAAATGCTCCACCCACGCCTGGGAACCAAGGTAACTAATGTAATTACCTAAAACTTGAGGTACATTAGTATAACAATGGTGATTCATTGTTAATTGGTACAATACTTAAGATAATCCTAGGGGTATCAATAAAACCGATGAAAAACTACATATTGACAAATTATCGATATAAAAAGAGTGATTCACTAAAAGTTGATATATGCACAGCAAAAGACTAAGAAGACATTCATATACAGATATTAACTAAAAGTTGATCTATTCCCAATAAAAGATTGATAAAATAAATATTTTTCATAAAAGTAAATGATTACATATTGTTGCTTAACATAAGAAAAAAAATACAAATATTTATTCTGTAGGATGTTTTCCTTCATCCTTAGAAACAGGATCCATGTCACCTAGAGGATCATCCAAAGTATAAGGAGAGTTGATGAAGTTAAAATCCTGAAGCATCCTGGTATTTCTTCTACTAGGACGATCAAACAGATGTGGAGTTCGTATGATCTCTAATTCATCATATAGCTGGTAATCTCCTAAGTAATTAGAAATCAAGCATTGGGGAATATGACGAACAGGAATCCAGTGGACATCTTACTTGAAAGGTGGATTGTCAAGATCAAGCAAGTTGGGGTCATACCAATCCCATAGTGAATTGTTCCAATGCACCTTCATTATGGTCAAAGGGTTCATCCAACCCCATTTATAAGACTCACTCTTATCCTATTGGATTCTATCATCATGATTCTCTAGAGATTCATTATACCCATCCATCAAAACCTCCCTTAGATTCTTATGGAGTCTGCAGCTTATTCAATACTCCATCCTTAGCTTGTAACTAGGAAGATTGAGTGCATAAATGCTCAAATAATGTTTGTAGATTATGAGAAATCTTAGCAATAACTCGGTCTTTAGCTTTTAATTGTGCTGCTAGATTGGCAAGGTCCTGTTAGGTCCTAATTTCTTTTATAGTTCCCTGACCAAGATTATTTCTTTCTCAGGAAGAGGATGTAGACTTTATCTTTTTTTAAAAATTCCAACTCATCCCTTAATGTTACATTTTTAGCTTCTAAAAAGGAGTATCCCTCATTGGTAGTAGCAATAATATTTCTAGAGGCAGACTTCAAAACATTTACTACATGCCTTAAATCATCATTCTCTTTTTCCATAAGTTTGGCAAGAGTTATAGTTCCTTCAACTTCAAGCTTAAGTAAATCTTCCTTTTATTATAAATAAAAATAAAGTTATCAAAACCCCGGCCTACACTTCAGCTTCGATATTTTTACTCGTAGCTCTCTTGTAACAGTGCAGTGGACTCTTTATACTGTTCTTGAAGTTCTTCTATCATCTCATAATAAGAAACATTGTTTGGTACTTCCTTATCACGTAAGTACTTTAAATATTTGTAGGCCTCTTTAGCATACTCTAATGCATCATCACCAAGCAACTCAATAATTTCTTCCTCGGATAAGTCTGTATGACATGATTTGAAAAAAAACATTGCACTTCCTCAATAGCTCAGTATTATTGGACGACAGTTGTCTCGTCTTCGCTATAAACTAGCAAGAAGAAATGACCACCAATCAACAATAAGAATAAAGAACATACACGATCAACAATAGAAAAAAAAGGAACAAAAGGTTTCCTTTATTGATAATGAAGAAGTTCAGCTGTAATAAAAATAAAGAAAAAGAAATAAAAAAGAAAAATTGAAAATGCTGAATAACTTTACACATTCTCCCTATCAACCTCAACCTTCTCAGTAAAAGGGGCTATAGGCTGGAGTTGATCAGTTTTCTTGTATTGAGGAAGAGAAGAATCAGTGATTTTAGGTTGGTCAGCAGTAGATTCAACCACTAGAGAAGTCTCTCCAATGACATGAGGAGGAACATGAGTATATCTCTAAAAACATTGAGAGCCTTCAACAGTCTTCAACTCCTGAAGTCCCACAACCCACCATCTCTGAAATATTTTGCTTTTTCATACTCAATCTGAGTATAGGCAGTAGAAATGGCTTTATTCCAGCCTTTGTCCCAGAAGGCACTGAAGGCAGCCTTTACAGTAGACTTTCTCATAGTTCTTGCACAGGACATAATATCTTCAGTAGTCTTAGCCATGCACTCAACTTCCTCTACCCTGTGCTCAGCTTCCTCTACCTTGCACTCAGTTTCCTTTCCCTTGAGCTCAGCTTCCTTAGCCCTGCGGTCAGCTTCAAGGGCATTTTCATTAGACATCTGCCGAGAAGTTTTAGTTGTCTTCAGTTTATCCGCCCAAGTACTCTTCTCGGCCTCTAAGTCTTGCTAAGAGTCAAGAAAAGACTTCATCAAGCTATCCAAAGCTTCATTTACATCATTTGAAGAAGAAGCCTGAATTACATCATACTTATGTAGCATATTATTGAAATGCACCAAGAACTGCAAGTGAAAAAGATCAAGTTAGTATGAGATAAATATAAAAGATAAAAGAATTAAGAAGATGGAAATAACTTACTAAGGCAAGGCTCTGAGTAGCCAATTCAAAAACCTTTACTCAGGGCAGCATGGTATCCACCCCCTGTGGTCCGGAAGAATACCATACTTGATCAACTTCCTGGCCAAACCATGAGTAATAACCACTGGAGGACCATCATCAGAAGAAGGTAATTTAACTAAGGTCTGTTGGTCAGTCACCTGGTCAACTTTCTTCTATGCAAGCCCTTTCCTAAGTCTCCTTAAAGGAAGTTCAACATCTTTAAGAGTTGTATCCTTGGGAGCTGGGTCTTTGGGTGCTTGGTCTTTGGGAGCTGGATCTTTGGGGGTTGGGGGCTCTTTTATGACTTCACCTGTTTTCTTCTTGGCCACTTCAACACGTTTTTGGGAGCCATAAGTGCTACAACTAAAAAGATCAGGAAACTTTCTCTTATTCATGGTATCAAAAAGTGGAGTATTTGAATTAGTGATAATTTCTTGATCAAGATCAATCACCAGAGCAGGAGAACCTACAAGTCTAGCAATAAAGGAAGAAATGGTATTTCTATATTGAAGAAAATAAGAAGCTGATCTTACGTGCTCCTCAGAAACTGTCATGTGAAGTATCCATATAAACTTTAATTCTTTCAAATTTACTTCACCCTCTTTAGGGAATTTTCTTTTCTGGTTAACTGTAATTAAATTTACAACGTAACAGTCAGTATGACATTTTATCAAACATAAACAGGGAAAAATTACTAAAACACAGAACAACATATTCCGTTGCCTAAGAGTGGACATCTAGGTCCTTGATATTTAGCACCTTGAAGTAAAGGGTTATGTTGCCAATTTTTTACAGCTACCCCACGATCAAAATAATCCTAATTAGAATCAGGGAGGTTAACCACTAATCTTTACTAACTGCCCTAGTTTATAGATAATAAGTGGTATCAGTAGTTGCCCATTTATAACAAAACATTATTTCTGGAATCCCTAAATGGGTTTCATGGATTTTATTCAACCTATATACTCCATTCACTACTCTTTAGGTGTTAGTAGCTAGTCTTTCAGGTACAACGTCAAAATATTGACAAAACTCCAGACACATGGGATTGGGAGGTAATGTGAACCCATACTCAGCAATAAAGATGGAAGGGAAGTAATGGCCTTCAACAAGACAAAAAAAATCAAATGGAAAAGTGGGATGTTCCAGTACAACACAAGATGGAATGTTAAAGTCACTCCTAAACTTTTAAAGAGACTCGGTAGAATAAAATATGATGAAGAAACAAATAAGAAAAGAAGAAAAGGTCTTACAAGGGTATAAGGATTCAGCAAGAATTGAAGACAGAAAAGAAAATGATCGCACGAAAGTTCAAAGAACATAGCAGCAGAATCATAAATGTAAAGATAGAAGATGATCTAAGTTTTACTGCTCTTTTTATAAGTCGCCTCCATAATTGGGAAAAGTAATTATTAAAGTGAACGATGGTTGATTTTACGGCTGCTAAACAAGAGAAAGGATGAAGATATCCCATAAACGCTCACTAAAATTTGAAATATTTACAAAACTTCCATCCGCGCTTAAAGTTTTCAAATAACTAGATAAAATTCACAAGTCTAGAAGGTTTGCAGCCAACCAAGAAGCCCATAGTGTAATATTGCACACTTTCGCATTAGCTCCAACTATTAAACATTGGGGGCTTCGATTGATACCCAAATTCACCACCTTATGTGGACCAATTATAAGCCAACACATGGCATCCAACATGGCATAAGTCCAAGTTAGCATGATACAAAAGCCCGACCAATAGGGAAGCCTGACCAATAGAGAAAAAAGACCAACAAGGTAGTCTGACCCACAAGGGATACCAATCAACTGGGAAGACCGACCAACTGCCAAAAATCCATCCAGTATAGCCAACGAAGCGACAGTTGTCTTATATTTAGTTATCATTATGTACTGATGTGAGTGCCTAACAAATGAAGGCACTTCATACTTTCATACGACAACTATCAACACATTTTTTTGGGCTATAAATACATTGTATCATCCTCATTGGAAGGGATCTAAAATCAAATCAAGGCAGTCAAGTAATATATAACAATGGACGTAGGCTATTTCATTGAGCCAAACCACTTTAAAAATATCTTTGTCTTATTTTCTTTTATCTATTTAACTATGATCAATCAATTCGGTCTAGTCTAGTTTTTTTTATCAACATCATGCGAGTACATGTGCCTATGGGTGGTACAGACTTTGAATTAATTGTATTATTGCATCTAAATTTTTGTAAGTTAATTCTTGTAACTCTAGGTAACTGACCCAAATTATAAAATTATTTCCCCTAGGTTTGCTTATACTAGTAAAGGTTGTTATTTCTTTTTGTTATTCAATTCGGATATTGTATGGGCAAAAGCCTGAATATTAATATCATTCCGTTATTTGGGGACAGTCATATTTTTTTTATGTTTTGTATTATCTGAATGTCGATCTTGGATTTTCTATTTATTATCTTTCAATTAAATTTTTTTTATCGTGCATGGGGTTTTGAAATATAGATATTTTATCGTCGTTTGATGTTGAGAATCATATAAATTGAATACACAAGCACCATCTTTGATGTATTGTATTTGGCCAACCTTTAAGTGAAAATGGGAGTTGTTACAGTTGGTATCACGGAATCCAAGTTCTAGCGTCCTTAGAATTGATGTTGCATTCATTACATTCTACGTTCCTTTCTTTGATATGTAGAGCCTATGACCAAAAATAATTGTACATTGGTGATTTGTTACTAATACGAACCTTGTTTTCTTTCAAATAAAAAATGATAGGAAAGGGAAACCACAATGTGTCACTGCACAAGTTGCAAAAGAGGGGGCTCAACACGAGCTGCAGTAGCTACCACATCCACCACTAGCCCCACCTATGGTTGGTCCAGTGGAGATTGCCACTATTGTGACTCAGGCAGTTTTCACTACGATGGTCGCAATACTACATCATTTTTTAACACTACATCAACATCATCCATAACCATAACCCCCGTAACAAGAGGTACAACTAGTGTAGACACCTAATTCAGTATGGGATAGAGATAGGGAGGCCTTCATTAAGGGTGACCTACCAGAGTTTTCTTGGATTCTTGTCATTTTTGTGGCCATTAAGTGCAAAAGGATATACAATGACACTTGAGGATAATAGAGTTCACGCCAGTGAAACAACATATGTTTGCCTCATTTAGACTAACTGGAGTGGCTTTATAATGGTCGGAGTCTGTCACCATGTTAGAGGAGATAGATAGTTTGACGATTGATAAGTTATGGGGTAGGTTAGAGGGAAAATATTTTTCACTGATAATGAATTTTGAGATGAGAAAAAAATTCATGGACTTTAAGAAGGAAGGTCGCATAGTAACCAAGTACAAGGAGGACTTTACAACACCATCCTATTTTGCTAGGGACGAGGTAAATAAGTAAGAGAAAAAATGTATAAGCTTGTGTCGGGGACAACTTCGCACATCATGAAGACTTTACTGGGCAATCCCTATTTCACCACTTATACTTAAATAGTGAATGTCACGTTACCACATGAGAGGATCACAGAGGATTCCATAAAAAAATAAGCGGGAGAAGATAACCAACTCAAGGATGTCGAACTAACATGGTAAGAATAATGGGAGTGGCAATTTAGGTCGCCGCAGTCTAGTGATCAGCATAAGAGATTCAGTGCTTCCAATGATCGAAACAAGCAAGGCCAATAAGGAAAGAGATAGCAGGGCCAATAATAAATGGCCCACTTAGTGCAAGGGATTTAGGGTCAAGGCCAGCAGGGTTGATAGCCAGATAGACGGTCATTTTATGGGAATTTCTATAGTTATGAAAATATGTGTCATTCATGGAAGAGTTGTCCTCCAGGTAAATAGGTACCATATGAGCAGGGAGGACAATGAGGGTATTCGACACCATAGGGGAAGTGTCAGCAGTTGTCAGCCCCAAGGATTGAAGAGGCAACTCTATGAGCTTTAGTCGCCCCACCTTAGGGGCAACAATCGCAATTGTATCATGGGAGGGTGTACTATATCATGTTGGATGAGGTACCATCACTAGTTCAGGAAGTCGAAGGTATGTTCTCTATCTTTGGGCATGTGGGATGTATTTTATTTTACACCGCTGCATCACATTAATTCATTAGTACTATCTTTGCACGTGAGTTAGGGATGATAGATTTTTCATCTGATATAATACATTATATTGATATGACCGTCAGTGGGTAATGGTGCACCGATACGTTCAGTGTGTAGAGGTATAGGGCTTGAGATTGAGCGACTTATGTTTGTAGCATACTTTCTGGTATTAGATATGTATGAGTATAAAGTTATGTTAGGGATAAATTGGATACTATATATAAAGCTTGTGTTGATTGTTAGGATAAGTCCATCATCTTCACCATTTCAGTCAAATAGATGTACTTGGTTGCGATGCCACACCCCGAGAGTGTGTCGAGCACGCATTTCTATTATATTGAGGATGAGATTTCCTCGAAGATCATTGTTTCGCTAGATTGAATCCCGATAGTTAGTGAGTTTACTAATTGTAATACCCCGTAATTTTATTACTTTTAAATTGAGAATAACTAAAGTTAATGGAAAAATTATTGTAGAATAATTGGAATTAATGAATTAAAAAATTACTTGGGATTAATCCGGATTCAATGTTACTGCTGATAAGAGTAATATATTATTTAATATTACTTAGTGATATACAAGTAATATGCGAATATGATAATTATGAATATTGTCGTGAGATACAAATATGACAATTATACAACTTAAGTCAGTACGAGCTTATGAGTCGTGTTGGGACTAAATGTAATACCCCGTAATTTTTCATAATTAAGAATATTATGTTTTATTTAAATTACGTGAGTAGAGTAATTTAATATGATAAAATACGTTTTATTTAAATTACATGAGTAGAGTAAGTTAATATGATAAAATACGTTTTATTTAAATTACGTGAGTAGAGTAATTTAATGTGACACGTTTTAAATTAAATTACATGAGTAGAGTAATTTAATGTGATATAATGTTAATAAAGATTAATATGATGATTAAAAATTTACTAAATGTGAGTAGTAAATTTTGAATGTTGATATGTACGGTCCATTGAATGTATGGACTTACTTGAGTTATCTCAACCGAGTGCCGCGCGTAGTGAAAAATTGAAGATGAGATGAGAAAAATATTTTAAGAGACTCAAAAGGTAATTTAGAGTCCACAGATGATTTCGAAAGGGTCGAATTAGTCAAAATAGTGTACCCGGGGGTACTAGTTGAGTGTCGGGTCAGTTTTGGGCTAAACCGGGACCATTCAAGGGCGTTTTGGTCTCTTTACATTTATGGGTAAGTAGACCTACGAATTTTGAAACCCTAAATCAGATTATAAGAGTTGAGGCTAGGTTTAGAAAGAAAGAAAATACACCATAGCCATTAGAGAAGAGAGAGAAGCAAGTTCCTAAGGCAAAAGAAGGAAGGAGGGGGAATTCTAAGGAAATTTCACCACAAATTTGTTGGGAAGGAGGATTGAAGGATCAAAATCATCAACCATCAACAACAACCATGAAATAAGACCCTACAAATCATAAGGCAAGTGGTTATTTGCAAAATAAATTGAGTTATAATACCCATATTTAAGCTTTATGAAGAACATGGTTCTTATGATATTTGTGGGAGTAAAACAATTGATTATGATCCATGATTGGTAGGGATTGCATGTAGGACGTTTTGGGATCTCCAAATATTCTGATATCATAGAAAACTAGAGGATTAAATCGAACTAAAAATCATGGATTTTGATGAAAGATGTAAAGATTGTATTTTTAGGGTTCTTGAATAATAGTGAGATTTTTAGTTAATTTGGGCAAGATTTATAAGGATTTTATTGTTTTAAATCATTAGTAATCATCCCAGAACATGTAGGAATGATTAGAAATTGTTGGTGGCAAATATGGTGGATTATCATGACGGATAGTTAGATTAAAATGGTTAAACCCGCATGAAGAACACAAACTGGGTCTGTCATTGCTTGATCGATCGATCGACCCTTAAATGTCGATCGATCGAGCAGTCAATTGATCGACCATATCCCATCGATCGATCGACCCTGGATGGACTTTAGAGAATTTTGTGAATAAATTTTCTTTTAATTACCGTCGCTTAATGGGAACCTTAGTGATGATATTTTACCTATGAGGAGACTTCATAAATACCAGTAGGTGTACCGTTAGATTTCTTCATAAATGATTGAGTGGAAATTTTGGAGAAATGGACCGACGGGAGAACGATCGATAGCCGTATGTTGGGATTGCGAGAATTTAGCTACGGAGAGAGTTAGAGTAAATTTCGAAAAAAAAATACCAGTAGGTTAAAGTTAACTTAACTACTGAATTAAGGGAGGGGTAACTAGGACCCTTAGAGTTGCGTGAATACTCGAATAATTATAATAGTTAAATAAATTGTAAATTAATAAGTACGGTGAATATAAGTAAAATATATTACATACGGACATGATTTGATAGGTTGGGTTTTGTACCTACTAAATTATATAAAAGTTTGGGTTAAGAGAATTTTACCTAAATTAATTATGTTAGGGTCGATGAGACATTCCGAACTAACATAAAGTTATTATATGTTTGGGATCGATGTAAAATGTTGAACCAAACCTAAAACTGGTGTCGCGATGAAAGAATCCCAAACCAGAATATGTGTGTGTGTGTGTGTGTCTATATATATATTTTTATATAGTTGGGGTCGATGGATCATTCCGAACCAACTCTCTCTTGGGGTCGATGAATCATTCTGAACCAAGAGTCCTTTATGTGTGGTAAAAAGGATATGTTAGTGATAACTGATATTAAATATATGATTTTGTGATAAAATTTATTCTATGTGCATACTCTAGATATTGAGAATAGTAGATAATGAGATGAATTGTAAATATCTTAGTAGTAATTTATAGCGTGATGTAATTATTACAAGAATAAGGACAACGAGCAGTAAATAAGTTACCAACGCTTATGGGTAGTATAACTAGGTGAACTAAGTATCCTCGTTAGGCATGCACTATAGAAGAGAGGTGAGGAAGTTCAAGGGAGTTGGGCGAAACCTTAATATGTGTAATCAATAACTCCATTTCTATAACTTCTTGCAAAATATTTTCAAATGTTTTGAGTACTACCTCTTGCTATGTAAAATTTTTTAAAAACCTTTTAGGTGCCCAGCCACAGGGACATCCAGCATGATTTTATTCCATGGATTTGGGAGCTGTGGCAAGTGTGGATGTTGCAGGGATTGTTTAGACGCTTCCTCTTTTTCAGTTCTAGTAAAGGATCTCAGTTTTAGTATTCGTAGTTGGGACATGTTGTCCTATATTTACCTTTACATTTATTCCGATTCTGGATTTTGATTTGTCTTTTATTGGCCGTGGTTTTCGGCAAGACTTTATCTGCATTCAGCTATTTATGCAACTATTTTAAATATTACTAGAATTACATTCTGTTTGTTTGAATTATTTGTTCTTCTTAAAGAAGATAAAATTTGGCACTCGCTTATTTTCACTTAGGTGGTTAGTAAATTAAAAAGATTTCGGTAGTGATGCTAAGAATGAACCATTTAAGAAACCTGTTTAAATTAAAATAAGGCTTGATCACCCAAGGTTTAATTAGGTGGGGTGTCACAGATGGTATCAGAGCATCAGGTTCTAGTGTCCATAGGATCTGTAAGGCTTACTGCATTTTAGCGTAACGTTTGGTTGCATTAGAGCCCTACTATTAAGACTGTTGATTCAATATCCTCTTTTGCGTTATCCTGCATCTGCTCTTAAATTTTGTCTAAATTATGGACTTATACAATTAGAATCTTATTTCAGATGTCACCAAGGAGACAGCGAACGGAGAGGGATGAAGCCAGAGATTAGGTGAGGGAGGCTCATCAGGAGCCACAAGTGCCGATACCACCACCCCCACCCGAGTTAATTTCCACTGCTCAGGTTGTAATGATAGTGGCTCAGGCAGTCGAGACATCCATAAGGGCCATGGCAGCCCATTTTCCTCAGCCCCAGGTACCTCCTCCCGTGGCACCGGTAGTTCAGGCTCCAGCAGGACCATCTACTTGGCAGTGAGTCAGAGAGACATTTTAGAAAGGACACCCACCCGAGTTTCAGGGTAGTACCGATGTAGTGGAGGCATGCAATTGGAAGAAAAATATCCAGCGCCACTTGCGCATGCTAGAATGCACCGAGGTACAGAAACAAATGCTAGCCACTTTTCATCTGTTGGGAGCGGCCTTACAGTGGTGGGAGTCAGTTACCACCACCGAGGAAAGGGACACTATGGGAATTTCTGAGTTTTGGGTGTGGTTTGACCGCAAGTATTTCCCTCCAGCAGTAGAGTCAGAGATGAGGAGGAAATTGAGCGAAGTGGTTCAGGGTGATCGCTCAGTTGCTGATTATGAGGAGGAATTTACCCTCTTGTCTAACTTTGTGCCAAATGAGGTGAGCGATGAGGAGAGGAAGAAGTTAAAATTTATGGATGGCTTGACCTGGAGAATCAGGCAACACTTGATCGACAATCCGGCGTTAGTGACTTATAAAGATGTCGTCAATGCCGCTCTACTACACTGTCAAGACCACCGCTTTCATGCGAGGGGAAACAAGAGAGGTGATCCTAGCCAACTGACTGAGCGGAAAAAGTGTGCGCGTGTAAAGTGCACAATCGTCATGTGTTTCACCACCGCGATACAATAGATAAAACCTAAGCTACTACTACACTTGACAAGCAAGCACAGCGGTAAGTCGGGTATCGTAAGAAATCCACAGGGAGTGATTAAATTTTAGATGTTAATTGCTTTAAAACTTCAGGAATGAAAATGTAAAATAAATAAATGAAAAGGTGATGGTTGGGAATGGTGACAAAAGAGAAAAAGGAAGAAGTTAACACTATACTAAAATTAATAAAATGAGAGTCGGGATCGCGTCCCCACCATGGGCTAAACAACTAATAATTAGAATTTCTGTTCGAAAACATTTAATCGAGCATTTTTAATTAATCATAAACATCACACAATACGGAATTTAACCCAAAGTTGCGAGATTAAACATTTAATCAAAAATGGTCACACGCGGATTAAATTCGGATTATCGCTATAAACACTAACATTGAGTGACAAAGAAAGTTAAACGCATAATAATCCGACTTTAATACACGCGGTTTCAATTAAATGCAATTTTACCCAAAACCTAACTTTCGGCGCTCGACTCCTATTAATGGCGGAAACGCAATCCCAACCCGTTATCTACGGGCAATACATGAATTAAACTACTTTAAACAACTAATTAGCTAATTAAAGCAAGAAATAAATAACTACAACTAATTATCTAAGCATGAAATTAAACTACAACAATGGAAATAAACTAGAACAACAATTATATTAATGGTAGGGGTAATGAATAGTCAACTTACAAACCCAAAAGGGTGTCAATCGAAGAAGAAATGAAGAAGAACTCTCCGAAAACCCTCAAAACCCTAACTTTTCTAACCTAAAATCGTTTTCCCAACTTAATACAATGTTTACCCATATATACCCAACCAAAAACCAACTTAAAAGTAAAGATTTTCGGAATTTTACTGTAGCCGAATCGATTCGTAAATGGTCCGAATCGATTCGGAAACAGGGGAATTTTGAACTGCAATTCTGCAGCAGGGGCGAATCGATTCGGTTTTGGGGCGAATCGATTCGCCCCTACAGGTCTGCAATTCTGCAGCTTTGTCCTGTTTTATGGAAAATGCCGCCATTTCTTCGTTATAGCTCGGAATGAGGCACGGTCGGAGGCTACACGAAGATAACTCAGAGGACCACAACATCCAAGAAGACATTAGGCTAAAAAACCAAAATATGAAATGACTAAAATGCCCTTGAATGTGACCTTGAGTGTACTTTTACAGTAAAAACCATCCTAAAAATGCCATAACTCCATCATTACAACTCGGAATCATGCACCGTCGGCGGCCACGCGAAGAGAAATAAAAGGACTTCAACTTCCGTGAAGAGCTCGGGCTTCAAACCGGAATGCTGGAATTACTAAAATGCCCCCGAAGCTGCAAAAGTCGACGAAACATTTTCGAAAAGCGTCCGAACTTCATACTAAGCATCCAAATACCTACAAAAGCTCAATTAACCCCTGCAAAACATTTTAACATAGAAATCCGAGGTTGTCTGGTTAACGAGCATAAGTATAGGGATTAAGATACCCAAGGGGGCTAATAAGGCGTAGGTTAACGGGTGAAATACGCAATATTTGCGTCGTATCACCAACCGAGCAAAGTAGTTGGAAGTAACGACAGTAGCACACCACAACAGCAAACAGTAGGCCAGTTTGGGCAGGATTCCCGACAGGGGAACTCTACCAAAAAGTTTAAGCATGGGAGGCATCGCTTTGACAGACAGGGCCAGCAGGGTCCCCAACAACAAGTTCCTCAGGGCCGACAGGTCCAAGGGAACCAAAATGGAGGATAGAAAGGCCAAGGTTGATAGGGCCAACGTCAGGGCTAAGGGCAGAGACAATTTTAGGGTCAGTGTTTCACTTGTGGTCAGTAGGGTCACAAGAGTAGAAATTGTCCACAGCTAGACAGGGCACAACAACAGGGTGCCCAATAGGGGCAGCAGGCTCTCTTAGCCCCAGCAGCAGTATAGGTCCCACTGCTAGAACCGATGCAGTACGGACGTGTGTTTAATGTTCGTGATATTCCATTTCAGCCAGCACCTCCAGCACCACCGGCAGTTGTGGGTATGTTTCATATTCATGGACTTGAGGGTAGTATTTTATTTGACACAGGGAGACGTATTCGTTTATTGCCACTAGATTTTCACGGGAAGCCGGCCTATTAGCAATAGCTGACACTCATGTTATGTGTGTGGAGTCACCGATGGGTAGTGGGTCCCTTATACAATCGATTTGTAAGGGTGTGGACATTATGGTCGGGAGATCGAGTTTAGCGACGGTCCTCCTAGTGCTAGATATGGAGGGATATGACGTCATCCTAGGCATGGATTGGTTGGTGCATTATAGGTCAATGGTAGATTGTTATGAGAGGATTATCGTGTTCTCCATCCCGAGATAAGAGATGTTCCTTGTGGCAATGCCACTCCCCGAGGGAGGATCGCGAACTCATTTATATAATATTGAGGAGGAGTCTCACATGGGGTTGTTGTTTCTCTGGACTCAATCCCAATTGTGAGGGAATTTGTGGATGTCTTTCAGGAAATACCAGTGTTATCACCCCGCAGGGAGATAGAGTTTGTTATTGATCTAGTTCTGGGGATGAGACTGATTGCCAGAGCACCCTATCGCATGGCTCCTTCGGAGATGAGAGAACTACGAGAATAGATTCGGTAGCTATTAGGAAAGGGTTTCATTCAACCCAATACATCGCCATGGGGTGCGCCGGTGTTATTTGTAAAGAAAAGGGATGGTTCACTTCGTCTGTCTGTAGATTACAGAGAGCTGAATAAAGTGACGATACGTAATAAGTATCCATTGCCGAGGATTGATGAGTTGTTTGATCAGTTGAGAGGGGTTGAATACTTCTCAAAGATCGATTTGAGGTCGGGTTACCACCAGTTACGCATTCGTGAAGAGGATGTACCTAAGGCCGCTTTCCTATCGCGATATGGGTCATACGAGTTCAGAGTGATGCTGTTTGGGCTAACTAATGCGCCTGCCGTGTTCATGGATCTCATGAACAGGGTATTCAAGGAGTTTTTGGATCAGTTTGTGATTGTATTCATAGACAACATTCTGATTTACTCTCGCACGGAGGAGGAACACACTGAACATTTACAAATGGTTCTATAGACATTGCGGGACCATAAGTTGTACGCCAAATTTGCGAAGTGTGGGTTTTGGCTTCGAGAGGTTCAATTCCTAGGCCACGTTGTATCAAGCAGAGGCATTGTTGTTGACCTGAGTAAGGTATCGGCAGTGAGGGAATGGGGACAGCCCACGACACCGACTGAAATTTGTAGTTTCTTGGGGTTAGCTGGATATTATCGTCGCTTCATCAAGGGATTCTCAAAAATTGCCGGACCTTTGACGAACTTGGCTTGGAAGGGAGTGCCCTTCGTATGGAGTGACAGTTGTCAGTTAGCGTTTGATGAGTTAAAGGACAAGTTGACATCAGCACCCTTCCTTGCCTTGCCTACGAGCGGAACGGAGTACCGAGTCTATACTAACGCGTCCTTATAAGGACTTAGGGGTGTGTTACAGCAGGAATAGAAGGCTATAGCTTATGCTTCCCGAAAGCTTAAGCCACATGAGAAGAATTACCCCACCCATGACCTCGAGTTGGCAGCGGTCATTTTTGCATTGAGGATATGGAGACACTATCTTCTGGGTGAGCAGTTCATTCTATTCACGGATCATAAGTCACTGCAGTATCTGTTCACTCTGAAGGATATGAATATGAGGCAAAGGAGGTTGCTTGAATTTGTGAAAGACTACCAACTTGATATACAGTATCATCCTGGTAAGGCTAATGTGGTGGCAGATGCGTTAAGCAGAAGACCTATAGGGGAGTTGGCAAAAATTTAGAAGGAGAAGTGGAGTGAACTTCGACACGAGGATGAGATAGCTAGAGCATGCATGGCAGTTTTAGCTATCACTCCCGAGAGTGTTATGCGGGTAGTGAGGGCACAGATCGAGGACCCATTTTGTCAGGACAAAGTACGACAGTTATTGGTCGAGGGGGCAGAGTCCTACTCCATCAGCTAAGAGGGTGGACTACGGTTTAATGGTAGACTGATAGCACCCAAAGATGATGATTTAAGATATGCTGCTATGACGAAGTCACAAGAGTCAAAATTTTCGGTACATCCAGGTGGGGACAAAATGTACCAGGATATGCGACGATTATATTGATGGTCAGGTATGAAACGAGACATTGCAGAATTTGTCTCAAAGTGTTTTACATGTCAGCTCGTAAAAGTTCACCATCAAAGACCTTCGGGGATGCTAAAACCCCTGGAGATTCCTTTGTGGAAGTGGGAGAGTATCTCAATGGATTTTATTACTGGATTACCAACATCACAGAAGGGTCACGATTCCATATGGGTGATAGTGGATCGGCTGACTAAGGTAGCTCATTTCTTACCGGTTCCTACGGATTATGATATGATGCAGTACGCGCAGCTATTCATTTCAGAGATTGTTAAGCTGCACCGAGTTCCTATTAATATTGTGTCGAACCGAGACAAAATATTCGTGTCACATTTCTGGTAGAGCTTTCAGGAGGCCATGGGCACCAACTTACGGTTGAGTATGGCGTATCATCCACAGACAGACGGTCAGACTGAAATGGTAAACTAGATGTTGTAGGATATGCTAATGATGTGTGTCCTAGATTTTGGTGGAGGTTGGGAGACATACCTTCCTTTGGTGGAGTTTGCATATAATAACTCTTACCAATTCACTATCGGCATGGCTCATTTCGAAGAACTTTACGGGAGGACTTGACGTTCGCCTGCCCATTGGTTAGAGGAGGGGGATAACAAGCTTATGGGGCCAGAGATGATACAAGAGACTTCCTCCAAAACAAAGTTGATTCGAGGATGTATTCGAATAGCTCATGATAGGCAGAAGAGTTATGCTGACGTTGGTAAGAGACACGTGGAATTAGATGTGGGCGACCAGGTATTAATTCGAGTTTCTCCTATGAAAGGGATTATGAGGTTCAGCAAGAAAGGGAAATTAGCGTCGAGATATGTGGGGTTGTTTCCTATCATTGAGAGGGTGGGACCGGTAGCTTACAGATTGGGACCCCCTGAGCATCTTCAGTGAATACAAGATGTATTTCGTGTGGCATCGCTAAAGAAATACAAGAGAAGTGAGAGAGCCTTCTAGCACATTCCACTGGAGGAGATCGATTTGCTGCTAGATGTCTCGTATGAAGAGAGACCCATGGCTATTCTGGATTATATTGAGCGCAAACTACGGTCCAAGGTGGTACCCTTAGTGCGAGTACAATGGGGACATCACAATATGGATAAGTCTACTTGGGAACGGGAGGAGGATATGCGAGAGCAATATCCCGATTTATTCACAGCAGGGATTTTCTAATTTCGAGGACGAAATTCATTTTGTAAGGAGGGAAGTATGTAATACCCAGTAATTTTGCATAATTAGGAAAATTACGTTTTATTTAAATTACGTGAGTAGAGTAATTTAATATGATAAAATATATTTTATTTAAATTACGTGAATAGAGTAATTTAATATGACAAAATACGTTTTATTTAAATTACGTGAGTAGAGAAATTTAGTGTGACACGTTTTGAATTAAATTACGTGAGTAGAATAATTTAATGTGATGTAATGTTAATAAAATTAATATGACGATTAAAAATTTACTAAATGTGAGTAGTAAATTTTGAATGTTGATATGTACGGTTAAGTGATTGTATGGACGTACCTGAGTTATCTCAATCGAGTGTCGTGCGTAGAGAAAAATTGAAGATGAGGTGAGAAAAATATTTTAAGAGACTTAAAAGGTAATTTAGAGTCCACAAATGATTCTGAAAGGGTCGAATTAGTCAAAATAGTGTACCCGGGGGTACTAGTTGAGTGTCGGGTCAGTTTCGGGCAAAACCATTCGAGGGCGTTTTGGTCTCTTTACATTTATGGGTGAGCAGACCTACGAATTTTGAAACCCTAAATCAGATTATAAGAGTTGAGGCTAGGGTTAGAAAGAAAGTAAATACACCATAGCCATTAGATAAGAGAGGGAGGCAAGTTCCTAAGGCAAAAGAAGGAAGGAGGGGGAATTCTAAGGAGATTTCACCATAAATTTATGGGAAGGAGGATTGAAGGATCAAAATCATCAACCATCAATAACAACCAAGAAATCAGACCCTACGAATCATAACGCAAGTGGTTATTTTCAAAATAAATTGAGTTATAATACCCATATTTAAGATTTATGAAGAACATGGTTTTTATGATATTTTTGGGAGTAAAACAATTGATTATGATCCATGATTGGTAGGGATTGCATGTAGGACGTTTTTGGATCTCCAAATATTTTGATATCGTAGAAAACTAGAGGATTAAATCAAACTAAAAATCTGGGATTTTGATGAAAGATGTAAAGAATGTATTTTTAGGGTTCTTGAATAATAGTGAGATTTTTAGTTAATTTGGCCAAGATTTATAATGATTTTATTGTTGTAAATCGTTAGTAATCATCCTAGAACATGTAGGAATGATTAGAAATTGTTGGTTGCAAATATGGTGGATTATCATGAAGGATAGTTAGATAAAAATGGTAAAACCCGCATGAAGAAGACGAACTAGGTCTATCACAGCTTAATCGATCGATCGACCCTTGAATGTCGATCGATCGAGCAGTCGATCGATCGACCATATCCCATCGATTGATCGACCCTGGCTGGACTTTAGAGAATTTTGTGAATAAATTTCCTTTTAATTATCGTCGCTTAATGGGAACCTTAGTGATGATATTTTACCTATGAGGAGACTTCATAAATACCAGTAGGTGTACCGTTAGATTTCTTCATAAATGATTGAGTGGAAATTTTGGAGAAATGGACCGACGGGAGAACGATCGATAACCGTATGTTGCGATTGTGAGAATTTAGCTACGGAAAGAATGAGAGTAAATTCCGGAAAAGAAAAAATACTAGTAGGTTAAAGTTAACTTAACTACTGAATTAAGGGAGGGGTAACTAGTACCCTTAGAATTGCGTGAATACTCGAATAATTACAATAGTGAAATAAATTATAAATTAATAAGTACGGTGAATATAAGTAAAATATATTACGTACGGACATGATTTGATAGGTAGGGTGTGTACCTACTAAATTATGTAAAAGTTTGGGTTAAGAGAATTTTACCTAAATTAATTATGTTAGGGTCAATGAGACATTCCGAACTAACATAAAGTTATTATATGTTTGGGGTTGATGTAAAATGCCGAACCAAACCTTAAACTGGTGTCGCGATTAAAGAACCTCGAACCAGAATATGTGTGTGTGTGTGTGTGTATATATATATATATATATATAGTTTTAAACAGTTGGGGTTAATGGATCATTCCGAACCAACTCTTACTTGGGGTCGATGAATCATTCCGAACCAAGATTCATTTATGTGTGGTAAAAAGGATATGTTAGTGATAACTGATTTTAAATACATGATTGTGTGATAAAATGTATTCTATGTGCATACTCTACAGATTGAGAATAGTGGATAATGAGATGAAATGTAAATATCCTAGCAATAATTTATAGCGTGTTGTAATTATTACAAGAATAAGGATAACGAGCAGTAAATAAGTTACCTATGCTATGGGTAGTATAACTCGGTGAACTAAGTATCCTAGTTAGACATGCACTATAGAAGAGAGGTGAGGAAGTTCAAGGGAGTTGTGCAAAACCTTAATATGTGTAATCAATAACTCAATTGTGATAACTGGTTGCAAAATATTTTCCAATGTTTTGTGTACTAACTCTTGCTATGTAAAATTTTTTAAGAACCTTTTAGGTTCCCAGCCACAGGGACATCCAGCATGATTTCATTCCAGGGATTTGGGAGCTGCATCAAGTGTGGATGTTGCAGGGATTGTTTAGACGCTTCCTCTTTTTCGGTTCTAGTACAGGATCTCAGTTTTAGTATTCGTAGCTGGGACATGTTGTCCTATATTTACTTTTACAGTTATTCTGATTCTGGATTTTGAGTTTTCTTTCATTGGCCATGGTTTTCGACATGACTTTATCTGCATTCAGTTATTTATGCAACTGTTTTAAATATTACTACAATTACATTGTATTTGTTTGGATTATTTTTTGTGCTTAAAGAAGATAAAATTTGGCACTCGCTTATTTTCACTTAGGTGGTTAGTAAATTAAAAAGCTTTCGGCAGTGATGCTAAGAGTGAACCATTTAAGAAACCTGTTTAAATTAAAATAAGGCTTGATCACCCATGGTTTAATTAGGAGGGTTTCACACTAAATTTGGGTACTAAAATGTATATTAATTAAATGGCATTCAGATGATCATTTTGAGTGTGTCGTTGAGTCCGAAAGGTTCGAAATAGGCCAAAACGTATACCTGGGTGTTCTATTTGGGTCTCGAGTCAATTGGAAGATGAAAGAACACCCCGAAGGAGCATTTTAGTCATTTGGCATGGGAGATGAATAGTATCCACATTTTTTTATTTTAGATAGCCTTGTAGACTTGTTATAAAAGTGGGTTTACACTCATCGTAAGGTTCATTTCATCTATTTTTATTTGTGAGTTCTTTCAAAGAAAGTGAAGAGACTTTGAGAGAAAAGAAAAGTCACATTATGGAGAGGAAGAGTTGCCTTGAAGAAGAAGAAGAAGAAGAAGAAGAAGAGTCATATTGGGTAATCAAATGGGACAACCACCACGAACCACCATCTCTAAACCTTTTATCATCGCCAAAGAATCATAGAAAAGTCGTCGGAAAAAGGAAAGAGGAGGTTTTAACTTTATCTTTTCCAAAGGTTCAGACCTACACTAAGAGGCAATTGATTCTCGCTTTATTTCACTGTTGATAATATCCATGTTAGAATAGGATTTTCTTTGGGATTTTGAACATATGAATTTGGGATTAAAATGATTGATAAATCTTGTTTAATGGATATGCAAATTCATGTAGTTGATTAATCATATGTAGGGGTTATGAACATGATGAACTTGTTAGAATGAATATCTAGAAAAAAAAATATGTTTATGGAGAAAATGGAAAACGAGGACAGGTATTGCATGTACATGAATCCTACTCGTGATTTAATATGAAATTTGATGGTTTAGAGAAGGAATCATAATACTAAATTATGGGTTTTTAAGGTGTATAAAAATGGAGAATTTAGATAAATGAAATTTTGAGGATTAATTGGGTTTGATTTTAATTCTCATATAAAATTGGGGATTTAGATGTTTTTCCTTGAATTATAATTACCCATAATCATGTACAAATGATGTTGAGCTATTTGGAATTCGTTAGAATATATTTCATGTGAGTTGGGGTGAAAGAAAATGGATAAAACGCATGAAAAATTGTTGAAAAAGGACAAACATTGTACGATTATTTTAGGACTGTGTTAAGGGGAAATTGGTAGTGTGCACGCAATGTTTGTTTGTATAAAATCACGTTCTGCACAACTTTGCAGTTTTAAGTTTTCTCAAAATCGGAGCAGAAAATCCTCTAATTGTAATGTTATATTTCTGGGCAGATTGTAACTTTATCGAAAATAAAAAGGTTTGGAAAATGGTAATTTGGCCCATGGTGAGATTTTATTAATTTTGGTGCATTAACAAGGAGCGAGGGACTTGGGTTAATATTGGAAAATTATTTGGATTTGAGGATTAAATTTTGTGAGAGATATCTACATAATTATATTACGATTTAGAGGAGAATAATCGTTATATCAAGTACGGGTAATATTTATGATATATTTACGGGTAACTTGGGTCGGATAAAATATTATGTTAGTGATAACAAAATAACAAAATATACGATGATAATCGTGATTAACAAGTACGGATGGTATTCGAGAAATACGGTGGGTACTTGGGATAGGATGAATTCCTAATATGATATAGGTCTTATGAGTATTTAACTCTAAATAGGTAGATGATGATGCCTATTTGATTGATTGATGATTATGTGTATGAAATACCTAGCTTACTTTCTATCAGGGGATGTCCGTGTGTGAGGGCAGTCACATCCTGATGAGCCTATATGGGGGGATCTTTGACTTGTCGGTAGAGAACATATGACTTAGGTCGATTACCATTAGTGAGAACAATGCTATAGAAAGGTCATTTGGATGCGTAGGTCTGTGCGTAGCCCAAACTCATAAGACTATATTCGCCTCCATTTTTTTCAATTTAATATTGTTGGTTCGAAGGATTTTCATCGAACCTATAGTCCGCTATACAGTGAAGAGATGTATTGGGACATGATAGAAGAGTAATGCATCACTGGAACTGTGTCTCGGGGTATAGTATTGTATATATTTAATAAAGTGAATGTATATATATATATACATATGATGATATCTACTGTATGACTAAAGTAGAATTGAAAGATAAAGATATCTGGAATTAATTAATTATGACAACACTTAATTGAATTGAATTAATAAGGGGCTTATCCATGTTGAATATAAATGGATACATATGATATTATTACAAGTATTGCGAGAGTAATACGTGGGAACGAATTGGGATATAATTAGTGGATACACTGGGATGAACTAGTTAGCATGAGACTGGAACTAGTATGGTTTTGAGATACGATAGGCGTGCACTCTAGATAAGAAGTGAGAATTTCAAGAGAGAGTCCGATAAGCTAACATGTATATAATAACTGATGAATCTAGCATTTATTCACTTGTTTTTTTTTAAATTGTTTTCACTTCGGGCTCTGACCCGTTTACTTGCACACTCTCCTTTCTCTCTTTTATCCTCTCTCTCTATATATTTATATCAGCAGTCCAACCAAAGGGTTTCCAACAATAGAGGATTGGGTCTATTGATGATGCTATTGATGATATGGAGTTGTGAACCTTGTTTAGACGCTTTCATATTCTTGATTCATTGATCTTTCTTTTATGGCATGTTTCCCAAGAGGATTCTAGTTATTGCCTTTCTATCGGAATCAAATTATATTGTTATGTTAGTTTGGTACATTCGGTATTGTTGGAATTACTGTATTAAGATATTTTGCTAGAAATTTTATTCCAGTTGCATTTAAATTTCATTGAGATGTCGATTCAGTTATTATTCGTTGTGTTAATGGTTTATATTAAATGTTTTATTCTATTCAATGTATTTTTTATGAAATTAAATTGGAAAAGTTTTAACAACCTGCTTACTTGGATACTAGGTGTTTGAATATTAAGGCAAATTTTTTTTTTTGACAGTGATGCTAACAATGAACCAACTGTATAATTTGTTTTAATTGGGTATAGGACCGATCACTAGGTATTTAATTAAGTGGGTTGTTACACTAATGTATTTGAGGAGATCCTAAGGTTGTCCCCTAAAAGGGAGATAGATTTTGTGATTGATTTGATCTCGAGTACGAGACCCATTGCCCGTATACCATATCGTATGGTGTACTACCCCGTGTAATTAAACACTTAGATTGGTCAAGTCTAAATATAAAATCGTACGGGATAATAAAACAAAATAATATCTTTCTCAGCATGAAGAGATCAACTAAAACAATAGACATGTATTTTGTAAACGATATTGAAATACTCAAATCTTACTCATAAAGTCCAAAACCCAAATCTATAAACCATGTTGTCTCAATAGTAATACAAAAATACAACCCCTTATAATCAATGAATATTACAAGCCATCTAAGTCTCAATATACAACTAAACATCTAAATATAAGCTAGACTGAAAAGATTGATGATAGCATGAGGAGGTAGAGAACTACAGTAAAATCATTTCCCAAATTTTAATTTTAATTATATGTGGATTGTAAATGAGGAGAAGTTATTTATAATTAAGAAATGATTGTGGAAAATTGAAGGAAAAAAAGAAGGGTCGTTCCAACGATAAAGGGGTGTCATTCTAACTACATAAGCAAGTCGCGAGAAAGATCATGAGATATATAGGGCTTCTAATTATGTGCTACTGACTTGTCGTAGTAGGTAATTTGAAGGGTCGCCCAATTCAACGAAGGAACAACATAGTATAAGTCATTCGAACGAGATAGGAGAAGTCGTTCGAACGGTGCTAGTCGAGAATTTTAATATCAGTGCCCTTGTGTGTTGTCACAATTTAGGGCATTGGATCTTTGAGTTGTCGAGCTCAGATTACCCCAGAAGGGGCAAAACATGGTTTTGACCTTATGGGGAGTTTTATAAGGTTTTTTTATGTATTTGGGTTATATTTTTTGGTAGAGAGAGAGAGAGAGATGGGTGGCTTCCACCTCCACCCACCACCAAGACACCACTCTTCCACCATAGACTAATCATAAACCACCTTTTTTTTTAAATATATTTCTCAGCATTTCAACTAAAAATTCCCATTTCCACCATTAAAAAGAAGAGCTACGGATTTTGAAGTTATATTTTGGGGGTTTTGGAGAAGATGAAGATGGGTTTTAATGGAGTTTATGCGGGTCTTTCTTAGAAGCATGGAAGAAAAACAATTTGGATTTTTTGGAGGATGCATTTAGTAACCCCTTGAGTCCACCTTTGGAGGTGTGGTTTGCTCCTCCTACACAAACATTTCCACCACCATTGAAGCCATTAGAGATGGGAAACACCTTAATCTTAATACTAAGGATTTATTTAGTATAGTTATTCCTGTAGTTGATTATATGAGTAGGGTTCATTTGACTAAATGGTAAAAACATATGTGTACAAAATAATAAATGTTGAAAAATATTGTTTTTTTTATAAACAAAGGATGGATAATTTTTTAAAGTTTTCAAATGTTAAAATTGGGTATTTCATGAATATGGTGTATTTTTAAGAAAGATTGAGGATAAACATTTTATGAAATAAAATGATTGTAAAGGATGTGATTTTTTTAGAATATTAGGTGAATGATATTTCAAATTTCCTATAAAAATGAAGTTTTTATAAAAAAAAAAATAGACATTTACGTCTTGAAAATGTATTTTTACAAGTATGATGAATTTCTGGAATGAAATATGTGTTTAAACCATTTAAAAGGGATTTCAAGGTTTACAGACCATTATCTCATGCATATAAACTTCTAGTAATCTGATACAAAGGGTCTAAACCAGTTTAAAGAAGAATTATATGGTTTACACATGGAATGATAAAATTGTAAATTTGTGTGTGTGAAATATGGGTTAATAATCTGATAAGAGTAAAGTGTAAGACAACATGTAAAATGAAAGAAATGATATTTTCTTATAAAAGTACTCTTAGAACAAATGGATTTCTTGAATAAAGAAAGTAAAGAATTTTGTGGCTTGGGAAATTGTCAATGGAGTTCTTGAATAAGTGTTAATGGGTAAATATGGGAAAGCTGGTAGAAAAATATTAACACTTATGAAATTGGAAATAATTAAAGGGATAAATGTGTTTATGAATATGAACAATATTACTCCAAGGTTAAAAAGGGTGTTAAGGAGTTAAAATGTGTTACTTAATAGTGTTTGTAATAAGTTAACACTTATGAAAATAGAGTACATGACAATTTTGGAAGCAACTGAGGAAAATGGTGATTTTACTTCAAGTGGAATATTTTTATGAAATAAAAATGTTGGAAAAGGTGTAACACAATGTGGTACTAAATGAATATGATTTTTGGAATAAAATCAAGGTTTAAGTGTAAAGGACATGAACTATCAATTTTCAAAGTGTAACACAAATAGGGCGGTAAAGTCCCGGTTATGGCCTCGACCGGGTAAAAAGGAAAAGTGGAATAATGTGGAAATTCATAAAATATTAGAATACATATAAAGAAACATGGATGATACTGATAATAGCAAGAAGGTCCCGGATACCTTCGGTGAAAAGTCCTAAAATAATGGCCAGAGCGTATGGTGCGAATAGCTGGCAGTGTGGAGCACATGGAAGTATGCGGTATTGGAAGACTCCGAGAAAAGATAAAGAAAGTTTGGAATATGTCAAGAAATGGGTTGTGTGGTAAAGTATTTAATACATCCTAACTTGAATGAATAAATAAATGTTTTGGTAAAGGTTAAAATGGATTAGTAAATGTGTAATTGATAAATGTTCATAAAGTGGGAAAAAGGTAAAGTAAGTTGAAAAATGGGTGATTAAGCAACCTAAGCGGTAAAACCCATAATTAACAATGGAATGTGTTATAAAAAGGTTTTTAAAGTTTAAATAAGTATTTTCTCACACGGGGTTCGCGTGTGTTGAAAGTGTGGGTTTCAACGAAAATACTAAAGTGTATTGAAATAGTTAAAAAAAGTGGTTTCGGTAAAGGAATGTGTTCGAATAAGATGTAATGATTTCAAGTGTGGAACCGAATGTGTTAAATAAAATAAGGAAATGTCAAGGTTTAATAAAGGGAACCTCTTTAAGATTAAGGTAAATTAATCTGGACAAGTAAGGTTGTCAGAAGTATAATAGTTAATGCATCGGAACATGTATTTTTAAAGGTATATATATTCTCATGCATGTGGTTGTAGCGTGTGAGTATCTTTTTTGTTGTTCATTTCGATATTGCCTTTGTATATTCCCACTCGGCATAGGATCAAACCCTCGTTTGTTACGGCGGGTTGTGAGCAGTTTCGTATTTTGAGGGTGTTATACAGGTAAGTACTTTATTTTCATTTATGTTGGTAGCTCTGAATAGTTGGACCCGAGGTCCTTCTTATGGTTCCCTCACGTAGTACACTCTGAAACTTGAATTTCTTGCTAAACAAGTGAAATGTTATTTAAAATAAAACTGGACTAGCAACATTATATAGGTTATTTCGTTGCACTTCATACCTAACGCTCGGGTCGGACCGGGTTGACTATGGGTAACCCATAAATCTGGTTTAGGGTGTTACAACTATAATGTCTCAGGAGCTGATATCCTGAGTGGTGTATATCACGCACTGATTTGATCGAAAGGCAATCTAAGTGCGAGGTCCATCCCGAACACCTGCTTTCTATTAAAAAAGGGGTTAAAACTCGAGGAAGTAAATTAGCTACACAACTCAAAGCAGTTATTTACATAAATCATAAAGTCACAATTTAATAATTCAATGAATGACCCAACCCATAAATGTAGTCTCACAATACATTAGAATTATCTTATTTTATACGACTATTTAGTCATTCTCATTAACAAATCAGTAGGTGATCGGCATGCTCAATAATTCATTAACACATAACCGACATGCGCATGTTCCTCTCGGCCATCTCTAATACATGTCGTACGCCAAGCTTAAGTAATCACATATATTAATCTAAATTACTTTCATTAATCAATTATGTGCAATAATTAAATACCAAGTAACGAATCTTGGTCATTTCATAAACATGCGGTACGCCAAATTTAAATAATTACATTTCACGCCATAATGTCATCTGGTTTTCGCATGGATGCCACCTGGTATTCAAATGGTTAGGAATTAATATATCATAATAAACCATAAACATCAGATTTTATCCCTTGACGCCACCCGGTATTCGTATGGCCGGTAATTTACATAATATCAAGGTGTTCTTCCACGGTACCCACCCATTCATTTCCATTTAACACATTCAATTAATATTGACATCTTAATATGTAATTATTTGCTTTGAGAAAACAACTCAAATCTAAATTACTCCAATTAAACAGACTCGGTTGTAACATTTAGGATTCATTATACATTTTAAAAGATTTTACAGAAGGCTGAAGGGACAAACATCATGCATGTTATTATTCATAATGCAAAGCATAAAGTTGATTGTTTGTAATTTTATTAATGATTTAGGTCATCACGACAACCCATCTTTAAATTCTATGCGTGTAACGTCTCACTGAACTGAAATTCAAACAAGGAAGCCTCCCGATACACTTACATTTAGGTAGAGTAGTTGCTAAGACAATTTATTTAAAGTTTATTAGGCGATAATATGGCAAGAATTGACATGTCTATGTGTGAAATCTTTGAATTAATCCACACTACTATTCAACAACCAAACCAATCACAATAACTTCTCATACACCTTCTAATGTCTACATAACCGAATGCACATCAACAATAGCATTCCTTCGAATATAGGTTCATATTGAGTTCTTATATAAAACGGACACTTAATTATTTCGCGAGGGTATGTTACATCATAAGGGGTCCATTAATGATTATCAATTATTCCAAGTCATTTACAATATTTTCATATTGGTTATTATAACATAAATACGAGTGTCGCAACAAATCTCATCATTTTGGAACATACATGTCAAAAGTATTACTCCTAAAGCTGAAGGTACAACCTTTTTGAGCAGTTGAGCTTTCAGAACATTTTAATTCAAAATAAATTTTATATCGTCTATTCTCGTATCTCAGATTATTAATTTCTACAAATGGGGTCAAATCAAAATTTATAACTTTTATGTGATGGGGTCAATAATTCATTACTAATAGACTATATATGATTTTTTTTAGTATATGAAACTATTTAAATTCACCTCATATTAATTAAATTAGGACTGCATGCTTTTTTAAGGGTCAGTAATAAATTTTTAACACTAAAATTTAGTTTAGGCTAATTTAGCATAAGAAGAGGAGTATAAAGATACTTGCCTCAATGTGTATGCTAAAAACTTCTTGAAATTTGACTTCAAAATGGCCTTCGACATATTCGAGATTTGACTTATAAATATTGAAAATATCTGGTGAAATATGAAATTTGTATATGGTTAAAATATCAAGTTAATGGGAATTAGGATTTTTCAAAATTCAAATATTCTCCTACTTTGTTGGAACAGTGTGCCTTATTGACTATTGGCTATGGTCATCCACCTACCTTTTTTCTCCTCGTTTCCAGCACAGATCTTTCTAAAAGAATTAGAAACCTTCATTCCATGATGGAAAAATAATTGATGTCTCTGATACATCAGAAATTTGATGTCTCTGAGTGTGATTAGTCAATGCCGCTGGCGCAGACCCACATTACTTATGGAAATGGGTCCACGCCAACGTCATTGACCAATCACATCCTCAAGACATCAAACTTTTGATGTCTCAAAGACATCAAACTTTTTTCCATTCAATGACCAATATCAAATCAGCAATTAAACCCAAATTCCCTGGCTATTTCCGCATTCCTAATCCCAATACCATCTTCTATTTCAGCTCCTACACAACTTCCGAATTAAAGCCTAACGCTAAAAAATAAACAATAAAATTATGTGTATCGAATTTTGTACTCTTTTTCCTACCAACTTCATTGATGGAGGTACATATAGTTTTACTCAAAAATAAAAGAGTTTCCATTTTGATCCCAAAAAATAAGGAACCTCCCTTCTTTTTTAGTGCCATTATTCTCTCTCTTACTTCTGCCTTAACAGCACTGCCAAACTTCCAAAGCTTATAAAACCCTATCACGGAATATTTTATATTTTTATCGGTTCCCTCCTACTGACATAAGCAGGGCCCCCAATTATTAAACCCCTAAACTCCTATACAACCTTAGTTCATAAATGGAAAAGTAACTTCCCCTAGACAAATAATTTTCTTTCTACCTTTTTCTCACCGCCACAAAAAAATGGCAGCCACCCTTTGTGTATTAAAGGCCCAATTCACTAACCCAAGGCATTTACTCCATAAGGTTATAAACAAGAGTAACACCACATCGCATAAAAAAATTTGTAACGCGCATATTTCATTAATGGTTCATCAAATATTAATTAAATCATATTCGTAGAAATTTTAACATATAGATGAATTAATAATAATTTATTTATAATCAAATCCATTATTTATTTTTAAATTTATATTTCACTTTTATAGTTTTACTAGTACATTCATTTTAACATATGGGTATCTAAATCACTTAAAATTTCATGAAATTAGATTTTGTTATCCTCTTAATTAATTAAATTACTATGAATCAAATTCTCAATATTATCGGGGTATTATAGATGGGTCCTCTAGACATGATGGATCTTAGGGACCAAATTCAGTAGTTATTGGGTTAGGGGTTTAATCAGAGGAGTATGTCGTCGTGGGTTGCTCCAAATTTTTTGTCAAGAAGAAGGAAGGATATGTTTGAGACTTTGTATTGATTATCGAGAGTTGAACAAGGTCATCATACGAAACAAGTATTTGTTTCCCCATATTGATGACTTGTTCCACTAGCTGAGGGGTGTTGGGTACTTTTTAAAGATCGAATTAAGATTGCGAAATCACCAGCTGAGGGGTTTGGGAGCACGATGTTTCGAAAATAACATTTCTAACAAGATATGGGTCATATGAGATTTTGGTTATGCATTTTGGGCTGGGGAACATACCAGTTGTGTTTATGGACCTTATGAATTGGGTATTCAGGTATTTCCTAGACCATTTCATGATCGTGTTCATAGATGACATACTAATTTATTCTCGTACTATGAAGGAGCACGCACATCATTTGTGGGAAGTCTTGTAGACATTATGCGACCATCTACTCTATGCTAAGTTCAATAACTATGGTTTTTTGTTATTAGAGGTTCAATTCTTGGGCTACATCGTATGTGAGAGGGGGATATTGGTGGACCCAGTAAAGGTTTCCACGGTGATGGAGTGGGGACAAGCCACAACACCCATACAAGTGTGAAATTTTTTATGATTGGGAGGGCATTACTGTTGGATCATTAATGGGTTCTAAAAAATAGATGGTAACCTAATGAACTTGACGAGAAGGGCATATAATTTATATGGGATGATGCTTGTTAGCAATCCTTTGATGAGTGTAATAACCCTCTCTTCCGATAGCCCATTTTATCCTTAATTACCATGTGTAGTAATTAGTTATTATCTCATAGATGCTGAGTAAATATTAATTTGTTATGTCAAGTCAATATTTACTAATATGTTGTGTAGTTACCTCGTGAGTAGATAAAATGTCCATGTGGTAATTTATTATGTCATAAGGATTTAAAATGACATTTTGGTTTATTATGAAACCGGAAGTAAAATGAGTTATAAAATTTCCAAATGATAATTTGGATAGTGTAGTTAGTCCCGGTAGGTGTGAGATAGTAAAAAAAAGTGCCATATTGTATTTTGGCATTTTGGGGACTTTTGACTGGTTTTGGCTTAAATAGTGTAATCGCATATATTTTATCGCGTATTAGTCACTTAAGTGGGCTTATGGGACTTAAGCCCCGTTTTATTTTCCCACACCTATTCCCTTTCTCCCATTTTTACACAATTGAGCCCTAGAGAGAGTAGAGAGAGGAAGAGAACTTGGGAGAAAAATAGAGATTGGAGCTTGGATTGTTGCTTCCTTCTTCATGAAATCAGATTCTTACCTTGAGGCAAGTAATCTACTTGCAAGTTTATGATTTAAGTAGAATAAATTGCATTGATATTTATGATTTAGAAATGTTAGGGTTTTGGTGGAATTTTGGGTATTTAACCCTTTGAGATTGATTTGGATGATAAATATTACAAATGATGGTAGTTGGGTGTATTTTTGGTGTACTAGTTCCATTAAATGAATTGGGTTTGGATGGTTTTGGGTTGGTTAGAATTTTGGAGTTCAAGACTCCATAGCCATTCTTGGCATTTCCGCAGGGGCGAATCGATTCGGCCCTTAGGGCGAATCGATTCGCATAGATGCAGAGTCCCAGGTCTTGTAGTCCGAATCGATTCGGATTAAGACCGAATCGATTCGGCAAATGCAGAAACCAAATTTTGTTGTCCGAACCGATTCGCTTTCAGAGCGAATCGATTCGCTGGGGCGAATCGATTTGGCCCTTAGGGCGAATCAATTCGGTTCCAGCAGTTTTGGGGTCTTTTTCCTTTTAATTTTCATCCTTATTCTTTAGGATTAGGACCTAGGAAACTTCTTTAACGAAGTAAACTTAGAGTCCTAGAGTAGTTATGGAGTTTGGTCGTTGCCCTGGACTAGAAATGGGTTCATCCGGGGTTTATTTCGGGGAGGTTTCAAGTAATGTTAAGGCATTACTTCTTTTATCCAAACTCTTAGAAGTTTGGAAGTTAGGTACCCTAACTTGGAGACTAGAAGGGCTTATCAACTTACTTGGGCCTTGGAGAATTGTAGGATCATAATGATCATTTGGGGATTTAATCGGGGATTGTAATTTGAGGAATAAATGATAAAATTCTATGGTAATTAGGTTCGCATAAAATGAACCCATAGGTGTTTAAAGATAATAGGTTCAATTTAGAATGAACCCCGTTGTTTAATGACATTAGGTTTAATAAAAAGAACCAATCACATGATTAATGGAAAATGGATTTTTGGAAATAAAATGATGATAAATGTAAATGTTAATTTACTGTTACACACCTCTCTAAATACCATCTTAAGGGAAGTCCGCACGATAGGTGAAGCCCCCTGGCTAGTGAATGCAGGGTGGATATAGTCCTAGGCCATGGGAGCGCTTATGGTTGTATATTTTTCTGCGGGGGTAGGGAGATTCCAGGTTTGGTCTTGGCTACCACGCAGGCTCATGGCCGCTTCCCGACGTATTGCGATAGGTGCCCAGGTTGTCTTATGTTAGGCCCTGGAAGATGATGGTCATTTAGGGGCGCGCTCAGTGGGGAAACCCGGACGGGCGGTCTTAGATATCGTTATATGTATATGATTATAACTATATTTTCATCAAGTTGGACTTGATGGTTGTTAAACGCCACCAAGAGCGTATGAATGCCATAAAGAGCATAAATATGTGCCAGGAAGAGCACGGGAATAATATATGTGCCATATAGAGCACCTGATGTAAAGGATATTCCTAATAAGGAATGGAAAAGATAAAATGGGAAGTTTTAACTAATGAATAGAATTTATAACTTCTTGATTTAGCCAATGATATGGTTTTATTCCTAATAAGGAATGCCTGAAGGAAATGGAAATTGTATTTTATAAGGAAGGGTTTTAACTTAAAGTGCTTTACCTTCAATTCTTGCTTATATTGTAGATAACATGTCATATTATCATCCTCATCATTTATGTATAACTGTTCATATCTAACATGCTTTTTATTCTTCTAGAAATCATATAGAACCCGGCCCTGACCGGTTTACTTTCCTTGTTGTATATATATTCTCGTATCCGCTCAGGTGCTCCACCGCAAGGACGCCCGACTTGACTTTTCCAAGTTCCCTGCACTTTCGACGAGCTGTAAGATCCTGCGGGTTATTACAGGATATTGTATTAGACGCTTTCATTCTTATTATTCTAGATATGATCGGGTCTTGTCCCTGGGGCGTGTGGCCCAAACATTTGTATATGATTAATGATTGTACTATGTAAGATATTTTATATTGTTGTACGTTGTCTTATGTAGCTGTGGACCGACAACTTATTCGGTCCATTGGTATACATTCGTTTTAGTTATATTATATGTTATCTTTTGGAATTCCACTTGCTGTCAGATTGGGTTGTTAGTTTAAATTTTCATAACCGCATTTTTAAAATTTTACACTTTTTGGCAACCCGTTTTCTGATTTATTGGGTGGTTTTTCCCATATACTCAGTTTATTATTGTGATGCTGAGAATGATATCCATCCATGATTCCTGTTACGTTTGAGTATCGGGCTGGCCACCCCTTATCTCGGATTGCGGGTTGTCACAGATGGTATCAGAGCATCAGGTTCTTGAGTACTAGGATCTGTGTGGACTTGTCTCGTTCTACCGTAGCGTTCTTTGATGTAGGGCCTAATGCTAGGACTTCTTATTGCTTATGTTTGCGATTCTCTGCAAGATAGATTGTTTTAACTAGCAATCTAATACAATTGTTCTTCCATCTCAGATGCCGTCTAAGAGAGGTCGCCCGACGAGACGTGTTAAGGTCGTAGAAAAGGAAGTAGGTCCTCCACCGCCACCACAAGGGACTGTTAATGTTGCGGATGTATCAAGCATAGTGGCTGGAGCGGTTCATGCCGCTATGTCCGTAGTGATCCAACATTTGCCATGGGCCCCAGGTGTTCAAGCTCCTACGGGACTTACTCCGTGGGAAAGGGTTAGGGAGTCCTTTCTAAGGGGCAATCCCCCGGAATTCGAGGGAGGTGCGGATGTTATTAAATCCAATCAATGGAAGAAAGACATGCAACGCCACCTTCGAATGATACAATGCAGTGAGGATAAGAAACAAGTCCTTACCACCTTTAAGCTTGTCGGATCTGCGTTACACTGGTGGGAGACGATGACCACCCCAGAGAAAAGAAACACCATGTCAATCACTGAGTTCTGGTCTTTGTTTGATCTTAAGTATTTTCCTCCCGCTGTTCAGAGGGAGATGAAGAGGAAGTTGCAAGATGTAGAGCAAGGGGAGAGGTCTGTAGCGGAGTATGAAGAGGAGTTCACCCGGTTAGCAAGTTTTGTACCAGATGAGGTGACTCCAGAAGAGAGGAAGATCTTAAAGTTTATGGGAGGTCTAAACTGGAGAATCCGAAAACACTTATTGGGTAACCCAGCTTTCCAGAATTTTGGTGAGGTTATGAATGCAGCCTTACTCCATTGCCAGGAGCATCGATTATATATGCAGGGTAGCAAGAAAGCTACTGAAATGAAGCAAGTAGGGAAGCTTGGGAAGTTTATTGCGAGGGGCAATAATAGGCACGGACAAGGTGCTTTACATCCGGCAGATCGGGGTGACCCTGGAGGTAGAGGTCGTCCGGGCCGAGGTTTTTCCCAGTTTAGGAATATCGGAGGTCGAGGTCGGGAGGACATGAAGGGACGGTGCTTCCAATGTGGGGAGGCAGGTCATTACAAGAAGGAGTGTCCTCAGATGATTGGGGGTCAGTTTCATCGGGCTCCACAGCAGCCATGTGTTCTGTTTCCACCTCCGGTACCTATTAGGGTTGTTCCTCCGCAGCAGGGGCAACTATAGTATGGACGTGTTTGTCATGATCGGGAGGCTATGTTTCCTCCAGCCCTGCCGGCACCACCCGTTATTGAGGGTAAGTTTTTACTCAGAGATACGTGAGTTATATGTTATTCGATGCGGGTGTTACGCGCTCATTTGTTTTACGAGCTTTTCTCAGATTTCAGATTTCATAATATCTGCTGAGAGTATTTTCATTAGTATCGAGTTCTACGGGTAATGGTTCGCTCATTCTTTTTTGTTGGTATGTATGTAGGAATTTCTCTTATTAAATTGTGCTTGAGGCCGATTTACTCGTCCTTAACATGGTCGAGTATGATGTGATATTGATATGTGATTGCTATGCCTTATCTCCACGACCAACAAGTTGAGTGGTAGCGTATAGGAGGGGTTCCTTGTTTGGATTTCGCTTCTGCGGGACGCTCCACGCGCGAACCTTAACGACATTGGGAGTGGGGATATACCACCTTTCCTTTATTTTATCTCATATGTATTACGCTCTATCTCCATGATCAACTAGTTAAGTAGGCATGTGACGGAGGGGTTCCTTGATTGGATTTCGCTTTGCGAGACACTCCGCCGCATGAACACTTAACGATGTTGTGAGTGAAGATATGTTATTCTTCCTTTTTATTATATTTTATTCTGTTACTTTATTGTCGGAAGTGGGATTTGAAGGTTTAGCCGAGGATCACGTACTAGGATGATTGATGGCTATTATAGTGCGACTTAGGAGCACTGCATATAGTTCTCTCCTCTGATGGATATGAGGGAGACTGGAGTACGAAATTGAACTGAGACTTCGGGTTATGCCTTTATAGAAGGCTACCTAATGAGATGTATATATGTTTGAGGGCATATAACCCTAGGGTTTCACGAAGGGTGAACGTTGAAATTTTTCTTTAGTTATTTAATTGTTAGTGTGTAGCTATAGGATCTCTTCGGTCCCAAACATGTGTCTTAGACCTGTACCACTCGATGACTGACAACGCGAGGTAGTAGTGTAACGGGAGGGTTCCTTGTTTGGATTTCGCTTCGGCGAGACGTCCCACGCACGAAACTGAGCAAATGTAGGAAGTTAAGAAGGGTCTTGGGCACTAGGGATATACTTAACATAAGGTGTGTACGACTTAGATAGGGTATAGGTAGATAGACTTTAGGATTTTTTGGACGTAGGGTCTTTTAGTATGGTACGTAAGATTAGGAGGGCTGTTGGGAGTTGACCATGACTAAGTCATGCGTAAATTCATATCAAAGGATTGGTTCCATGTTATGTGAAGTGGGAGGATTTCGAGAAGTTAGTGGTTAAGGCCGAAGGAGATGAGGCCTCACGTAGTGGAGTGTTACGGAGGTAGCAAAAGGGTGAATTAACTCGTACCCCTGAGCCATGTGGTTAAGCTCGAAAGTAGATTCCATTAGCAAGTCTCTGCCATGACGGGGAGTGATGATACTGGAGTGTCGATTTATGGTGGATGCGCCTCACAAGTTTAAACTTGTAAAGAGTATTATCCCCTATTTAGTTGAATTCCATCTTGGGGGTGATCGCTGTATAGAAAGAGAGATGCTACTTCCTGGGCAGAATTTAGTCCTTCGTGCGAACAACGTCTTATTTCAAGATAAGTTGCTGATGTAGGAAACAGAACTCTGCTCTTTTGACATTGAGGGTGGGGTACGTTCCCTTAAGATAATTTTGTCCCGAACGGAAGGGACTTAAGTAAAACAGATATGGAATGATCGCGCGGTTCTAACGTTTCAGTTCATCAAGGTAATGACGAAATGTGCTAAGTTGTACGTCGCTAGTATTATTGGCTGGGCATAGGAAGGTTGTTGTACTGCATGGGGTGCCCTTGATTACAGTCCTGACTTGAAAAAGACTTCCTCTTCTCATTCTTGGCAAGTTTCCAAGAAGTCATGGGAATCGAATTATGGTTAATCACTTCTTGTCATTTTCCAGATGGCCAGACCAATAGAATGAACCATATGCTGAGGCATATACTCCTTATATGCGTGCCTAACTTCAAGAGTGATTGGGAACAATGCTTTCCACTCGTTGAATTCGCCTATATAGAATTAGTGTCGATTCATTATTAGGAACGACGCTTTAGAAGAAGCCTTGTATGTTAGGCCTTGTTGATATTTTTCCCCTTGTTGGTTGGAGGTACGAGACGATGAGTTTCTCGTATAACCAAGACCGACGAAAGAGCTGAGTCGATGCGAGAAGAAGGCATCGGGAGTTTGAGCTCAGTCGATACAACATTAGACCAAATGTTGTGGTGAGTATCGCCTGTGAAGGGCGTTATGCGTTTCGAGGAGAAAGGGGAAAACTTGCACCGCATGATGTTGTACCTTTCCTAGAAATGTCGCGGTGGGTCCGGTAGACTATTTGCTCGCTTTATTGAAACATTTTGCGGAAAGTTCATAATTTGTTCCTTGTCTCTCATGCAAGGGAGTACGAAGGATACGATGGTGCCTTTAGGCACATTCCTTTCGAGGTAGAGGCAACTTGACGGTTCTTATTAGAAGTAGACGGTCGCTATTTTAGAGCGTGGAGTTACGTTGGTGTCGTGGGTAGTACCTTGGTGGATGAGTTTTATATATTAAGCAGAGTGTCGAGAAATCGACAGAGGGGCGCGAGGATGACTTGCGGGAATAGTATCCGCACTTCTTCTTGCGACATATATCCGAATTTTAGGGGCAAAATTCCCTCTTAAGGGGGGGAGTATGTAATAACCCTCTCTTCCGATAGCCCATTTTATCCTTAATTACCATGTGTAGTAATTAGTTATTATCTCATAGATGCTGAGTAAATATTAATTTGTTATGTCAAGTCAATATTTACTAATATGTTGTGTAGTTACCTCGTGAGTAGATAAAATGTCCATGTGGTAATTTATTATGTCATAAGGATTTAAAATGACATTTTGGTTTATTATGAAACCGGAAGTAAAATGAGTTATAAAATTTCCAAATGATAATTTGGATAGTGTAGTTAGTCCCGGTAGGTGTGAGATAGTCAAAATAAGTGCCATATTGTATTTTGGCATTTTGGGGACTTTTGACTGGTTTTGGCTTAAATAGTGTAATCGCGTATATTTTATCGCGTATTAGTCACTTAAGTGGGCTTATGGGACTTAAGCCTCGTTTTATTTTCCCACACCTATTCCCTTTCTCCCATTTTTACACAATTGAGCCCAAGAGAGAGTAGAGAGAGGAAGAGAACTTGGGAGAAAAAGAGAGATTGGAGCTTGGATTGTTGCTTCCTTCTTCATGAAATCAGATTCTTACCTTGAGGCAAGTAATCTACTTGCAAGTTTATGATTTAAGTAGAATAAATTGCATTGATATTTATGATTTAGAAATGTTAGGGTTTTGGTGGAATTTTGGGTATTTAATCCTTTGAGATTGATTTGGATGATAAATATTACAAATGATGGTAGTTGGGTGTATTTTTGGTGTACTAGTTCCATTAAATGAATTGGGTTTGGTTGGTTTTGGGTTGGTTAGAATTTTGGAGTTCAAGACTCCATAGCCATTCTTGGCATTTCCGCAGGGGCGAATCAATTCGGCCCTTAGGGCGAATCGATTCGCATAGATGCAGAGTCCCAGGTCTTGTAGTCCGAATCGATTCGGATTAAGACCGAATCGATTCGGCAAATGCAGAAACCAAATTTTGTTGTCCGAACCGATTCGCTGGGGCGAATCGATTCGGCCCTTAGGGCGAATCGATTCGGTTCCAGCAGTTTTGGGGTCTTTTTCCTTTTAATTTTCATCCTTATTCTTTAGGATTAGGACCTAGGAAACTTCTTTAACGATGTAAACTTAGAGTCCTAGAGTAGTTATGGAGTTTGGTCGTTGCCCTGGACTAGAAATGGGTTCATCCGGGGTTTATTTCGGGGAGGTTTCAAGTAATGTTAAGGCAATACTTCTTTTATCCAAACTCTTAGAAGTTTGGAAGTTAGGTACCCTAACTTGGAGACTAGAAGGGCTTATCAAGTTACTTAGGCCTTGAAGAATTGTAGGATCATAATGATCATTTGGGGATTTAATCGGGGATTGTAATTTGAGGAATAAATGATAAAATTCGATGGGAATTAGGTTCGCATAAAATGAACCCATAGGTGTTTAAAGATAATAGGTTCAATTTAGAATGAACCCCGTTGTTTAATGACATTAGGTTTAATAAAAAGAACCAATCACATGATTAATGGAAAATGGATTTTTGGAAATAAAATGATGATAAATGTAAATGTTAATTTACTGTTACACACCTCTCTAAATACCATCTTAAGGGAAGTCCGCACGATAGGTGAAGCCCCTGACTAGTGAATGCAGGGTGGATATAGTCCTAGGCCATGGGAGCGCTTCTGGTTGTATATTTTTCTGCGGGGGTAGGGAGATTTCAGGTGTGGTCTTGGCTACCACGCAGGCTCATGGCCGCTTCCCGACGTATTGCGATAGGTGCCCAGGTTGTCTTATGTTAGGCCCTGGAAGATGATGGTCATTTAGGGGCGCGCTCAGTGGGGAAACCCGGACGGGCGGTCTTAGATATCGTTATATGTATATGATTATAACTATATTTTCATCAAGTTGGACTTGATGGTTGTTAAACGCCACCAAGAGCGTATAAATGCCATAAAGAGCATAAATATGTGCCAGGAAGAGCACGGGAATAATATATGTGCCATATAGAGCACCTGATGTAAAGGATATTCCTAATCAGGAATGGAAAAGATAAAATGGGAAGTTTTAACTAATGAATATAATTTATAACTTCTTGATTTAGAAAATGATATGGTTTTATTCCTAATAAGGAATGCCTGAAGGAAATGGAAATTGTATTTTATAAGGAAGGGTTTTAACTTAAAGTGCTTTACCTTCAATTCTTGCTTATATTGTAGATAACATGTCATATTATCATCCTCATCATTTATGTATAACTGTTCATATCTAACATGCTTTTTATTCTTCTAGAAATCATATAGAACCCGGCCCTGACCGGTTTACTTTCCTTGTTGTATATATATTCTCGTATCCGCTCAGGTGCTCCACCCCAAGGACGCCCGACTTGACTTTTCCAAGTTCCCTGCACTTTCGACGAGCTGTAACATCTTGCGGGTTATTACAGGATATTGTATTAGACGCTTTCATTCTTATTATTCTAGATATGATCGGGTCTTGTCCCTGGGGCGTGTGGCCCAAACATTTGTATTTGATTAATGATTGTACTATGTAAGATATTTTATATTATTGTACGTTGTCTTATGTAGCTGTGGACCGACAGCTTATTCGGTCCATTGGTATACATTCGTTTTAGTTATATTATATGTTATCTTTTGGAATTCCACTTGCTGTCAGATTGGGTTGTTAGTTTAAATTTTCATAACCGCATTTTTAAAATTTTACACTTTTTGGCAACCCGTTTTCTGATTTATTGGGTGGTTTTTCCCATATACTCAGTTTATTATTGTGATGCTGAGAATGATATCCATCCATGATTCCTGTTACGTTTGAGTATCGGGCTGGCCACCCCTTATCTCGGATTGCGGGTTGTCACAATGAGATAAAGGATTGATTGACTTTGGCTCTGATACTTGCATTGCCTCTAGCAGGGATAAATTGTAAGGACATTACGGATGCATCCTTATAGGGACTAGGAGTGGTGATACGACGTAAATATTACGTATTTCACCCGTTAACCTACGCGTTATTAGCCCCCTCGGGTATCTTAATCGCTATATTTATGCTCGTTAACCAGACAACCTCGGATTTCTATGTTAACATGTTTTTCAGGGGTTAATTGAGCTTTTGTAGGTATTTGGAAGCTTAGTATGAAGTTTGGATGCATTCCGGCGAAGTTCCGTACACAATCGCACGCGCAAGGGCAATTTAGTCATTTCACAATTTGGGTAACTGGCCCAATGTCTTCACGAAAGTTGAAGCCCTCTGAACAAGCTTCGCGTGGCCGCAAACGGTGCACGATTCCGAGTCCAAACGAAGAAGTTACGGGCTTTTGAGCGGAAGAGAATTTCATCTCAACCAAAAACATGGGAAAGATTCAAGACCAGCAGGTCCGAATCGATTCGCCCATTTGTGAATCGATTTGGTTGGAGACAGTATGCCAGTTCCTCTGTTTTCGAATCGATTCGAATTCCAGCCGAATCAATTCGAAAACCATTCCGAATCGATTCGCCCCTCCAGCAGCCTCGAGATATTCTCCAACCGAATCGATTCGGCCCAATGCCGAATCGATTCGGCCCTGCTGATATTTGTTTTTCTCCCCTTTTATTTACAATTTTGCCATGGGATTTATTTTGTATAAATACTCTTTCTCTTCATTTTCAAGAACAATCTTCATTTTTAGCTTCGTTTAGGGTTTGGGTTTGGAGAGGTTTTCTTCATTTCTCTTTGGGATGATAACCATTTGGGGTCTGTAAGTTGAACTTTTCATTTCCTTTACCATTAATATAGTTGTTCTGGTTTATTTCCATTGTTGTTGTTTAATTTCATGCTTAGATAATTAGTTTATAGCTTTGTTAATTAGTTTCATTTATGTCTTGCCCTTAGATAAATAGGGTCGGGATTGCATTTCCGCCATTTACGGGTTTGGACCTCGAAAATTAGGTTTTGTGTAAAATTGCGTTTCATTGAAACCGTGTGCATTAAAGTTGGATTTTTATGCGTTTAACTTTATTTGTCACGCAACTTTAGTGTTTATAGCGACAATCCGAATTTAATCCGCGTGCGACCATTTTCCATTAAATGTTTAATCTCGCAACTTTGGCTTAAATTCCTTATTGTGTGATGTTTATGCTTAATTGGATATGCTCGATTAAATTGCTTTAGAGCCTTAACTCTAGTTAGTAGTTGTTTCGATCCGTGTGGTAGGATGCGATCCCGATCCTCGCTTTACTTTTGTGTAGCATAACTTATTCTTTTTCTTTATCACCATTTCCATCATATCATCTTTTACACTTTTATTCTTGAAGTAATTAAACAATTAACATCTAAAATTCAATCACTCTCGTGGATTTCTTACGATACCCGACTTACCGCTGTGCTTGCTTGTTAAGTGTAGTTGTAGCTTAGGTTTTATCTTTGTATCGCGGTGGCGAAACACACGATGACTGTGTCCTCACACGAACACACTTTTACTGCTCGATCAAAATGGCGCCATTGCCGGGGAGTGTGTTTTAGATAGTAATTGTTTTATTATTTCGTAGTATTTTTCCTTTTGTATTTGTATTCTTTGTTTTAACCTTTTTTGCAGGATAGCATATTTGAGCGCTAAGAAACTTTGATTCGCGGTTTCTCACTTTCTTGCTCGGATTCTCCATCTGCAAACAACGAGGTAATCATGTCCTATTATTATAGTTATTACGGTTATTCTAATGATTCATACTTTGGGGATAGTTTTCATGTTTTTCATTTTCAAGATTTTCTTGAAAATGAAAGACTTGAAAACATTTATCGGAATGAAAATCGTTATTGGGAGCTTGAGTTGGATTCATTATTCGAATCCAATGACGATTTTTATTTCATTACTTTCGAAGACGAGTTTCAACCAAATGAGGAGTCCGAGGCTCTTGAGCCGAGGAAGCCTACTTTGGAAGAAACTTTGCTTCTTTACTCCCAAGGTTTGGAAAGCCTAAATGATTCTGGAATGAGACTTGGTGCACTTTGCGATGAGATGAATTCTTATGCACAAAACAACGAGGAGGTGGAAACTTGTGTTTCACCTCAATTTTTCAAAGAATTTCTCATCGAATGTGCATCTTTCTCCCTCGAAATTCAATCTCCTTCTGACGATGAGTCGATTGAGATTGAATTTTTTTCATTACCATATACGTTTTCCGTCATTGAACCATTAGAATTACCGATTGATTCCTATGAGTCGGTACAAACTTTTAAAACTTCAACCCTTTTTGCCGATGAGGACTCTTTACAGGACTTGTTTTCGATGGATGTTATCCCCACGTGTGAACCATCTCCCATTCCATTTGAAAAATCTTTGGGAGATGAGTCAATTTTTCTTGGACCTCTAGTGTACCTTTCCCCCTTGTTATCCAAATCCCCCATCGTCCGCCCAAAATTTCAAATTGGCGATGGTTCACTCTTTTCACCACCCACATGCCTTCCGTTATTCAAACGGAATTCTTATTTTCCGGGAGGCATGTTCTCTTTGGAGGGTCCACCGTTGATCTTTCAAAGTCAAATCCCTTTTTGGGTGGACCCTCAACTATTTTGACTTGTAGTGTATAGTTAGTGTGAAGCCTAAATAGTAGGTTGTAAATAGTTAGCTTTTTAATTTTCTTTCTTTCCTATTTTTATTTCCTTTTTAATTTAGTCTAGTGTAATTAGTTAAATTTTTGTTATTTGTTTTTGCTATGCTCGGTACTAACTTGTTTTGTAGATTCATTTGGACTCGCGCTTATGGAGATCGCTCCAATTTTGGGTAATATCGTTATTTTCCTCTCTTTGTGTTGTGTTCTTAATGCGTATTAAGGACAATGCAACATTTAAGTTAGGGGGTGTAGGATATTCTATCCATTTCATGTGTAGTCCATGGATTTGTTCACATTTAGTTACTGAGTATGCCTTTTTGTGAAAAATTTGAAAATTTTCAAAAATATTTTCTTTCTTTTTTCTCCTTTGTTGCGCATTTTGCCTTGTTTCCAGTGATAAATTTCAATAATTGCCCGATCCAATAGACAACTCAATGATGCATGTTCTCGATTTTAGAAGTTATTAGACTTTAGTCCTTAAATCATTGATATTGTGAATAACTTCATGAATTAAACTTTATCCCATGAGCATATGCACTTTCCTGGTTCTGTTGATTTGGATTAAGATTTTTATAACTCGGTAATCTTTTTTTGCATTGTATATACTTACACCGAGTAAGCTTCGTACCTTTCGTCGTTTGTGAGTGTTATACACTATTCTTTTCTCATTGAAAATGTTGAATTCGTTGGTAATCTCACTAATCTTGCATTTGACCGTTCATTAATTGAGTTCATACTCGAAATGTTTTACTTGAGCATGATTTTCATATATTATTTTGACTTGAGAATTGCGTAAACTATTGGAAATGATCATAGGCACTCTTTGTTATATCACCCACATTAGCCTTGACCTCACCTTATATGTTTCCCTAGTCAACCCCTTTGAGCCAAAATATAGCCTTTCGTTTCATAACCCCATTCCCATAACCAACTCCAAATTGGAGTTTTATCCCATATATACACTTTCCATACCTTTGTTTGGAATGATACTTAGGATTGAATGATGTTATTGTAGTGTGGTTGCAATTTAAGCATATGAGAGTTTGAAAAGTAAAGAAAAGTGATGTGAAAAAAGTGAAGAAAAAGAGAAAGCAAAAAGCAAAAGAAAACAAAAAAAAGAAAAAGTGAGAAAAAGGAAGAAAAGAGAAAGTTGTATATTGTGTATAGTTCAATAATATTTGATTACTCTCCATTTGTTGTATCTAATGTTTGTTTGGAACTTATTTTCCAATTTTGGTATTGCCCGCATTCTTTCCATTATTTCAAGTTTTCATCTCCGAACACTTTGAATCCGTACATATACCTTTCATTTCGTACCTTAACCCCAAACCTACATTACAACCCTATAAAGTCCTATGTGATCTTAGGTTGATGTAATTTAAAAGTTATAATAGTTTTGATAATCTGTGAAAATGCATTTCGCCTCTTTTGATGAGTGGTATCTTTCATTGAGATTACAAGTTTTTCATTTCCTATATAGCGTTCTTCATCTGTGACATGTGCGCGGCCTAATTTCCATTTACATTTACTCTTTATGCCCGCATGTCCCGTGTATTACCTCCCTTTTCATAGTGAACTCATTTGTTGAGCGTAATGCCCGTGAGGATTGAATGTATGCTTGCTTTGATTAGTATCCGGTTTATTTAAGTTTTTACCAAATCATATTTTGCATTTGCTCTCCCCCTCCAACTTTTAAAGTTTCAATTCTACGAGGTGCATTCAACCTGTTAATAACAACAGACTTTAGCTTGAATTCGTTCAATATGCTAATAACATGTTTGAAATCGTCTTCGTTGTTGTTGAGCTTGTCGCATGTTGGGTTGGGCATATTTTGAGGAAACCATATGATGTTTGGGGGTTTCATCCCTGAAAACCCTCACGAGACAACACTCGTCCACTAGGGTAACCTAGGGGTTTAACGGCTTATTGCATATGCTAAATGCTATCGTTCGCCCGCGAAAGTGGCCTTATCTTTTTATTACTTTTTCATCCCATTTTGTACTTGTATCCTGTTTTTTGTTTTCTTGTAGTTCTTGTTATTTCCTATTTCATTGCTAGGGACTAGCAATGTGTAAGTTAGGGGGTGTGATACGACGCAAATATTGTGTATTTCACCCGTTAACCTACGCGTTATTAGCCCCTTCGGGTATCTTAATCCCTATATTTATGCTCGTTAACCGGACAACCTCGGATTTCTATGTTAACATGTTTTGCAGGGGTTAATTGAGCTTTTGTAGGTATTTGGATGCTTAGTATGAAGTTTGGATGCATTCCGGTGAAGTTCCGTACACAATCGCACGCACAAGGGTAATTTAGTCATTTCATAATTTGGGTAACTGGCCCAATGTCTTCACGGAAGTTGAAGCCCTCTGAACAAGCTTCGCGTGTCCGGAAATGGTACGCGATTCCGAGTCCGAAAGAAGAAGTTATGGGCTTTTGAGCGGAAGAGAATTTCATCTCAACCAAAAACAGGGGAAAGATTCAAGACCAGCAGGTCCGAATCGATTCGCCCATTTGTGAATCGATTCGGTTGGAGACAGTATGCCAGTTCCTCTATTTTCCAATCGATTCGGATTCCAGCCGAATCGATTCGAAAACCATTCCAAATCGATTCGGATTTCAGCCGAATCGATTCACCCCTCTGGCAGCCTCGAGATATTCTCCAACCGAATAGATTCGGCCCAATGCCGAATCGATTCGGCCCTGCTGATATTTATTTTTCTCACCTTTTATTTATAATTTTGCCATGGAATTTATTTTGTGTAAATACTCTTTCTCTTCATTTTCAAGAACAATCTTCGTTTTTAGCTTAGTTTAGGGTTTGGGTTTGGAGATGTTTTCTTCATTTCTCTTTGGGATGATAACCATTTGGGGTTTGTAAGTTGAACTTTTCATTTCCTTTACCATTAATATAGTTGTTCTAGTTTATTTCCATTGTTGTTGTTTAATTTCATGCTTAGATAATTAGTTTTAGTTATTTATTCCTTGCTTAATTAGTTTATAGCTTTGTTAATTAGTTTCATTTATGTCTTGCCCTTAGATAAATAGGGTCGGGATTGCATTTCCGCCATTTACGGGTTTGGACCTCGAAAATTAGGTTTTGTGTAAAATTGCGTTTAATTGAAACCGCGTGTATTAAAGTTGGATTTTTATGCGTTTAACTTTATTTGTCATGCAACTTTAGTGTTTATAGCGACAATCCGAATTTAATCCGCGTGCTACCATTTTCCATTAAATGTTTAATCTCGTAACTTTGGCTTAAATTCCTTATTGTGTGATGTTTATGCTTAATTGGATACGCTCGATTAAATTGCTTTCGAGCCTTAACTCTAGTTAGTAGTTGTTTCGATCCGTGTGGTAGGATGCGATCCCGATCCTCGCTTTACTTTTGTGTAGCATAACTTATTCTTTTTCTTTGTCACCATTTCCATCCTATCATCTTTTACAGTTTTATTCTTGAAGTAATTAAACAATTAACATCTAAAATTCAATCACTCCCTGTGGATTTCTTACGATACCCGACTTACCGTTGTGCTTGCTTGTCAAGTGTAGTTGTAGCTTAGGTTTTATCTTTGTATCGCGGCGGCGAAACACACGACTACTGTGTCCTCACACGAACACACTTTTACCGCTCGATCAAAATGGCGTCGTTGCCGGGGAGTGTGTTTTAGATAGTAATTGTTTTATTATTTCGTAGTATTTTTCCTTTTGTATTTGTATTCTTTGTTTTAACCTTTTTTGCAGGATAGCATATTTGAGCGCTAAGAAACTTTGATTCGCGGTTGCTCACTTTCTTGCTCGGATTCTCCATCTGCAAACAACGAGGTAATCATGTCCTATTATTATAGTTATTACGGTTATTCTAATGATTCATACTTTGGGGATAGTTTTCAAGTTTTTCATTTTCAAGATTTTCTTGAAAATGAAAGACTTGAAAACATTTATCGGAATGAAAATCGTTATTGGGAGCTTGAGTTGGATTCATTATTCGAATCCAATGACGATTCTTATTTCATTACTTTCGAAGATGTGTTTCAACCAAATGAGATGTCCGAGGCTCTTGAGCCGAGGAAGCCTACTTTGGAAGAAACTTTGCTTCTTTACTCCCAAGGTTTGGAAAGCCTAAATGATGTTGGAATGAGACTTGGTGCACTTTACGATGAGATGAATTCTTATGCACAAAACAACGAGGAGGTGGAAACTTGTGTTTCACCTCAATTTTTCAAAGAATTTCTCATCGAATGTGCATCTTTCTCCCTCGAAATTCAATCTCCTTCCGACGATGAGTCGATTTAGATTGAATTTGTTTCATTACCATATACGTTTTCCGTCATTGAACCATTAGAATTACCGGTTGATTCCTATGAGTCGGTAGAAACTTTTAAAACTTCTACACTTTTTACCGATGAGGAATCTTTACAGTACTTGTTTTCGATGGATGTTATCCCCACGTGTGCACCATCTCCCATTCCATTTGAAAAATCTTTGGGAGATGAGTCAATTTTTCTTCGACCTCTAGTGTACCTTTCCCCCTTGTTATCCAAATCCCCCATCGTGGGTCACGTTTTATGGACGGTGGGGATATGACATACAAGGACACGAAGAACTATTATTGGTGGGAAGGAATGAAGAAGGACATAATAATTTTATATCCATGTTTTCCACGTGGTGAAGGTGGACCATATGCATCCCGCATGTATTCTATGGCCTCTTGAGATCCCCATGTTGAAATTCGATATCATTTCATTGGATTTTATCATAGGGTTTCCTACATCACAATCGTGGAACGATTCTATTTCGGTAATCATTGACCGATTAACAGAGTTACCTCACTTTTAATCAATTCAAACAGACTTTACATCAGAGTAGTATCCTAGGATTTTCCTTATAGATACTATGAAATTGAATGGGGTAACGTTCAATATTGTATTAGATAAGGACAAGACATTTGTGTCCCACTTTTGGATTAGTTTCTAACAGGCCTTGGAGGTAGAGTTGAGGTCCAATACCTCATACCACCCACAAGCAGATAGTTAAATGAAGAGGGTAAATTTTATGCTGGAGGATATATTGCATATGTGTATCTTAGACTTTAAGGGTAGTTAAGAGAAGTACTTTACCATATTAGAGTTTCCTTAAAACAAAAGATATTAGTTTACTATTAGGATGGCACCTTTTGAGGAGTTATATGGTAGACCTTGTCATTTACCCTCATGTTGGTTCGCGATGGGGGAGAACAAACCTATCGGACCAGAGTTTATTTAGGACACCTTGTGGAAGGTGGAGATGATTTGGTCCATTATTAGGATTGCCAAGATAGACAAAAGAGTTATTTATATGCGGGCAGAAGTCACTTGTACTTTGAGGTCAGGGATCAGATGTTAACTAAGGTGTCTCCTATGAAGGGATTAATGAGATTAGGAAGAAGGTAAAGTTGGGTCATCGATATGTGGGATAATTCTTTACTATTAAGAGGATTGGACTCATTGTGTATCAGTTCGTATTATCAGACTACTTACAAAGGATGCATGATGTATTTCATATTTCTGCATTATGAAGGTTTCTGGGGGATAAGATTGCTTAGAATCATATAGACCTCGACGAGATAGAAATTCAGCCTTATGCGATGTACGAGGAGAGACTCGTAGCTATTTTGGGCCGTATGCATGAAGTCGGGAGACCACAACGAGGATGAGTCGGCATGAAAAAGGGAGGATGATGGGCGAGAGAAATATCTGAAACAATTCTAGTTAGGTACATTTTGAATTTGGAGAATATAATTTCTCTATTTAGGGATAATGTAATACCCTATATTATTATAATAAAATAAAATTAGTAAAATTTAATTAAACAAATCACGGGCAAATGAATTAATTATAATTGCATATTATGTTGATTCATTCACGCATGTTAAAATTTCTTATAGAAAATAATTGTGTGCATATTGAAAATGTGTATGTTGGGTAGGAATAGTGTGCATAATGGATATCTGGTGTTCAATATAATTGAAAATGTGTATACTAGGTAAAAAAAGTTTAGGCATGTTTCGCGATGGCTTGGGGACCCATTTAGGTATCTTAGACATCTAAAATTGGGCTAGACGTATGCATATACCATTTGGAGAATTGTTGCGGAAATGCGATTATTTCTTCGTGTTCATTTGGAGGCCAAAGTATTGAGGTTATTGGGTTACTCGGGATTAACACCCATTATAAGTTAATCAAGTGTTAAGAAAACTCCTTTAATTCACCAAAACTTAGCCTGGAAGTCCCATATTCATAGAGAGAAGTTACAAAGGCCAATAGATGGAAGAACATTAAGGATCCAAGAGGATAGACACTCAATCCTCAATATAAGAAAAGAATTATCTTGCTAAAATCAACTTCCAGTATACTTGTTGATTCAATGATGTATTTTATCATGTAAATTCTGGGTTAAAATATATAAATTGATGATGATAGGATGAGATGAAACCTTATGTATATATAAGAACAAATATAAAATTTATATGAATTGGTAATTGATAATTTGATAAGAAACTCAAAAATTTGATGATTATATTGATATGGAGAGAAATCTTAGAATTTCATGTTGTAGGCATGTCAAATCTAATGTGAATTAATAATAAATAAAGGTTCTTCAATGGATTAAAAGAGAAAAGGTTCAATCATGAAAATTAGGGTTTTTGTATTGAACAATTCTTAAGAAAAGTACCGAATGAATTTGATACATTTTAGGTAAGTTTTTCATGTTGAAAATTGTTGTTTCATGATGGGAAATTGTTTAGAGTTCAAACTTAAGGGTTTGGTGAAGGTTAGAGGTGTTTTGGTTGAAGGGAGAAGACTAAATCATGTCATTGGTTGTCAAGGAAGTCGGTTGAACCGGATAAGTTCTCTGGTAGGGCAAACCGATTAGCTAATCGAACCGGTTTGGCTAGCCAAGTGAACCGGCTTGGTTTAACTGGATGGTCCCCCAGTGGTTGTTATTTTTTGAGGGTCATTTATGGTGTGACATGACGTATGGAGTCCGGAACATAGAATTTCACTTCTGGGAAAAAGATGGGAGGATAGTAAAGACCTTAACCAACTCGTAGACAAATTTCCCATGAAAGTTGGATTACTATTAAAATGGGAAAATTAACGATTAACTAGATGGTTAATTATTAAATTGAAATTATTTATTGACGACTAAGTCGTACATCTTGGGTGTAATTATAGAGTAATTACCTATACATAATATGTGATAAAAATATGTATTTATTTATTTGTGTAGACATTCCCATATTCGTGGATGGTCCTATCGATTAGGGTTACGTGCATTTTGGCACTGTAACACAAGTCGACACAGGTGGGCTAGGCGTTGTGTAGGTCATTACCTTAGGTACTACGTAACAATGCAACTTATGAGAGGTAGGTATAGATGATATCCATTGTCAACGTTGGGTCTAGACTGTAAAATGGTGTACTACGTAGGGACCACCATACTTGTATGTGTTTTGTCATGTCCATTAGGATGAGGGGATCCTACGAACATACCGATATAGCAAGAGTGGGACACTGAGGGTAGGTGCGTTTACATGTCGTATATATGTAAGGACATATACATAATCATTTGATTTAACTCAGATACACTAATTAGTCTAATGACATGAATAACTAGTTATGAACCAAATATTATGTAAATGCATAATAGATGGTTATGTCACTTTTTTGGGTCATATTATTGGGGTACTCTAGGAAATGGGAATACATATATGGAAAATTAAATTCGGTATATGAATTATACTAGATGAATAGTGTGTTAATTATTCTTACGATTGTCTGTCTTTTATGATTGGGGAATTGAGTTGATATGCATGTAGTATTACACTTAGGTGGGAGGGTGATGTACTCAGCGCATGCGAGTCTTGGATGATGGTTGATAAGCACCCAAAACTGTACAATTTATACCCCAAATAGTGTATTTTAGTTGCTAATTCTCGGAAATTTGGGTCTTATGCGCTTAAGTGTTTATTTTGTAGGTCAATTGTGCATTGTAGTCTTCAAACGCTTAAATCAAGGAAATTGTGTGCAATTTGGAGCTAATTATACCCAATCACATAACCTTAGCCTACCTTAAACCTAAGCCTTATCCTGTCCCAAATCCGTGTGTGTGTTTGATTTTTTCCTTTTTATTTCTTTTATTTCTTTTACTTAAATTTTTAGTTTGAGTCATTTTTATTTTTAGGATTTATTTTAGATTTATTTTCTATGTTTTATTTTCTATTTTTACCTTTATTTGTATAATTTTATTTTATTTTGATTTTGATTAGTTTTAAGTTTTAGTTTTATTTTATTTTATCTTATATTATTAGGATTAGATTTTTTAGGATTTATTTATTCTTAGTTTATTTTACAATTTTTTTTTATTAGGACTTTAGTTTTAAATTTAATAGAGTTACATTTTTCTTTTCATTTCTTTTTAGTTTTAATTTTTTTTATTTTGCGTCTTTATTTTATAGGAATTTAATTTTTATTTTTAATTTTAATTGTTTTTAGTTAATAGTGTTTTTTTTAGGAGTTCAAATTAAACACACACACATTATCCATTCCACTTTCTACACCATTCCGCCTCCCTCACCAATTAGAGCATCATTCTTATAGGGCCCTTGTTGCCCTCACCTTCCGGCTCAATAAGGCCCGTTATCGATACCTATTCACCCTCACCCACACCTCACTCTCCTACACCCTCATCACACACCAACCCACCCCAACTCATCTTCTCCAACAAACCACCCACCTACTATTCATCTTCTTCCCCATCCATTTCTCTCTCCTCTCTCTTCCACCATTTTCATACCCAACATCACTCTCTCTCTCTACCTCTAAACTACCATAAACACCATACCCTTTATCTCCGCCAGCGAACCTCTCTCTCCCCACCGCCGACCTTGCCTCACCCAGCCGACGGCGACCTTTACCCGACCACCCCCCCCCCCCCCTCTCTCTCTACCGATCGCAACCCCACCAGCCTCTACCCACCTGCCATCTCCGTCCAGCAACCCATCTCTCCCTCTCACCAGTCCGCCGACCTCCGATTACCCCTCTCGGCGGGCCCTCTCCTTCTATCCCTCTACCCACTTTGAAGCCCCCATCGGCGATGAACCCGGACCTACCAAGAATCCACCTGCTCCATACCCGGTCGCCACCTACCTCCGACCTGAACCAAATCCCACAAATCCAAACCCATCTCACCTTATACCCATTTTCAAAGACCCATTTCCCTTTTGCTCCAAACCCTTGCACGATTTTCTTTACCTGCCAACAAAACCAAAGACCAAAATAAACCAACTAAATGCCCATGTGCCAATAAAAACACCTAACCCCCATTTTACCCATAATACCCTTTCTTAATACTTTTCCAAAATTATCCCTCTAACCTCACAACCCACATGCTCCCATGTGCACCCAAATGCACATTTAACCTAAATCATATTTTTTCCAAATACACTCACCCACATGCTCCCCTCACCATTCCCATGTTCACCCAAGCCAATTCCCAAAAATACCCACATGCTCCATGTGTCTACTATATATTGAAGAAGAAGCCCATTTGCAAAATATCTCTCAAATTAGTTTTAAGCTAGGTGTGATAAAATTCTCCCCACCCCTCTATGTTGAGTATTTGCATTTTTAGCAAATACCTCAATATAGAGGTATGTGTTGAAAATTATCTCTAGGATAAAATTCACCCCACCCCTCTATTATGAATTATTGTATTTTTAGCAATTAATTCAAAATAGATTGATGTAGTGAAATTTATCCCTTATGGGAGGTAAATTCTAACCCATTCATTTATGTTGAGATTTTGCATTTTTAGCAATTATCTCAATATAAATTAACCATCTAGAATTTATTTATTTGGGTGAATTCTAATGTACAATTTTATAATTTTAGGATTTGCATTTTTAGCAAATCTCTTTAATTATTTAACTGTCCATTATGAATTCATCCCATATCCTTTTAATTTTTAGTTTGTAATTTTTAGTTTAGATTCAATAAATACATGAGTGAGGAATTATGATTGAGAGATTTTTGATGTGTAATTGAGAGATTGTTGATGCAAATGAAGATTCCATTTCAATTCAAGGCTCAAATTTGTTTGATGTATTCCTCTCTTATTACTTTTATCTTAATCATCTCGTACTTTCAATTGTTTATCTTATATTTTTGGATGATGATTATTGAGGGCTAATCTCCCATTTATGGGATGATATTTTGAATCCCTCATGAATCCAATTTAGTTAGTTTACTTTTTAGCACAATTTTATTTACCTCATTTTTTTATTAGCTTTTACTTCTTAATTAGTAGTTATAAAAATTAGTATATAGTTAGTTAATTAATATTCCCTTGAAAAATCCATAAAAATAGAAAACGTAAAATAGAAAAATATAATAAAATGCAAATGAATCTATATATATGTCCTCTCCAATTTTTTGTTTCACCCTTGGATATGGATTGACTCCCTTACTTACCCTCTATACTAGTTTTGTTATAATTTTGTAGGTTCAAGGGAATTTTTGATGGATAGAGAAGTTGCAACAACGACATAACTCTACAAGAGAAGAAAAGCAAGTTATCAAATGGCGTCGTTGCCGATCTTTGGAGCTTGAAGCACTTGGAGAATTTCCTATTTGTGATTCATTTGTATTGCACTTTTTATTTTATTTTTTTTGTACCATTTTTTTCATTTATTTAGAAGGCTTTTATTAAAACTCTATTACTTGGCTTGTATTGCGGTGCATAGGACACCATTTATTTTTCATTTAAATTTGTAATAAATTGAAGCCAAGCGTGATAGGGAAACCGGACAAGGTAGAGAGAGGGCGTCCATTGGCGATGATTTAGAAGCCTCTCTACCTTGGGTCGGTAGGACTCCCGGGGACGACTGAGATAGGCGCGATCTCCCCCCGGTCGACTCAAAATATTCGGCACCCCACGGCGTAAAAACCGTGGGAGGTATATTTCTTACACCCTCGCGCCTCTCCTGTTAGCGGGTCAATTCTTTTGTGTGCTCTTGTGTGCTCTTATTTGATTTTATTCTCGCATTTATTTTCATTGGTGTGATAAATTAATTGACTAAGACCTACGCCCGGTCACTCACGAGAAGGGATTTCATCACCCAACTCACTCGCTTACCATTGTGTGCTACACTAGCCATCACTAAATTTAAAATCAATCAACTAGGTAGCCCACTAGGAGAATATTTTTCAAAGGCGATCACTCAGATAATTCTGTGATTTTTTATCGCCCACGGACTTAATTAAAATTTGACTACCCTCTCACTAAATTTAAAAATAAAAATTGGCTATGTGCTAGTTAGGAAATTTTCTTCACTTGTATGTGTGTCGAATTCATTTTTTTGGTAGTCGATCTTAGTTAGTTCGTCCAATTCAAAGAGTCCACATTTTTTCCCCACCTTTTCTTCTAAAAAAACAAAAAAAAATATCCAAAAACATTTTATTTCTTCCAACAAAAAAAAAATCCAAAAACATTTTCCTCATTTATTTTTTTTTTATAAAAATCCAAAAATATTTTCTTTCCTTTTGAAAAAAAACAAAAAAAAAATCCAAAAATATTTTTTTTCCTTTCATTCTCTAAAAATCCCAAAAATATTTCCTTTCTTTTTCAAATTATTTAAAAACCACAAAAAAAAAAAGAGAAAATCTTGAAAATAAAAAAAATAAGGCCGTGATTGGTGTTTCTTCACCCTCACCTTTGTCAAATTATCCAACAAGACTGACGCTTCAGTCTTGTTTGGGGGAGATTCTCATCACCCAATTTTTCTGCCACCCCGCACTTTCGTAGTTCCTATCCTTATGTGAGAATGGTTCAGTCTGGCTGAAGACATTAAACTTAGCGCTACCGGGAGGCAGCCCGCATTTCTTGTACTAGTCTCATCCTGTTTGGGGGTGGTGTTTCACATCACCCTATGCTTTCCCTGTTATAGACTTGTACATCATTTTTTTTTCTTATCACTTACTGAGGTTTATTCTTGCATTCATCTGTCCACTTCATTAGCAGTTCATTCTGGTAATCTCTTTTCTACCTTATGCTCTCAATTTTAAAAATCATTTTACCTAACATCGAGGACGATGTTCCTTTTTGTTTGGGGGTGGGGAATTTTATCAAAATCATACCTCCTTTGAAAAATTTTGAGTTTTGAACCTGATTTTTAAAATTTCGTGCAGTTTCTTTCATCTCATCATTGATGTGAATTTTCAATCATCCATCATTTTAAGTCTAGGAATCAAGCTAGAGAATATTTTTATCTAAATAGCTTATATAATACGTATCAAGGCATATTGCACTATGAATTTCTAGACCCAACAAAATTTGCGCACTTATCACGTCATTACGTTTAGAGTTGAGGAGTACTACAATTCTAAAGAGAACCTTAAGGATCACTAGTGGAGACTTTAGCCCGTGAGATTCGTGCCTTTCACCTTTTTGAGAGTTTTACGCAATCTCCGAGTCACAAGTTGATTCAACTTCATTTGGGTCCGCATTTACTTCGTTGCATGATCTCATTATCCTTCATAAAATCTTGGCTTGATCAATGAGAATGACATCTTTTTCGAGTTATAAGAAACACGTGTCTTGAAATTTGTCCCGATCACTAGATTTTCACCACACCTTCACTCATACACCAACCAAATTTCATTTATCATACATTCATACACCTTCCATTTTCCATATCATCACCATATACCATACCGCCCATTTCCATATCCACAGAGAATAGTGTTGAAAGTAAAAGGAGAAGATCCGTCACAGAGAGTGTTTGCATTTTTAGCGAATATCTCTCCCAAAGACGATTCGGATGGAGAAAAATTAAATACAAATCTATGTTGGAGTTATTTGTATTTTTAGCAGATTTATCTCATACATTGAATATTTTTTCTAAATAGCTTATGTAATACATAACAAGGCATTTTGCACCATGAATTTCTAGACTCAACAAAATTTTCGCACTTATCACGCCAATACGATTTAGAATTTAGGAGTACTACAATTCTAAAGAGAACCTTAAGGATCACTAGTGGAGACTTTAGCCCGTGAGATTTGTGCCTTTCACCCTTTTTGAGAGTCTTATGCAATCTCCGAGTCACAAGTTGATTCAACTTCCTTTGGGTCCGCACTTAAATTGTTGTATGATCTCATTATTCTTCATTTTTGGCTTGATCACTGAGAATGACATCTTTTTTGAGTTGTAAGAAACATGTGTCTTGAAATTTGCCCCGAATACTAGATTTTCATCCATACACCTACCACTTTTCCCCATATCATATTCCCATCACATTCCCATGCTTTCCCATATTTCATATATATTCCCCTCACCATCCATATATTTCCCCTCACCATCACCTATCATCTCCATTCACATTTCATCCATTACAAATTTTTTGAGAAAAAGAGTGTGATTTCAAAATATACATGTCTTAAGTGTTGGTTTGAAAAGTGAGAGAAAAACAAAAAATAAAAATAAAAAATATAATAAAATGCAAATGAATCTATATATATGTCTTCTCCAATTTTGTGTCTCACCCTTAGATTTGGATTAACTCCCTTACTTACCCTCTACACTAGTTTTGTTATAATTTTGTAGGTTCAAGGGAATTTTTGAAGGATACAGAAGTTGCAACAACGACAACAATCTACATTAGAGGCAATTTTTCTTTTCATCAAATGGCACCGTTACCGGGTATGCTAAAAGCAAGTTATCAAATGGCGTCGTTGCCTATCTTTGGAGCTTGAAGCACTTGGAGAATTTCCTATTTGTGATTCATTTGTATTGCACTTTTTATTTTTATTTTTTTTTGTACCATTTTTTTTCATTTGTTTAGAAGGCTTGTATTAGGACTCTATTACTTGGCTTGTATTGTTGTGCATAGGACACCATTTATTTTTCATTTAAATTTGTAATAAACTGAAGCCAAGCGTGATAGGGAAATCGGACAAGGTAGAGAGAGGGCGTCCATTGGCGAGGATTTAGAAGCCTCTCTACCTTGGGTCGATTGGGCTCCCGGGGACGACTGAGATAGGCGTGATCTCCCCCGATCGACTCAAAATTTTCGGCACTCCACGGCGTAAAAATCATGGGAGGTATATTTCTTACACCCTTGCGCCTCTCCTGTTAGCAGGTCAATTCTTTTGTGTGCTCTTGTGTGCTCTTATTCGATTTTATTCTCGCATTTATTTTCATTGGTGTGATGAATTAATTGACTAAGACCTACGCCCGGTCACTCACGAGAAGGGATTTCATCACCCGACTCACTCGCTTACCATTGTGTGCTACCCTATCCATCACTAAATTTAAAATCAATCAACTAGGTAGCCCACTAGGAGAATATTTTGCATAGGCGATCACTCAGATAATTCCGTGATTTTTTATCGCCCACGGACTTAATTAAAATTTGACTACCCTCTCACTAAATTTAAAGATAAAAATTGGCTATGTGCTAGTTAGGAAATTTTCTTGACTTGTATGAGTGTCCAATTCATTTTTTTGGTAGTCGGTCTTAGTTAGTTCGTCCAATTCAAAGAGTCCACATTTTTCCCCACCTTTTCTTCTAAAAAAAAACAAAAAAAAAATATCCAAAAACATTTTCTTTCTTCAAACAAAAAAAAAATCCAAAAACATTTTCTTCCTTTATTTTTTTTATAAAAATCCAAAAATATTTTTTTTCCTTTCATTCTCTAAAAATCCCAAAAATATTTCCTTTCTTTTTCAAATTATTTGAAAACCACAAAAAAAAAGAGAAAATTGTAATACCCCGTACTTTTGTCTATATTTATTTTTGGGATTAATTAATTAATTGTGAATTAATTGGAAATTAATCCGGGTAAAATACTAGCGAGTTGTGAGTTGGTATTTGACTATATTGAGCATATATGATGTTATATGAATATTGAATTATGAATTTGTCGTGAGATTGATATACGGCAATTTGGTCATTTTATTGGGACGCGTGTGACAGTCGCGTCAGGATATAAATATTTTGATTATAAAAGTGAATTTAAATTCTTTAAACCGTATGGTCGTTTTGAGTGCGCCAACGCGTACGGAAGGGTCGAGATAGTCGTAAAACACTAGCCGGGGGTTTAGTTTGGGTCCCGGGGTATTTTTAGGCCATACCAGCAACATAAAGGGTATTTTAGTAATTTTGTATTTTTGGAGAATTAAAAGTGACGAAAATTTAGAGTTTTAATCTGATTGGGAATTGACCCACTAAGCCACTAACCAACCCATATTAACCCAATAAGCTACGGGAGTTATCAATTTAGGTTTCCAACTTTCCCAAAGAAAACCCTAGCCACCATAGCCACCTTTGGAGAAGAAAGCTTGGAGAGGGAGAGAAAGAGAAGGAATTCTGCAGAAATCTTTTCAAAAATCAACACCAAATCCAGAGACAATCAAGGCAAGTGATTTAATTACATTTAAATTCATAGAAAGTCCTTTCCATGTTAGAAAATTTAAGAATTCCAATTGTTCTTGAAAGATGAATGAAAACCCATGTTAATTGGATTTAGAACTTGAATATTGAGGATAAATTGCATGTAGAACCATATAGAGATGATTATTCTGGTATTAGTATACGTGGGATGTAACAAAAACGGATCTAGAATGGACTAATTGATGATTACAAATTCTAGGGTTTATGTTCTTGAATAATTGGGGAAAAAGTATAGAGATTTGTATATTGATTGATGTTAGGGTGATTTAATCCTTTAAAACGTGTTAGGAGGTGACTATAATATGTTTAGGGTTGATTAGAGACCTTAAAACAATCATTGGGACTAATTTTAGAGGATATTTGAGGAGTAAAATTGATGTAAAACGAAGAAGGAAAAATCTGAGCTCGAACTGGTCGTTCGTTAGAAGAGCCTCCCCAGGTCGTTCGAACGAGCTTCTAACGAGTTGACCAGTCGCTTCTAACGAAAAGGAATTTCATTCGATACTCGTTCGAACGAGATCTCATTAGAAGGTACAGTTCGTTCGAACGAACTGGATCTCGTTCGAACAACCTCTTTCGAACGAGACTTCTAACGAGCTGACAGTTGGATCTCGTTCGAACAGCCTCGTTCGAACGAGACTTCTAACGAGCTGGCAGTTTGGGCCTTTTTGGCCTGTTTTGATTTTGGGAGTCCCGTAAACTTGTTCGAGGGTAGAGTTAACATTCCTTTGATGATGTATTGATAGATTTGGGACTTTTGGGTGATTATGAGGAGTAAATTATATACGGGGGATTTAAATCAATGATTCGTTTGGGTTGAGACGTGAGTGTCTACTACGACGTGAGAATAGATTATGGCGCGTATGATTATAAACCAGAAATCGTATAAAGTGTGTAAATTATAGATTGGTACGAGAATGAGAATAGTACTACAATTAAACTACGAGATTACTAAGACGTGTGTTTACTTAGTATTGGTATATAAATTGTGTGTATGACATACCTACCATACCTGCTATCACGGGAGGTTTGCGTTCACTTAGGGCCCTCTAATCCTTGTGTTGCCCGGATTTAGACTGGTTACCTTGATGAACATAGGTCATAGAAAGACTTATTGGGATATTAATAAGTCCGCAGATCGTGGGAGCGTAGGTATGTGCGTGACCCATGTGATGTGACTGTGTTCGCCTCCATTATTTGTGAACTATTCCTGAGAGATTCGGAATATGTAATCCTTATGTACGTGATGTACCGGGATTGATAGCAGAGTATGTGTGCACCGCAGCTTAGTTCTCGGGGTGCTTGTATTGTATATTTATGATGTGAATAATATACACCTAATTAATGGGAACCTTCATATTAATGTTGTGAATATAATTACGGTATTGTTTCGAGAAAAATAGAACGGGTTAGCTGATAGTGAAATATATTGCATATTGAGCATCTGAGTTTACGTTAAACTCCTATTTAATTACGAGTGTTATAATGTTAATAGAACCGAGTAATAAGGGTAGGACCTATGACAGTCTAGCTAGATATGATGTCACTTAGCTAGTGGTTTGTGTCGTTGTAGATGGGTACTTACGTTAGGAGTGCACAGTTAGACGAGAGGTGAGAATATCATGTGAGTGCACGTCCTAATATGTACTTTGCATTTAATGTTTCAAATGTTTTTAAAGCACTTGCAGGTTTTTAAAATATCTCCACATTCGGGCTCTGACCCGTTTGCTTTCAAATCTATTTTTTCTTGTAAAACCATTTTAGGTGCCCAGCCACAAGGACACCATGCATAGGATACTCATTCAGGTGACGAGCTGTAGCTGTTTGTGGAAGCTACTGGGATTTGCTTGTAGACGCTTCTATCTTTTGGATTCCAGAGTCATTATCTATCAGTTGTAGGGCATGTTGCCCATTTCTATTAGATACATCTTTCCATTACAGTTTTTCAGACTTTGGCTTGTATTGTTTTAGTATTCGGTTTACTTATTTCAGTTGTGGGATTGTAGTGAGGAGTTTTTCCTCCAGACTTTATTTAAATTATGTGATGGTTGCTCTATTTACTTCTTTATGGTGAATGGTGTTATTTATTCTTCATTACACTTGTTGCATGTTAATCAGACTTAAATTAAAATTTGGCAACTTACTTTTTAAATACTAGGTGGTTAGTAATCATTAAAATGTTTTCTTCAGTGATGCTATTAACTGGACCAACCGGGCATTTTGAATTAATTTAATAAAGGAGTAGCTACCCGGTATTTAATTAGTCGGGGTGTCACAAAAATCTTGAAAATAAAAAAAATAAGGCCGTGATTGGTGTTTCTTCACCCTCACCTTTGTCAAATTATCCAACAAGACTGACGCTTCAGTCTTGTTTGGGGGTGATTCTCATCACCCAATTTTTCTGCCACCCCTCACTTTCGTAGTTCCTATCCTTATGTGAGAATGGTTCGTTCTGGCTGAAGACATTAAAACTTAGCGCTACCGGGAGGCAGCCCGCATTTCTTGTACTAGTCTCATCCTGTTTAGGGGTGGTGTTTCACATCACCCTATGCTTTCCCTGTTATAGACTTGTACAACATTTTTTTTTCTTATCACTTACTCAGGTTTATTCTTGCATTCATCTGTCCACTTCATTAGCGGTTCATTCTGGTAATCTCTTTTCTACCTTATGCTCTCAATTTTAAAAATCATTTTACCTAACATCGAGGACGATGTTCCTTTTTGTTTGGGGGTGGGGAATTTTATCAAATTCATACCTCCTTTGAAAAAATTTTAGTTTTGAACCTGATTTTTAAAATTTCGTGCAGTTTCTTTCATCTCATCATTGATGTGAATTTTCAATCATCCATCATTTTAAGTCTAGGAATCAAGCTAGAGAATATTTTTTTTCTAAATAGCTTATATAATACGTATCAAGGCATATTGTACTATGAATTTCTAGACTCAACAAAATTTGCGCACTTATCACATCATTACGTTTAGAGTTGAGGAGTACTACAATTCTAAAGAGAACTTTAAGGATCACTAGTGGAGACTTTATCCCGTGAGATTCGTGCCTTTCACCTTTTTGAGAGGTTTACGCAATCTCCGAGTCACAAGTTGATTCAACTTTATTTGAGTCTGCATTTACTTCGTTGCATGATCTCATTATCCTTCATAAAATCTTGGCTTGATCACTGAGAATGACATCTTTTTCGAGTTGTAAGAAACACGTGTCTTGAAATTTGTCCCGATCACTAGATTTTCACCACACTTTCACTCATACACCAACCAAATTTCATTTATCATACATTCATACACCTTCCATTTTCCATATCATCACCATATACCATACCGCCAATTTCCATATCCACAGAGAATAGTGTTGAAACTAAAAGGAGGAGATCCGTCATAGAGAGTGTTTGCATTTTTAGCGAATATCTCTCCCAAAACCGATTCAGATGGAGAAAAATTAAATACAAATCTATGTTGGGGTTATTCGTATTTTTAGCAGATTTATCTCATACATTGATGCGTATTTGGAAAAAAAAAAAAAAATATATATATATATATATATATATATATATATATATATATATATATATATATATATATATATATATATATATATATAAAAAAGAAAAAAAAGTAAAAAAAGAGATAATCTATCATAGAGAGTGTTTGCGTTTTTAGCGGATATCCCTCCCAAAGCTGATTCAAATTGAGAAAAATTAAATACAAATCTATGTTGGGGTTATTTGTATTTTTAGCAGATTTATCTCACACATTGATGTGTATTTGGAAAAGAAGAAAAAGAGAAAGTTGCAGTCAAGAAATAAATACATTTGTTCGTCTATGAGTGATACACTCTTCTCAAATATCCACCACCCATCCATCATATCATCATCCCATCCTATCGTACCTCACCTCATCCCACATATCCCATTTCATTTCCCCCTCACCCATATACATACATGTGCCCCTAGGTGTTCGGGCAAATGATAGTCAACGTTGTGAATAACTCGACGTTCTCACTATAGTGATTAACATTCTTTCATGAGATAAATTTATTTCTATATGTTCGTTCTTTCTTATGTGTGTGTGAGACGTTTGAACTTTCTTACATTTACTCACCTCCTCACACACAAGAGCGATACAGTAACCCATATCTCGAGAGTTCATTTGAGATAGTTATATCTAGTGAGATTTGAAGTTGAAGCGTTGATTCCGACAAGGCAATCTAGGAATTACTCTTGTGACACTCTCGACCCGTTTTGACTGATTCACACTACACACGTTGAGTTCTAGAAAGGATGTGCCTTGAGTATTTACTTAGCTTAATCTTTTCACACATTCTAGCTTGAATTTCTGAAATCATTTATCTCATGATGGATTGTGCGATTATTATATGTCTAATAAGAGATTGACTGCCATTTAATAAATCTTTTGCAAATAAGAATTTTGTGGGTATATTCTCTGCAAACCCTCACGAGACACAACTCGTCCTGTAGGGCAACCTATAGGTTTAAAGGCTTGTTGCACATGCTAAGTGCAATCGCAAGTGCCCGCGAAAGTGGTACACTTTTGGTTACTTATTTGTCTCTTTCTCTCTATCTTATTGCTCGAGGACTAGCAACGCTCTGTTTGGGGGTGGTGTGATAAACACCCAAAACTGTACAATTTATACCCCAAATAGTGTATTTTAGTTGCTAATTCTCGGCAATTTGGGTCTTATGCGCTTACGTGTTTATTGTGTAGGTCAATTGTGCATTTTAGTGTTCAAACGCTTAAATCAAGGAAATTGTGTGCAATTTGGAGCTAATTATACCCAATCACATAACCTTAGCCTACCCTAAACCTAAGCCTTAGCCAGTCCCAAAACCGTGTGTGTGTTTGATTTTTTCCTTTTTATTTCTTTTATTTCTTTTACTTAAATTTTTAGTTTGAGTCATTTTTATTTTTAGGATTTATTTTCTAGGTTTTATTTTCTATTTTTATCTTTATTTGTATAATTTTAATTTATTTTGATTTTGATTAGTTTTTAGTTTTATTTTTATTTTATTTTATCTTATTTTATTAGGATTAGATTTTTTAGGATTTATTTATTCTTAGTTTATTTTACAATTTTTTTTATTAGGACTTTAGTTTTAAATTTAATAGAGTTACATTTTTCTTTTCATTTCTTTTTAGTTTTAATTTTTTTTATTTTGCGTCTTTATTTTATAGGAATTTAATTTTTAGATTTTTACTTTTAATTTTAATTGTTTTTAGTTAGTAGTGTTTTTTTTTGGGTTCAAATTAAACACACACATATTATCCCTTTCCACTTTCACACTATTCCACCTCCCTCACCAATTAGAGCATCATTCTTATAGGGCCCTTGTTTCCCTCACCTTTCGGCTCAATAAGGCCCATTATCGATACCTATTCACCCTCACCCACACCTCACTCTCCTACACCCACATCACACACCAACCCACCCCCACTCATCTTCTCCAACAAACCACCCACCTACTATTCATGTTCTTCCCCATCCATTTCTCTCTCCTCTCTCTTCCACCATTTTCATACCCAACATCACTCTCTCTCTCGACCTCTAAACTACCATAAACCCCATACCCTTTATCTCCACCAGCGGACCTCTCTCTCCCCACCGCCGACCTTGCCTCACCCAGCCGGCGGCGACCTTTACCCGGCCACCCGCCGGCCCCCCCTCTCTCTCTTTACCGATCGCAACCTCACCAGCCTCTACCCACCTTCCATCTCCGTCCGGCGACCCATCTCTCCCTCACTCCAGTCCGCCAACCTCCGATTACCCCTCTCGGCGCTCCCCTCGCCTTCTATCCCTCTACCCACTTCGCAGCCCCCATCGGTGACGAACCCGGACCTACCAAGAACCCACCTGCTCCAGACCCGGTCGCCACCTACCTCCGACCTGAACCAAATCCCACAAATCCAAACCCATCTCACCCTATACCCATTTTCAAAGACCCATTTCCCTTCTGCTCCAAACCCTTGCACGATTTTCTTTACCTGCAAACAAAACCAAAGACCAAAATAAACCAACTAAATGCCCATGTGCCAATAAAAACACTTAACCCCCATTTTACCCATAATACCCTTTCTTAATACTTTTCCAAAATTATCCCTCTAACCTCACAACCCACATGCTCCCATGTGCACCCAAATGCACATTTAACCCAAATCAGAATTTTTCCAAATACACTCACCCACATTCTCCCCTCACCATTCACATGTTCACCCAAGTCAATTCCCAAAAATACCCACATACTCCATGTGTCTACTATATATTGAAGAAGAAGACCCATTTGCAAAATATCTCTCAAATTAGTTTTAAGCTAGGTGTGATAAAATTCTCCCCACCCCTCTATGTTGAGTATTTGCGTTTTTAGCAAATACCTCAATATAGAGGTGTGTGTTGAAAATTATCTCTAGCATAAAATTCACCCCACCCCTCTATTATGAATTATTGCATTTTTAGTAATTAATTCAAAATAGATTGATGTAGTGAAATTTATCCCTTATGGGAGGTAAATTCTAACCCATTCATTTATGTTGAGATTTTGCATTTTTAGCAATTATCTCAATATAAATTAATGATCTAGAATTTATTTCTTTGGGTGAATTCTAATGTACAATTTTATAATTTTAGGATTTGCATTTTTAGCAAATCTCTTTAATTATTTAATTGTCGATTATGAATTCATCCACTATCCTTTTAATTTTTAGTTTGTAATTTTTAGTTTAGATTCGATAAATACATGAGTGACGAATTATGATTGAGAGATTGTTGATGCAAATTGAAGATTCCATTTCAATTCAAGGCTCAAATTGGTTTGATATTTTCCTCTCTTATTACTTTTATTTTAATCATCTCATACTTTCAATTGTTTATTCTTATATTTTTGGATGATGATTATTGAGGGCTAATCTCCCATTTATGGGATGATATTTTGAATCCCTCATGAATCCAATTTAGTTAGTTTACTTTTTAGCACAATTTTATTTACCTAATTTTTTTATTACCTTTTACTTCTTAATTAGTAGTTATAAAAATTAGTATATAGTTAGTTAATTAATATTCCCTTGAAAAATCCATAAAAACAGAAAAAGTAAAAATAGAAAAATATAATAAAATGCAAATGAATCTATATATATGTCCTCTCCAATTTCGTGTTTCACTCTTAGATATGGATTGACTCCCTTACTTACCCTCTACACTAGTTTTGTTATAATTTTGTAGGTTCAAGTGAATTTTTGATGGATAGAGAAGTTGCAACAACGACATAAATCTACAATAGAAGCAAATTTTTTATTTATCAATGGTACATACATTGACATAATTGTATTATTGAATCTTAATATTTGTGATTTAATTCTTGCAACTCAAGGTCACTTACCAAAATTATAAAATATTTTCTCCCGCGGGTTTCCCTAGACAGGGATAACGGGACTGACATGATATCAGACTTGCGGTCTTATACCAGCTCATTCATTTTAGTCTAGGTTGCTATTTCGTTTTCGTTATTCATTTCGTATATTGTATGGTCATAATCCCAGAGTCTATTCTTATTCAGTCGATTTGGGACAATCGTATTTATGTTGGGTATTATCTTATTTAAATGTTGATGTTGAATTTACTATTTATTTGTTTTTAATTAAATTGATTTTATCGTGCATGTTGTTTTAAAATAAAAATATTTTACCGTGGTTTGATCATGAGAATGATATAAATTGATAGACAAGCCCCATTTTCGGTGTACTATGTCTGGACAACCTTTATGTGTAAAATGAGGGTTGTTACACTCACTGTTACAGATTGTTACCATCCTGAATTGACCATTTTTAAATAGTATTAGGGGTCACAGTTCAGAATTATGACTAGTAATTATCGCAGGGGCTCACGATTCTCGATCGCAACAACCTTCGTGACCAAAGTGGAGGGAATTTTGGCTCCAATATACCTTTTGGTCACGGTATGTGGCTATTAGGGGGGCACGGGTCTTGACCGTGACAACCAGTGTGACCAAAGCGTGGGACACTTGACACCATCCTGGGTCACGGGTGATTCACGGTTGAATACTGTGACCCCATTGGTCATGGCTATGGACCATGACCAACCCTTTAATAAGTTCACTCTAAACCTTGGTCATTTATTTGGTTATAGTACATAGTTAGGGGTCAAGTGTTTGGACTGTGACTGTGACCCATTTACTATGACCGTTTTAATGTTTTGTTGTAGTTATTGAGAAATTTTAAATACTATCGTAATTTGAATTTCTTAACTCTAAAGCTTAATTTTTAATGGCTAAATTACTTTTAGTAAATTTTCCTTCGCATGTGATTTATTAGAAAATGTTTAAAACTGATTTCTATCGAGTTTGTGAAATTTTAACATTAACCTTATAAAATAATTATGTTTAACATCACGTTTTCAGTGAGAGATGATTTTTGGATTTAAATACATATTGGGATATTTTAAATAAATAATGTAAATAATACAAATAAATAGGATAAGTGGTTCATTTTAGTCCCTCGAATTTTCGCGTACTCAGTTACTCCTCATATATATCTTACTCTATCTTTTCATTTACTTATTAGTGTAGTTTAAATTTCACCTCATTTATTGTAAAAATATCCATTGAAAAAATTATTTCAAAAATCACATTAGTCCTCATTTGTTCCTTTCCATATTCAGATGTCTCATTGATACCCTTACTTGCCATTGTACATATATTTAGTGTATTTTGTAGGTTCAAGGGATTTTTATTAATAAGGAACTATATTATGATGATACACACAAAAATCCTTTCATCAAATTGGCCTAAAAGTGCACATGCCATTTCCAAAACTCTCAGTTTTGCAACTTTGTAGACAATTTTTGCTCCCACAATGTCGTCACTCTTAAATGCTCGGTATGATCCACCTCAGTCCATGAATAAATATAAATGTCATCTATGATATTTTGATCTACATATGGTCGATACAGTCGATTTGTCAAATGAATGAACATGGTAGGGAAGTTAATCAACCCAAATGGCATGACCCTGAAGTTGTAAAAACCGTAAGAAGTTAAAAAGGTAGTTTTCTGTACGTACTCCTCCCATATCCTCAATTGATGGTATCCCAAGTGAAAATAAATCTTCGAGAAGAACGAATCACCTGTAAATGATCAAATAAATCATCAATCCTTGTCAAAGGTTACATGTTCCTCATGGTTACCTTGTTCAGGTCACGATAGTTAACACACAATTGTAGTGATTTATTTATCTTCTTCACAAAGAGAACATAAGATCCCCATGGAGACTTTCTATACTAAATTAATCCCTCCTTCCATAACTTTGTAATATTCTCTCTTAAGTCCCTCATCTCCACAGAATCCATTCAATATGGTGCCTTGGCAATGGACTTAGTTCCAGGAGCCAAGTCAATCAAAAAATTAATCTCTCAAGATGGAATCCACCATGTGACCTCCTCAAATATGCCGACAAAATCCCTAACATTCGGTATCGAGTCTAATGAAACTGTACTCCCCTCCTGAGACACTTCGTTAATAAATAAAAGTATGACATGGCACCACCTTTTCCCTAAACCTAGCCGTAATATACATCTCCTGACTCCTTATCGTGAAAAGAGTAACCCGACGCCTACAATCTATATGAGCCTCATACCTAACAAACTAGTTCATACCCAATATCACATCAGACGAATGTGTATCTAAAAGAAATAAATATTCATCAAAGCACAACTTACCAACGTATCTCTACATGTCATTAAAACCTCCAAAATACAATTAGATACACCTAATGTAGTATAATTCGATAAATTCCTATTGTAAAATCTATGACATAAACCAGAAATCTTCATAAATTTACGTGATACAAAAGAGTGAATTGCACCGGTGTCAAAGAAAATCACAATTAAGGTGCTCGAGTAATGTCCACTGCCCAGACCTGCCCCTATTACTCCTATTAGGACTATGAAATATGATAAACCCGACTGTACTGGAGTTCGGTCTATTGGTGTGAACCTAGGGGTTCGAGTAGTGACTCTATCGGTTGTGCCCTCGGAACTAGGACTTGTTGAGGTAAATGGGTATATTTCTGTTGGTGCTTTAAGCCCTACTATACTTCGTGGCTCAGCCCCTGATACTAGACATGATGGACTTTCCCCTATTGAGCTTGTTCGGGTTGGACTTGTCTCTACTATCTCGAAATATATACGCTTGGGAAAACCCAAGATCTATGTCCCATGAACTCATATCATATAGACACACTAGAAAATGGGGTTGATGGTGTCCTCTATTACCGTGGGTTCTATGGCTACTGCTTCCCTTTCATTGTTTGAGGGGTTTCTTTAGTTTTTATATACATCTCTCATGTCTAGTCCTCAAACACCTCTACTAACCTTATTCTGATGGTCCCTATGAACAACATTTATCTCTTTTCAACCTTGCCTTAGTCTTAAACCCATTAGATTGACCTAAATTATCTATATTTCTCTTAGTTTCCCTCATATCCTCCCAATGCATATATATGGCATCCACCACCTAAGTGTAGGCGAGTAAGGTCAAATTCCCCATAATGACATACTTGGTTGTCTACCCTATACCCTTCACAAGGATCTTTATCTTCTTATCCCCCATGTCAACCTCATCTAGTGCAAGAAGTGCAAATTTATAATTTCCCACTCATACTTTGTCGTGAAATGGGAAATCTTATTAAGGAAACAAAACTAGGTCTTCTTCTTATCCCTAACTAACTTCGAGAAATACTCGGTATAGAATTCTACAACCAACTCTTCATAGGTCATGCTCTCTTGGTACTCCACAAATATCACACTCTCACACCGTTGGAGATCATCCCCAATTAATCGAAACATAGTTGAAATCTAGCTTTTCACCTTAGTGCAACTAAGAAACCTCAAATTCCTCTCGAGAGATTGGCACCACTTTAGCGCCACAAAAGGATTTGTAGAACTTAAGAATAGGGGTAGGTTGTTTTTCATGAAGGATACTCGTGCCTTGATCAATCCCAATATGGTCATTGTTGCAAGCAGAGGTGTTATGGGATGAACGTCATATCTACATGATGCCAAGCCATTTTGGATTAAAAAATTTAATAGTTTTTTTCCCCAAAATGATAATTACCATGGTCCTCGAGGACTAGAATATCGGGCATATGTGGTGCCTGAGGTGCAGGTGAGTTGGGCTCATCTTTCCCCATTGGCTCTCTCTCCAGATGGACTCTCGTCCTCGGTGACATATATAATTCAAGATAAAATCCTTTGAGTAACGGAACATAGATTAGAATCCAAGGAGAATAACATATGAAATAACTCTACACATAAGTCTAATAGAACCTCTAACCTTAGAGGCCAAACACCATGCTCTAATACAAACTGTGATACCTCATATATTCAACTCTTAAGGGGATGGAATATAATTATTATATCATAAAAGTTTCAAAGAATTTCAATACTATTCTCAGCATGTAATCTAAAATGATACGTATGACAAATATAAGGAAATGATGTGAAAGTCCTCAAATATAAATACGAATAAGATGTAGCAAAACCAAAATGCAGTATAAAGAAATAGTCTACAGCTCAGACTAAACCCATAACATAAATGTAATACCTCAACCCGGATTTATGGATTATGTGTATTCAACCCGGTCTAACCTGAGCATTAAGTGTGAAGTGCAATGAAACAACATAAAGAATGTTGCTAGTCCAGTTTTATTTTAATTAATGTTTCACTTACTTAGCATGTGATTCCGATTTCAAATCAAACTACGTGAGGGACCCTTAGGGAGCACCCTAGAGTCAAAGCATATAGGGCTAATAACGTAAAATAAAGAGTGTACTCACATGTATAACACTCTCAAAATATGAAACCACACCCAAATTTCCATAACAAAACAAGGTAGTGAGCCGAATGCTTAGTGGAAAATATACAAAATGCAGTATAGAATCAAACTGCAAAAAGAAGACTCAAACACATTATATCTACGTGTACATGTGTATATATATATATATAAACATACATATACATATACATATACATATACATATACATATACTTAACCCTTGAAATAATCTTACTTATGAAAATATTATTTATAAAGATTAATTCACCTTACTTTTGTAAAAAAAATTCTTTTTCTCATTTCACATTCATTTCGTTATTTAACACACACAATTAGATATTTTAAACAGCACCACATTAGTATTTTCATTGAAAATCACCATTTCAACGCACGCGAATAACGTGTTAGAAAATACACATTTATCTTTTGAAATACCTTTCACAATACTGGGATAAACCCATAGGTTGCTTGACCTCCCATTTACTCACTCATTTTACCCTTTTTCTTTACGTTATGGATATTAATCAATTTCACATTTACACATTCATTTCTCTGTTACCAAAACATTTATTAATTCATTCAAGATAAGATGTTTCAACACACCTTCATCACACAACCCATTTGTTGACATGTTCCTTATCCTTTATCTTTTTATCAGAATCTTCCAATAACCACAAACTTTAGCAGTCTCCGTACCACTGGCGATGCCACCATATGCTTTGGTCAGTGTTTTGGGTCTTTCATTCAAGGGCTCCAGGCCCTCCTTAGATTTTCAATGTTATTAGAGTTCCTTTTTAACGCGTTTTAAAATTTTGTAAATGTACACATTATACTACTTTTTTTTACCCGTACAAAGCCAAAAACCTTGGATTTTACCCCATCTTGTGTTACACTTTGAAAATCAACATTTTGTATCCTTTACACTTAACTTTGATTTTATTCCGAAAATCATGATAAATATGACTATCATGTCTAATACCATTTTCAATATTTTTATTTCATAAAAAATTTCCACTTTACGTAGAATTACCATTTTACCCATTTATTTCCAAGCTCACTTTTTACTCCATTTTTATAAGTGTTAATTTTCCAAAACACCATTAAGTTACCCACACTAACTTCTTAAGTGTTGTTAACACCTTGACATATTTTTAACCCTTTGGTGTAGTATTCTTCTCAAGTGGAAACATCTTCATTTCAACACTTTTATTTCCAAGATTCACTAACATATAAGACTACTTTATAAGAAAAACACTATTTTCTTTCATTAACACATGTTGTCTTAGAACCTTACATTTATCACCCACACACTTTGAAGACTAGAATTTGTACTTTTCTTATTTCACGTCTAAAACCATCAAATCTTATGTAAACTTATTTTTATATGAATTATGAAAATACTACAGGTTTATATGCATGAGGAGATGGATTTTAAATCCTAAAATCATATTAAATAGGATAAACATATTTTTCATTCTAGAAATTCATAGTACTTTGAAAAAATGCATTTTCAAGACTCAAAGGACGTTATATTTATTCAAACTTCATCTAATTTTATTTCTTCCAAAAAACATTGGAACATTAATTTTCACCAAATATTTTAGTAAAATCAACCTCATTTCCATACATTTTATTCCATAATATTTTTAACATCAAATTTCTAGAAAATGAACCATTTTCTTGAAATCCCAATCTTCATTCAAGAAACTATGAAATATGCATTCTTCATTTATTCTCAACCAATTGAAATTTTTCCAACATTGTTATTTCATAAAAATGTTTATTATTAATTTTCTAAGAAAACCCATCATCATGTTCATAAGGGAGGGAGGTTATAGGGGATAGTAGGTGGTACAGGGATAAAGCCCACCATTTCCATCTCTAGGAGTTACTTCACCACCCTTTCCACCACCAGTCGCCCCACCTCCGGGATAGCAACCACTACAGTATGGCGAATTTATCATGTTGCGGACGCATAGGGGCCAACACTGACAAAAGCAGTTGATGGTATGTTTCCCATCTTTGGTTACATTGGTCGCATTATACTCGACACGAGTGAACCTCATTCCTTTGTTAGCACATGTTTTGCATGGGAGACGGGGATGGTAGATTATGAATCCAATATTGTATTACACATAGATTCACCTATGGGTAGAAGGGTACCCATACGATCAATGCGTCGGGGTATCGGGATTGAGATAGGATGACTCACTTTTGTATCCGACTTATTAGTACTTGATATGCATGAGTATGATGTCATTTTGGGGATAGACTGACTATCTACGTATAGACCATATGTGGATTTCTATGGACGGTCATCTTCTTCACCATTTCGGGGTAGGAGATGTACCTAGTTGCGATGCCGCACCCTAGGGGTGGGTTGAGAACACATTTTTACTATATAGAGGAAGATAGTTCTTCAGAGGTTGTGGTAATGCTAGACTCTATCCTAGTGGTGAGATTTTTTTCTAATGTTTATGGGAGATTCGGACTTTACTACCTAGTATGGAGATTGACTTCGTGATGGAATTGATTACATGCATGAGACCCATTGCCCGTACACCATATCGAATGGCTCCTTTGGAGGTGAGGGAGCTACAAGAGAATATTGAGGAGTTGTTAGAGCATGGATTTTTCAGGAGAATTACTTTGCCGTGGGGTGGTCAAGTTTTATTCGTCGAGAAGAAGGAAATATCTCAAAGGCTTTGTATCGACTATTAGGAGTTGAAAAAAGTCACTATATGGAATAAATACCCGTTGCCACATATTAGCGATTTGTTTGACCAGCTTATGTGTGCTGCGTATATTTCAAAGATTGATTTGAGGTTGAATTACCACCAATTTAGAGTTCGGGAGTAGGACCTATCAAAGACAAATTTCCTTATTAGATATAGGTTGTACGAGTTTTTGGTGATGCCATTTGTGGTAAAGAATTCGCTGACAGTATTTATGGACTTAATGAATCGGGTGTTCAGTAATTACTTGGATTGGTTCGTCACTGTATTTATAGAAGATATCCTGATTTATTCTTGAAATGGAGAGGAGAATGTAAATCATTTAAATATGGTCTTACAAACACTATGACATCATCAGGTGTAAGTAAAGTTCGAGAAATGTAGTTTTTGGATGAAAGAGGTACAGTTTTTGGGCCATATCGTGTCTAAGCGAGGGATATCCGTGGACCTGGGTATTATTTTTACAGTGATGGAGTGGGGAAAACCCAATACACCCACCGAGGTGCGCTTATTTTTAGGACTGGCAAGGTACTACCTTTGATTCATCTAGGGGTTCTCCAAGATACTCGGGTCCTTAATGAATTTAAAGAGGAAGGAAGTATGATTTATGTGGGATGATGTGTTCTAGTAAGCATCCGAGGAGCTAACGACTAGATTGACTACAACACCGGTTTTGGCATTACCTCAGGTCTTCACAGATGCATCCTTGAAAGGACTTGGAGGGGTATTGATGCAAGAGGAAAGACCAATAGCTTATGCTTACAAAAAGCTTATGCCTCACGAGGGACATTACCCCACGCACAACTTGGATTTAGGAGTCATGGTTTTTGCATTATGAGTGTGGAGGAATTATCTCCTAAGGAGAAATTTCAGCTTCTCACATACCATAAAAGACTGTAGTATTTGTGAACACAGTGGGAACTGATTAGAGACAGGGGAGGTGCCTAGAGTTTGAAAAAAGAATATAAGTTCAACATTTAGTACCACCTGATGAAGGAAAATGTCATGGCGGATGCTTTGAGCCGTAAGATGATTCTGGAGTTAGTGGAAGTGTGGAAGGCGAAGTGAGAGTCACTTTGTGGGGATGACGACCTGACCCCATGCATTAATGTCCATTCTGACCATCACTCTTGAGATCATTATTTGGGTGGTTAAGGCGCTATAAGGAGATCCGCTTACTGGGGGAGAGTGAGACAATTGTTAGCTTAGTGGGTGGAATGCTGTTCCATTGGGTCGAATAGTGGTTTGAGATTCTAGGGGAGACTGGTTGTCCCAGATGACGAGGACTTGAGGTGAGCCATTATGTTTGAGGATCACATGTCAAACTTTATGGTACTGCCCATAGGGGATAAGATGTACCATAACATGAGGCGTCAGTATTGGTGGGTTGGGATGAAAAAGGACATTACGTACTTTATGCCCAAGTCTTCTACATGTCAGCTGATGAAGGTGGACCATCAGCGTCCTGCATGTATTTTACAACCTTTGGAGATCCCGATGTGGAAATGGTAAAGCATATCCATAGACTTCATTACTGGGATACCAACATCGTAGAGCGAACATGATTACATATGGGTGATCTTTGACTGATTAATGAAGGTGGCTCACTTCTTACTGGTCTGAAAAGATTACAGTTCTAAGCAGTATGCCAGACTCTTCCTTGCAGAGATTATTAAGATTCATGGGGTATCTCTCAACATCATATCACATAGGGAAATGATGTTTTTGTCCCACTTTTGGAGGAGCTTTCAACAGGACCTAGGGGAAAATTTGATATTGAGAACGTCATATTATCCTCAGACTGACGGAATGATGGAGAGGGTGAACCTGATGTAGGAAGACATGTTGCGGATGTGCATTTTAGATTTTAAGGGGAGTTGGGAGCAGTATTTTCCTTTATGCGAGTTTGCATATAATAACAACTACCAGTTCACGATTGGCATGTCACCATTTGAGGCACTTTACGGTAAACCTTGCCATTCACCCTCATCCTAGTTAGAGGTGGGTTAGAGAAAGTTACTTGGGCCAGATTTCATTTAGGACACACCAGAGAAGGTAGAGGTGATTCGGGTCAGGATACGACTTGCCCCAGATAGGCAAAAGAGCTACGTGAATGCGGGACATAGACACTCAGACTTCGATGTTGGAGATCATTTCTTGATTGAAGCGTCTCACATGAAGGGGTGATGATTTTTATGGAGAAAGGGAAGCTAGCTCTCCGATACATGGAACCGTTCCCTATTCTGGAGAGGATTGGGCACGTGGCATATTGATTGGGATTACCAAAACACTTGTAACGAATGCATGATGTTTTCCACATATCTACATTGCGAAGGTTCATTAGAGATGAGATATCATATTAGCACATTGATATTGACGATATAGAGCTCTAGCCAGCCGCCACGTACGAGGGAAATCGGTAGCCATTCTAGGCCGATGAGAGCACTAACTTCGATCAAAGGTTGTTCCTCTTGTTAAGGTGCAGTGGGGCGACCATCGGTAAGATGAATTAACTTGGGAGTGGGACGATGACATGCGCACAAAGTATCCTGAACTCTTCTATCTAGGTACGTACTTTCCTTGATTTATGGGACAAAATCCCGTTATTAATGGGGAAGAATGTAATGCCCCATAATTTTATAGAATAAATAATAGAGTTATTTTTGGAATGAATAAAAATTTGTTGATATTAGACTTAATCGATAAATTCAAATTATACATTGCACATATGTAATTCGTTATTGAGTCATAATTATGTGTGGTTGATTTTGTATGTGTATCGTTATAACAATTGAATGTGTTGTTGAAAATACATAATTGATGCGTGACACAATTTAGAATTATCAAGTGTTGGGATAAAATAATTCGGGGCATATTTCAGGAAATATATGGGCTTGTGTAGGTGTTCTAAACCTTCAAAATGGTCTCGGGCCCTGGGTTTAAAGTTGGGGAACTTTAGCTCTAGTTTGGGCATGGTATCAGGCCCATTTGGGGGTCCAAAATTTGGGTTTTTAGCCCAACTCGGATTTAGAGTTAATAAGTGTTTAATGAAAGATAAAACACTCCCCACTACTAATTGAAAACCTAAACCTAACTAATACACCAAGTGAAAAGAGGAGAAAAACCAAAAAGGGAGAAAAGGCAAGAAATTGAACGGAATTCAAGAGGGATTCTTCCACTACACATTAAGAAAAGAATTTTCTTGCTCAATTTACTTTACAAATGGATTCTTGATGCATTATAATTACCCCATATGATTTCTGGGATTTAGTTTAGATTTTGATGAATAAATGTTAGGATTTAATCTCATGTTTGTACAGGACTGATTTTAACATATGTTATAACCTAGAAATTTAGGAATTGATTCTTGAAGTTTGATGATAGATTTCGTTAGGGTTCTTGAATAAAATTTGTATATCTTGGATTCACATGTGAAGGACTTTAACACATGCAATTTATCTGTAGATTGATGATTTTGATACCATTTTATATGCCCTATAACCTATTTTATACTAGTGAGGATTGCGGATAAATCTGTATTAAAGTTCTTTAATTTGAACCCAAGTAATAAGAAACCATGCATATATTTTTTGAAAGGGACTAACGTTTGGAAGCAACCTTAGAAAAGGATTAAGGGAAACTTGTATTAAGAAAGTAGCAGCTCTGGTATACTGGGACAAAATAAATCGATTCGGCCTTGGACCAAATCGATTCGACCTGGTGAATCGATTCGGCCAAGGAACTGAATCGATTCGGTCCTGGAGATGGGATGAGTTTGGGCCAGGATTACTTATAGAATATTATTGGTATCCCGTACGAGTTGGTGGGACGATGCTTGGGATAATAAGGAATTTATTAAAAATATAAATGTGACCCACATAGTTATTAAAATATTATATTTAAGTAGATGGTTAAAAAATTGTTAAGGAAATTGTAATAAATAATTAACTAGATGGTCAATTATTAATTAAAGAACATTTATGGATATCGTGTGGGACATTAAGGCAATTACAGAGTAGTTACCTATACACATTATATGAGATAAATAATATGTATTTATGTGTATTTGTCTGAAAATACCAATGTTCGTGGATGGTCCTATCGTCTTGGGGTTTCGTGCATTCAGACTACGTAGCACACATTGGCACTGGTGGAAAAGACGATGCGTAGGTCATTTATGTACTACTTAGGAGCGCCATCTATGGGAGGTAGGTGTTGATGCTTGTAGCCTTTGTCACTACTGGGTATGGGTCGTTAACTGGTATACTGAAGAGGGACTGTCCCAATTTATGTGTGTGTTTTTTGATGTCCGCTTTGGATAAAATATTCTTCCAGACTTGTCGATAGAGGATGAACGCAATACCAACGGTAGTTGATGATGCTGTAAACAGCACCACCCGTCAAGGTGTTTGCAAGCTCAAACCAATGATAACAATGGAAGCACAAGAGTATATTAGATGTAAGAGATTGAGATGAGGAGAAGAGGATCAACACCAATATATAAATGGTTCAGCCAATAAGGCCTACGTCCACTGTGCAAGTGAGTGACTAAGGTCACTGAAATAAGGCACTAACGGCTATGGATACAATCTCTCAAGCTTTCTCTTTCTACTGTGTAATTTGACAGTGTTTCAGCTAGGGTTGTAATTTCGGATCCTTTTGCGAGGTTGAGGATGACCTCTATATATAGTAATTGGGGGGGAGTAATATACCCCCCAAGCATACAATGAGAATTTCCATGGAGATCTAGCCAGTGAAAGGATGACACCTGGCTAATCTTCAACTAAGTAATGATGACCTCAATATTCCCTCACGTGGATGGAATGATTCAGCTATAACAGATTTATCCACATGCTTTAAGCCATACAAGTATGTGTAGAAGCTCAGATGTCTTTGTTTGGTACCAACCCCGGCCTGGGTGAGTATGAGGTTGGTGAGGTACGACCCTTGCCTTGGCTTGGAATTATATGATGACCTTGGCTGGGATGGTATTCGAGGTTATATATGTGGAACGTCGGCCAGGGCCGATGTTGTTCTGATAATTGATGCTGAGCCTACAAGGCTGTTGATTCTCATATGGAGCTTGCAATGTCTGCTAGGGCCGATGATGATGTTAAAGGGTGGTTAAACCCATGAGTCCTTGCTGGCCTCGGCTGATGCCCAGCCTAGGTTGATGTATGAGGTAGGTGTGATGTTGATTGTGGGTAACCTGATGGATAACTGACCCCATGAGTCATGCAGACCTTGACTGTTGCCTAATTAAGGGTTGATTAGTAACATCGACCGTGGCCGACCTTATGCTAGACGAGATTACTGATCATCAGTCTTGAGCCCTTGTTACCTCGGCCATCAATCTGGCCAAGGTTGGTTCCTCCGAGCTGGCAGGTAAAATTTCGGCATATTAATCACCCCTAGCCCTTAGTTACCTATGTGAGTAGGTGACTAAGGGGTATACATGTTCGAAACTGTATTTCCCTTGTGTACCAACATTTTTTGACAAGTGTCAACCTCTGAAGTAGGTTGTATGCCTGAAAAGTGCAATGATGATGATGGGCTTTTGGTCTCCTAAGGCAATGATGGGCCTTGGGACGCGTGCAATCAGTTTTTGAGGTTTTAAACCTTTTTCCTTCTCTTTTCTTGTCCATTTTTCTTACTCTTCCCGCATAATCTTTCTGTATTTTCCATTTCTCTCTCAATAATTTTTCTACTGCATTTTGGGATTTCCCTGTCTCCGATATTCTTCTTCCTCATTTCATATTCAGGCAGGTAACATCTTCACCTTATTTCTTCCTTTTCTGCCCTTAATTTCCATATCTGCTTTTTTCGACGACTGTATGAATTTTTCGATGGTCGTATGAGTTTTTTGGAGACTTTTTAAGTTTTCCAGTGGCTTTTGTTCTTGGCTATTCTTCGTGTGAACTTGACCAAAACCAAGTTTTGATCTTTAGATGATCTTGTGCCCAATTTTTTTTTTGCATTTTGGAGTCTCAAGTGTAGGGTCGGTCTTCTATGCTCGGACCTCTTTATCAACTTCTAGAGGATTTCTCCTCTCTTAGAGAGAAGACCTTTGCGAAAATTAGGCAGGTAGAACTAGTCCAAGAGGAAGCTCATAGGGCTGAGACCATTCCCCTCTGACCTATCTTCCCTCCACCTCTAAAAGTGATTTATCCTGAGCCAGTCGAGGATCCAATTGACCCTTCTCCAATGTTTGAGTCTGAGTCATCTACCTCAGACCCTATGTCACTAGATTCATTCCAAGAGGCCATAGACTTATTTATTAGGCAGGACCAGGTCCCTGATCAGGCTGAGGTCTAAAGTCGTGCCTCGTCGCACAACGGTGATAGCTCTTCATGCACTTCTTCCGATGTTGAAGTTGTGGGGCCGAGGGTGGCTATGTTCCCACCCATTGATTCTAATCCCCTATCGGTTGCCACAGGGGCTGAGTTCTCTTAGAGGTTCCCTAATGGTGTTCATATGCCTGCCCAGGCCGACGTTGCCAGGGATGAGGATGATGGTCATAAGAGTGACGTTGATACCTCGGAGGTAGCCGAGATGGAAAGTACTATCAATGAGTACAATATCTTAGCCTTTAGGCACGTTTATTCCATATGTCCTTCCAGCAAGCTTAGGAGACCTCTGAGGGATGAGAGGGCCTTTGGGTCGAGATAGGGAAATATGTGTATATGAAAAGATGTTTAAGTTAGGATTTTGTCTCCCCATCCATCTAATAATTAGAACCATATTGTCCCATATAAACCTGGCCCCTTCCCAATCATCCCCCAATGCTTGGAGGGTGGTGATTGGAGCCATCGTCCTTTAGAGGGCAGTCCATCACTCAGACCTTCCGGTTAGGGTCTTCAGAGGGTGCTACGTGACCTCCTCTGCCAGAAACCACCCCAGCTACTACCACTTCCTAGCTACGAAGTCTAATAATAAGATGTTGATGGTTACCCATACCTCAAATCATAGCTAGAAACCATGGTACTTCTTTGTCTCAGGGGCATGGGAATTTGGTACTTGTGCCCCTGTTCATCCCTAGAGTTGAGGACCCCTCTAAGGTGGGGAAAATTGTCATTAGTTGCCAAAGCCGACCCTGGATTAAGCTAGGATACCTAAAAAAGGTCAAAGATCTTCAAGATCAGGGGGAGATTGGTTGGATAGTCAAGTATGAGCATATGATGATCCCTTACTATCTCTCTGAGCCTGGCCTAGGGGGGTCATCTAGCCGAGCATCGTAAGTATTATTTTGCTTAGGTTTTACCTTTAATTTTTTAATGTCTCTACTATTCTGACTCAGATATATTTTTTGCAGAGCGCCCAAAAGGTATCTCACATGACCTATGGGAGATGTCTGCACTAAGTCTTATCAAGTTGGTGAAGAAAACTGGGTTCAATGAACCTCCTCCTCCACCGCCTAAGTAGAACGTCAGCACCTCTAAGGCCGATGTTACAAAAAAGAGGAAATCCACCACTGCTGCCTCAGAGGATTAGAGGTCGAGTAAGCACCAAAAATCCATACCAATCTCTTCTGATGACGCATTGGCTACTCGTCTGGAGAAGCTGAAGATCAGTGGCAGCCTAATAGGTCATGGTCTTAAGGCAATGGATGTCATCGGCTCTGCGATGACCGATGCCGATAACAATTTTCTACGCTAGATTAATACCCCTCTATTGGCCGAGTTTTGCCTCCACAGGACTATCCATGTAAAATCTTTTGATTTTTTATTCCAAGTTTAACCTTGACATTTATTGGATTAAGGTTTGCATTCATACATCTGATTTTGTATTTTTGGGTATCATGTCCATGCACCAGTTCATTGACTGGACCCTGAGGAAGCTCCCCCTAATTGAGAAGGGAAAAGAGGCCCACAAGGTGGAGGCCTCTCCAAATGCTAAGATCGAATGTCTAAAGATAGCCTTGGTTGAATCTGAGAATACCGTGAAGCAGAGGGACAGGGATATTGCTAAGTTCCATAAGGACCACACCTCTGCCCTAAAGGCCAAGGATGACATTCTTCAATAAAAGGTTGATGCTATTGTAAAAGATACCCTTGAGGATGCCTATGAGAAGATCATAGTTGACTATAAGGTCACTGACCAATTTATAAGCTTCGGCTTTGAATACCTTGAAACAGGTGTTAAAGCTACCAGTAAATGGGTGGCCATCATAGAAAAAGAATCGGGGAGTTTGAAATCCTTGGACTTCATTGTTCTCGATTTTGCTAACCCTCGGTTTTCTCAGGCCTTACAAGAGGTCAAGGAGGAAGGAGAAGGTCCAGCTCCTGCAAAGAACGCACCACTCGAAGTTATAAAGACTGAGGATGTCAACCCTCAAGGTGATGGGGCCGAGGTTACCAACATCGACCAAGGTGATTGGGCCAAAGTTACCAACCCCGTGGCTATAGACACCTAGACCATGATTTGTGAAGCTTTACACTTGTAATTTGTGTTTCTCATCTGTAATTGATATCATACTCTAAGGAATTTTGATGTGTAATTCTGACTTCTTTATGTTACACCATCCTCTTCAGAGGATTTTGCTTCATTCAATGAATTCTTTTTTGAATGTTATCTTATAAATCATACTCCCCATCAAGTGATGTTTGAGGTATGAGGCCATTAATTTATGATGTTACCTTCATAAATTTCACCAATTTAATGATGTTTAAGGTATGAGGTCATCTAACTAAGATGTTATCCTCATAAATTTCACCAAATTAATGATGTTTAAGGTCTGAGGTCATATAACTAAGATGTCACCCTCAATCAAATCTAGGTCAAGTCTTCTCTCTTCCCGATTTTTTTCGAGGTCATGGGTCTGAACTCTGTCAGTTGGGAGTCCTACTTCTATTGGTATGACGGCTTCTGAGCTATGTGCTAACATAAATGGGGTCTCACCCATTAGTGTCCTTATCGTTGTTTTATAGGCCCATAACACTGCATAAACCTCTTTCGTCCATCTCCCCTTGGATGCTTCTAACCTTTTCTTAATCCCATCTAGGATTGTTCAGTTTGTGACCTCAGTCTGCCCATTTTCCTAAGGTCGGTCAGGAGAGGAGAAGAACTTCTTTATCCCCACTCTTTTACAATATTTTTCTAAGGAAGAATTCTTAAATTGCATTCTGTTTTCTGAGATGAGGGTGTTTGTAAGACCATGTCTACATATAATGCACTTCTAGATCAATTGGAAGGTCTTGTGCTCTGTAATCGTGATCATCGGCTCAACCTCTACCCACTTGGAGAAGTAATCAATTGCAACTATCAGAAATCGATAATTGTTCACAGCACTCGGTAATGTCCCCACCAAGTCAATCTCCCATATTACAAATGGCCAAGGAGAAGTTATTGATGTCATAGGTTGATGAGGTTGATGAGGGATAGTGGAGAATTTCTGGCATTTGTCACACCTCTTTACATAAGCAGCATCATCTTTGGCCAAGATCAGCCACCAGCATCCCTGTGTAATTATTCTATTGGCTAAAGGTTTTCCTCCTGTGTGATTAGAGCAAGAACCCTCGTGAACATTCTGTAGGATGTGGGGGACTTCCGTGGGATGGATACATATGAGGAGAGGTAGTAGAAATCCTTTTTTTATACAGGACATCTCCTATTATAAAGAACTTAGTAGCTCTATATCTTAATTTTCTCCCTTCTAGCTTCGATTTTGGCAGCTCTCCCTCTCTGATATATCTGATAAGGGGGCCATCCATGAGTATCCTAGGTTCAAGTTGAGGCAAGAGTTGGCAACCTTTTCTTCCTCAATAGTCATTTTGAGCAGGATGTCGACTAGTACTTTCCTTTTGATGCCTGTCCTTATTACTAAAGCCAACCTTGCTAGTGCATCTGCATGACTGTTGTTTTGTCGGGTACCATATTCATCTTCACCTCTTCGAAGCCTTCTAGTATAATTCTTACCCTCTTCAGTTATTTGGCCATCCATTCATCCTTGGCCTCATATACTCCAAGTACTTGGTTGACAACCAACCATCAGTCACAGTGAAGTAGAAGTCAGCCAACTCTAAGGGATTTTGCCAAGGAGAGGCCTGTTTCTAAGGCCTCATAATCTGATTCGTTGTTCGATGCTTTGAAGTTGAACCTTAGCGCATATTCAATGTCGGTACCATCCAGAGCTGACATTATCAACCCTGTACTTCTTCCTCTTTCGTAAGAAGACCCGTCAACAAAGAGGTTCCAAACATCTTCATTTGAAGAGAAGTTCCCCTCTGACAGGGTTCCTTACTTGAAAAGGTATTTGTCTTCCTCATTCTTAGATATTCCTTTTCCAGCTCTATTGGACACAACCACTTTTGGGTTTCGAAAGATGTTACTATTTGACCCCTCAACAATATCTGGATTATTCTCAATCTCACCTCTTCCCAAGTGAACTCAGTAACAAAGTCTGTGAGTGCCTACCCTTTAATGGACACCTTGGGTTGATAAATAAGGTCATACTCTCCCAACTCAATGGCCCAGAGCATCAATCTTCCTGACTTCTCAAGCTTGTGGAGGACTTTCCTTAGTTGGGAGTCTGTGAGGATGACCATAGAGTGGGATTGGAAATAAGGTTTCATATTCCTAGAAGAGTGTATCAAAGCATAGGTCAACTTCTCCATCTGAGGATAGTTCTGTTCAGACCCTTAAAGGGCCTTACTATTGAAGTATACAGGCCTTTGTACGCCAACATCTTCCCGTACTATGGTTGCACTTATAGCTGACTCCTAGACTGCTAGATAAATATATAAGTTCTCTCCTAGAATTGGTCGAGATAAGAGCAGTGGGGATCCGAGGTAGGACTTGAGCATTTTAAAGGCCTTGTCACACTCTTCGTCCCATTCAAAGGCCTTTATAAGCACCTTAAAAAAAGGAATACATTTGTTCGTAGCTCTGGAAACAAATCTGTTAAGTGAAGTGACTCTTCCAGTGAGCTTCTCAATGTATTTTATACTTCTTGGTACGTTCATATCAACCAAAGCCTTGATTTTCTCAGGGTTGGATGCTATTCCCCTCTGATTGACTATGAATCTAAGAAACTTTCTAGCTCCTACTCCAAAGACACACTTGGCAGGATTGAGCTTCATCCTGTGTAAGTCCATGGCATCAAAAGTTCTCTCCAGGTAGGCTACATGAGTGCATGCCTTGAAGCTCTTCGTCAACATATCATTTAGATATACCTCCATGGTCTTGCCAATTTGATCTTCAAACATATTATTTATAAGACGTTGATACGTGGCCCCTACATTTTTCAAGCCGAAGGGCATGACCTTATAGCAATATGTCCCCTTATCTGTGATGAATGTTGTCTTCTCTGAGTCTTCAGCATCCATGAAGATCTGGTGGTATCCTGATACGCATCCATGAAGCTCATAAGTTTATGCCCTATTGTGGAATCTACCATATGATCAATTTGAGGTAAGGGATAGCTGTCTTTTGGGCAAGACTTGTTCAGGTCAGTGAAGTCTACGCACATCCTCCATTTTCCATTATCTTTGGGCACAATGATGGCATTAAATAACAACTCTGGGTATATGACCTCCCTGATGAATTCTGCCTCTTCTAACTTTCTGAACTCTTCCCTGATGACATCATATTTTTCCCTGGAGTAAACTCTTTGCCTTTGTTTGATTGGCTTAGCATGTTCTGCCACATTGAGTTTGTGCCACATAACCTCCGGGTCGATGCCAAACATGTATGCGTGGCTCTAAGCGAAGAAAATTTGCCTCTTCCTCAAAAACCTTATCAGCTCTTCCTTGATCTTTGATTTTAAGTCGTTGTCAATTTTGACGGTTTTTTCCTGTTCGTCCTCATTCAGGACGATGGATTCTACCTCTTCCGTGGCCTATCCTTTCTTCAAATTTATTTCTTCCCTAGGATCATGTGTGTTAATGTTATATGTGGTAGTTTCCCTCTTATGGGCCTTTCTCCCTTCGACCGAGTTGAATTAGCATTCTCATGCCGATGTCTGGTCACCCTGCAATTCCCCTACCCCATAGGGGGTCGAGAATTTTAGCATTTGGTGGACCATCGATGAATTGGGCTCAAACTCCTTAAGGGCTACTCGTCCTATTATGAGGTTGTATGATGAGAAGATGTTTTCATCCATAACAAAAAAATTGATCTTCTGAGTCAACCTTTTAGGCCACTTGTCTCCCAGTCATATATCCATATCATATATGCTCAATTGATGGACCTATTCACCGCTAAAGCCCATCAACTAATGATGATGATAGAGTAATAGTCTTGATTTTTTGAGGCCTGGGCTCATAAAACATGGCCCAAACATCATGTTCGCTGAACTTCCTCCATCTACGATGATTCTCTATACCTCACATTCATGCACTCTTTTTGTAATTACCAACGAGTCATCATGTGGAGCTAAGATACCTTTGAAATTGAGTCGAGAGAACCCAACTATAAGAGTATCCATATCCACCTTTTTTCTCTTCTGCTTGGCCTCTGAAGACACCAGATTCACAACCTCCACTTTGGTCACTACCTTAGCCTCTACCACATGAGCTTTACAGTCATCTACTTCAGAGCCACCCCTTTTAGTTCTCCACATATGGTGTTAACACCGAAGGAGATCATTCTAACCATCTTTACAAGGGCATTGTCATCCTTCGGTGGGAGGTCTTGATCGTCCTTATCATCATCATCTGAGCCCTCATATCTTCTCCCTGGGGCTTCATCTCAACACATGTTGTTTCACTTCTTTTTAGGATCATCTCTTCCCCTCTTAGGAGCTTTACCGTCGACGTACTTCCTCAGCTTTCTGGACTTCAACATATTCTCAATTTCATCTTTCAAAGCGAAGCACTTGTGTGTCACATGGTCGTAGTCTTGGTGGAATTCACGCCATATGTTCTTGTTCCTCTTATGCGGAGGAGCCTTCAGCATCTCTATCCATCTCAGGTACCGATCATTTTTTATTTCGTTGAGAATGTGTTTGCATCTCACAGTTAGAGGAGTATGTTGTGCAAATTTTTCATCCGCGGACCTCTTTTTTCCATCTCTCTTCCTTTATAACTTCCCGCTACCACTACCATTCTCATCCTCATACTTTTTCGCCATAGCCTCTTCAATGTTCATGGACTTTCCTGCAGTTGCCAGTAGCTCTGCCATGGACTTGGGAGGGTCTTTTGCAAGCTTCCATAATAACTTTCCTTTCTAGAGTCCTCCAATGGGGGCAGTCATAGAAATATTCTCTTCATAATCTTCAATCTCTATTTTTCTTTGTTGAATCTAGCAATATAGTCTCTTAGGCTCTTGTTCTTGCCTTGTTTGACGTAGAGCAGGTGGATCATCTTCTTTTGAGGTCTTACCCAAAAATAAAAATTGTGAATGAATCATTCAGCTAAGCCCATAAAGTTCTCAATAGAGTTCTTCGGAAGAGAGGTGAACCAGATGTGTGCAGTCCCTGTTAAAGTCCGTGAGAAGGCGTGACACTCATCTTATCTGGGATTGAATAAATGTTCGCTATAGACTGGTACATCTCAATATGATGCACATGGTTGGTACTACTATCATACTTGGGAGACACCGTAGGAGGTTTGAACTTGGCAGGGGTTAGGAAGTTCACTATCCTTTTCACGAATAGGGAACCTTCTGAGAAACCTCTTTGTAGTGGGTCTCAACTTTTGATGAGGTCCTATGTATTCTCTTCAAGACATTGAATGGAATCGTTCCATGGCTTTGTAACATCGGCCTGGCCGAGCTTGTCCCCAGCCACCTCCAATGGGTGAACTGAGGGTTCCCCAGCCGCTCAAGGTGTTTTCAAGCTCAAACCAGTGATAACAATGGCAGCACAAGAGTACACTAAATGTCAGAGATTTAGATGAGGAGAAGATGATGAAAATTAATATATAACTTGTTCAGCCAATTAGGCCTACGTCTACTGTGCAAGTGAGTGAGTAAGGTCACTGAAATAAGGCACTAACGACCATGGATACAATCTCTCAAGATTTCTCTCTCTACTGTGTAATTTTATAGAGTTTCAGCTAGGGTTGTAATTTCATATCCTTTTACGAGGTTGAGGATGACCTCTATATATAGTGCTTGTGGGGAGTAATGTACCCCTCAAGCATACAATGATCATTTGCATGGAGATTCATCCTGTGAAAGGATGACACCTGGATAATCTTCAACTAAGTAATGATGACCTCAATATTCCCTCATGTGGAGGTAATGATTCTGTTATAATATATTTTTCCATGTGCTTCAAGCCATACAAGTATGCGTAGAAGCTCGGATGTCTTTGCTTGGTACCAACCTCGGCCTGGGTGAGTACAAGGTTGGTGAGGTACGACCCTTGCCTTGGGTTGGAATTATATGATGACCTTAGTTGGGATGCCCGTCAAGGTTATATATGTGGAACGTCGGCTAGGGCCGATGTTGTCCTGAAAATTGATGCTGAGCCTGCAGGGTTGTTGATTCTCATGTTGCTCTTGTAATGTCAGCTAGGGTCGATGATGATGCTGAAGGGTGGTTGAACCCATGAGTCCTTGATGTCCTCAGTTGATGCCCAACCGAGGTTGATGTATGAGGTAGGTGTGATGTCGGCTGTGGACGACCTGATGGCTAACTGAACCCATGAGTCCTGGATGGACTTATGCTGGACGAGATTGTTGATCGTCAGTCTTGAGCCCTTGTTACCTCGACCGTCATTCTGTTTGAGGTTGGTGCCTCCGAGATGTCAGGTACAATTTGGGCATATCAGTAGTAGCCTTTATGTGTCGTATATATGAAAGGACATATATTTAAATTACCTAGAATTTAGTGCAATTAACTAAATTTTCTAAAATTGGAGACACATATTATAGACCCTTATTATACTTGGCATAATAGATGTTTATGACACTTTCATGGCATATATGAAAAAGACTAGAAATTAAACATAGTCAGCTCCCTTGCAATAATTGGATATAATTAATCCAATAAATATTAAATTGACACACTGTCACATTTATCATTTTCATAATTATGGGGTTGCAGATAATATTGCACTTAGATGAGGGGTGAGATGTTAATCGCATGAGAAAGACGATGGGGATTATTCATTTTTCATCTACTGTATTTATTACATATTAAATTGATTAAGTTAAATATTGAACACCTGGGGCTCTGACCCAAATTTAAATGTTTCTCCACATGGTTCTCCTAGACAAGGTTAGTGGGACTATTGACTTGTCAACCTTGCATTCTAATTTTGCTCCTCAGTCTTTTGGATCAGTTGATTTTAGTTTAGGTGCTTTTCACCTTCGGAACTTATATTATTTTGCGATTACTGTATGGGAATAAGCCCGAGATTTATTTACTTATTGTTGGGTTGTGATACTTACTTTTATGTCAGACTTATCATAGAGTTTATATTGGTTTGGTTTTATTTACTTATTATGGAAATTTTGATTTGAACCTCAAGTATGACCATTTAATACAAAATTTATATTATGTCAATACTGAGAATGGTATTAACAAGCAAGCCCTAACTTTGGCATATCGTTCCTACCCAGCCTTTACGTGAGAAAATATGGGTTGTTATAGTTTTTTTCATCACAATATTAAAATTGCATTGTTAATAAAACAAACTTATTTTATAGTGTAATAGTAAAAATGAGAATTCATCATACTTATATTCTTTTATAAGAAGGTAAAATGAAGTATATAAACATTAAAAAATATTGAAAAAAATGAGAGTGCAAATTTAATTTGGCATTTTGGTAATGGAACACTGTATGTTTACTCTAATGGCTAAAAATACGATGACATCTATTCTCTAGTGTCTCGGAAGACTATGCCATTAGTTTTTTTTTCTTGTAATAAAACATCTCATTTAATGAAAAAATAAGATGTGTATGTTTATAGAAAATAATAGATTATAAAAATTCTATTTAAAAAAACATTATTGGGGACAAATAAAACAAGGTCGATTTTTTTAAAGAAAAGTCGATTGTCCTAAAACCACAATAGAAGATTAAAGTTAAATATTTTTTATTAAGGAAAAAAGAAATACATTCCATTTTTTAAAAGAAAAATGAATTGCTCTAAAATCGTAATAGGGACAATTTTTATAAAAGAAATATTGACTATCTCAAAAGCATCATGGGACCATTATATTTAAGGTCAAAATTAGTATTTTTTGAAAAATAAAATCAGTTTAATAAAAAATAGGAATTGTATCTTCAAATATAAATTTTAATGTCCTTTAATCAAAACCAAATGTGAAACCTTGCCTATTCTAACCACGGGTGATCAGTCCTTCATTAAAACAAACATGAATCTCATCATGGTTCATTTTTAGCATCATTTTCGGAAACTTTTTAATTACTAACCACCTAGGTTAAATTAAGCAGGTGCCGAATTTGATCTTTCAATTACATAACAACATACGAAATCTAAAATAAATCAACCAAACCGTCCACACAATTATAGACTGAATAAAAACTCGACAGATATATAAATGCATAATATCGAATAAACCATCGACTCCCAAAAAAAGTAATTCAACACAAACTGAAGTAAATAAAACAGAATATAAATACAGTCTAATAAATAAACTGAGGAAATAAATAATTTGAAGTGAAACATGCCCAAGTGAAATAGTGAAAAATCCTTATCTAGAAATTAATGAGCTTAAACGTCTAAAGCAACTCCTGCAAGCCTCCACAAATGCCGCAGCTACGCATCCATGGATAGAATCATAAAGTTGGGTGTCCCTGTGGATGGACACCAAAAAGGTTTTAAAAAATATAGTGACTAAATTCTGAGCCCAAGAAAATAGTTTGAAAATATTTGGTAAGTGTTTAAATCACAATTTAAAACAGTTATTTGATACACATGTTAGTTATGTGTACACTCCCTTGAGTTCCTAACCTCTCATCTAATGTGCACGCCTAACGTATCCTACCTAGATATGCTAACCATACCCACTAGATAAAGTATCTAACTACCCTCAAAAGTCTAGATCCTTCGTATGACACATACGACTCGCTACCACAATATCAATAGTTAATAATTCCCACGTATTATTATTGATAAAATCAATTAAGTTTCTCTACTTAATTTCCTTTAGATCTACACGATCAATCAGTTCTACTATCACACATAAGTATATAAAACATATTTGTATATATTTATCACACACATAATACATATAGATGTATCATCCTCGGAATGGGCACTGTTGATGCTGGCATACTCTGCTATCAAGTCCATGTACCTCTCGTATTAAATCATGGACTCTATGTTTGACATCTCACCTCGAACCCAAAATCACTAAACACAATGGAGGCAAACATGATTATAAGCCTTTGGGATACGAACACACCTAACATAACCAAATGACCTGCCAGCCACACTAATACAAACACATGGTGAGCCTCTCTAGGTTCCATATTCTGGGGCACAAATTCAGACCTCACTAGAATCGTCAAGGTGGGATTACCCTCTGTTCGAAAACCTCCAGATAGCAGGCAACGTAGGTATGTTCACCCAAATAAACAAATCATAATCATTGGAATTCACATATCTATATACATATTTATTAAGTAGCTATGAACATAACCCAAATATGGTAATCCTTACGTAATATATGAAAAAGACGTTACAAATGCCGTTTAATACAAGATTAAACTGTATAAGCAACTCCGAGTTGTTTGTTGAAGAAACCCTTTTCTTTTGAAAATAAAATAGATAAACAACAAGTTGTGTTTACAAAAACTTATGTTCGAGAATAACCAAGACTTTGTAATCAGTTTTAAAACTAAGAAAGTTTCAAAATATTAGCACACTATAGAATGAGATGAGGAGATGAAGATAATTAGAACACACTATTTTTAACGTGGTAAAACCTCTCCCAATAGAGGAAACATCCACGGTGACTTCTAAGTCACGAAAGTAAAAAAAATCCACTAAAAATAAATAGCAGTTACAAACAATACAACATACATGCACACAACTCAGCCTATTATAAGTTTAGGAATATACCCCACTTGGTGTCCTTCTAACTTCTTTGTAGATCTGATTGTGGATGATGTTCTTCCAGTTTGATAACTTCCACTTTGCTTTAGCTTTCTTTGCGTCGACTCAATAATCTTTGATCTTATTCTCAACACTTTCAGTGTGGTAGTGTGTCAAGTGTTTGTGATGTGATTTCTATCCACATGCATGAACTCACACACACTTAGTTTGTACAGACAGTCCTAGAAAATTACATATAAAGACTATATGCTGTGATTTTCTTTTCTTTCTTTCTTACAAAACTTGAAACCTTTTGACCTTTTAATCTATCCCAGATTCCACGGATATCTTGCTTCAAAATCAGTCAAGATCTTAATCAATCTCAATTTTGAAAAGATTTTCGAGATTGAAAACCTCCAAGTGAGAATCCAACTAGGTCAAGGTTTAGTTTCACAAGAACAAGAAACAGAAAACATTTACAGATCTAAATCAACAAAGATTTTCACAAAACGAGAAACAAATATGCAGATCTAGTGATATATAACATGCAATAGTGTAGATCTAAGATTTCTATGAAAAAAAAAATATAGATCTCACCAAAATGTCTAAGTTGGTAACAAGATCACAGATAAAGAGGTTACAGCTACAAACTATCAAAACAGTAACACCACTCTCTCTCAAACACTCAAGGTTGTGTTTGGGGTTTTGAAATTACGAAGGTTTGAATATGGTTTGAAGTTGTTTAGGTTTAGGGTTTCTCTAACTCAGTTTCCCTTTCTCTCTCTTCTTTCTCTTCTTTTCTCTCTTCTCTTTTTTTTTTCTCTCAATTTAGACGACTGCCAAAAGTCTTAAAGGGCTGAGAATGAGAGGGTTTAAATAGGAGCCAAGGAAGGTTCTGTATCGAAGATAGCAATCAATGGTTGAGATTCAGTCTTCCTATATTGACTTTGATACAAGGGTGCTAAGATAGTGGTGGTTAAAACGAAGATGATTGGTCCACAGTGATAACACACGGATAGTCTTTAAACACTTGCAGACCGTTGATAACGTTTGATCTAACGATCCACAATTCACCAGGCTGCTCTCTCACAAAACAAACACAAAAGGGATAACAGGATCTTGACAAGTGTTGGAATGTTATTCGCTAGCAAACGCGCGTCCAAACTAATTACAGGCAAAACCCTAATGTCTCTGGCGCATTGATATTCTACCCAATCAAACATTCTAATGAAAAACTAATTTTGCATAATATCATTTTAACCCCACAAAGTTTATAAACAAACTTTTATTAAAGAAAACATTATTTTAAAAATGTTTAAAAATTCCCAAAAAATTATTAAAACAACATTTTAAGGGGAACTTAACACACAATCAATATGAGCAATATATACACATGTATGCACTTCTAATGTGTGTAGTGTGATTCAATTTATACCTTTTTTGGATCATTGAAGAGGATTAGTGAGTGAATAAGAGGTTCTTTGGATTCTAGGTTAGACAACTAATTTTGTCACTATTTCCAAACTAGATGAACACTTATACAATATAGACTTAAGTAAGTCAAAGGTATAAGGTGCTTCAATATATATCTCTCGCATACTCAATGTACCCTTAATTACCATTATAACCTCAAATAGTAAATTTTCGAGTATCACTCACTACTATAAGCGTCCTCATTACTCCTTAATTAAGATCAGTAGTTATTCACTCCTACACTACTGGTTGGAATCATAAGTTCACTCGTACTTTTCATGATCCGTTTCAAATATCGAACATTCATTAACTATGGATATATGTCTGATTATCCTAAGATGTAACTCATCTCAATTTATGTAAACCTAATCCATACCATATGCTTACTAACATTCAATATAGTCCTCTTTATCATTTCGAGATACCCCAAAAAATTTCCCTCTTTAATAGTTCAAAAATTCAGGGTTCAAAAGCAAAATTTTCACAAATGTGGGTAAACCGAATCGATGCGAAAAGTGTGAGGTCATCTTCTCTAATACGCTGTTACGTTTTCACCATTTTTCATCAACACAACTCTCATGATTCATGTTAAAACTCTCATATAATTTAACCCAACATCTAATATGAGTATCAGAATAGATTGCAACAAATTTTCATCATCAAAACATCATTAAATTCCATGATTCACAAGATTAATGTCTCTAATTAATTCATGCAAACCCTAGTTTCATATTTCAACCAAGTTTTTCATACACCCAAATTTCATTCTCTTATTATCCAAACAATTCAGATTTCGAAATCCTAAATCTAGAATCAAAATCTTTAACATGTTTTCTCATCATTAACAGGGAAATGGAATTTTTCTTCTAAAAATCATGAAATCATGCTAGATATCTCAAATCCTACCATGGGTATTATAAAAAATTAAAAATAAGCAAGATAAACACTTGCCGTCTATGGGATTGATATGATTTTATTTTTATGATGATGATGATTTTGTCTTCCCTTCCAATCCACACTCCAAAGATGATGGCGATGCAAGAATAAGGTTGGAATCTTCAAGAATCCTCTCCTAAGATCTAAAAGTGCTCTCCCTTTCTTATCCAATGACCTTATCTCTATCAAGATTGATATAACCCTAGCTCTAAACTCCTATGGGCTATTATAATATTTTAATTTTTGGAGTTCTCCCTACCACAAACTCCTGAATGACCAAAATGCTATCTCATGGTGCCGATTTGGTCTAGAATCACCCCGAAACCCAAATGCTACCCCCGAGTACACTATTCTAACTATTAAGAACCTTTTGGAATTAACTGTGATCCCAAAATCATCATCCCAGTTACTCTAAGATAATTTTCTATCTCGACCTCATATAGTCCACCCATGACACCCGGTTGAGATATGCCACTATCACATCACTATCACTCACTATGACATAAAATGCTAAATCACTATTCACTTAATAATTTTATTATTTAAACATTAATCATTTTTATCCGATTAATAATTTAATTTACACATAATATATAATTCCATTATATTATGTCACGCATGTAATTTATAATTTGACGAATTATTTAAATTTAAATGCTAAAAAAATACGGGGTGTTACATACTTCCTCTTACAAAGAAATTTCACTCTCAAAATTAGGACGTACCTGCCGTGAATAACTCTAGATAACACTCATGCATGCCATCCTCTATTTCCCATGTCAACTCGTCCATATTCTAATGCCCCCAATTAACTCTAAGCAATGGAACCACCTTAGATCGTAGCTTACGCTCACTACGATCAAGTATCGCCACCGGTATCTCCTCAGATGAGATTTTTGGATGCAAGTTGATCTCCTCTAACGGAACATGCCAGAAGTCCCTCTCACTCCTCTTGTATTTCTTCAACGATGACACATGAAACACATCGTGGATCCACTGTAGATGTTGTTGTAGTCCCAGCCTATGCTACTGGACCAACCCTCTTGATAATAAAAAACGGTCCAACATATCTCGGTGATAGCTTCCCTTTCTTCCCGAATATCATAAGCCCCTTCATATGAGACACCCGCACCAGACCCTGGTCACTAACCTCAAGCTCTACGTGCCTCTTGTCAGTATTAGTGAAACTCTTCTCCCAGTCTTGAGCTATATCCTGAATCATATCTGGCCTTAACAATTTATTGTCCCCCACCTCTAACCATCTAGCGGGCGAATGATAAGACCGACCGTATAGTGCCTCGAATGGTGCCATGCCGATGGTGAACTGGTAGGAGTTACATAAACTGTACCAAAGGAAGGTACTGCTCCCATCCTACCTCAAAGTCAAGTATGCACATCTGTAACTTATCCTCAAGCATCTGATTAACCCTCTATGTCTGTCCATCTGTTTGTGGGTGATACATTGTACTCAACTAGAAACTCAGGCCTATAGCCTCCTAAAAGCTCTACCATAAATGGGACACAAATATCTTGTTCTTATTGAACACAATACTAATCGGAACCCATGCAGTCATACTATATCATCAATATAAAACTATGGAAACTTCCTGGTCTCAAGATCTGTGTGAACTAGAAGAAAATGGGCCACCTTAGTCAATCGATCCACTATCACCTATATGGAGTCGTGACCTTGATGTAATAACAGTAACTGAGTAATAAAATCCATTGAGTTACTCTCCCACTTCCACACAGGAATCTCGAGTGGATGCAACATCCCTATTGGTCTTTGGTGGTCTACCTTCACTAGATGGAAGGTAGCAATATTTGAGACAAACTTTGCTATGTCCCGCTTCATCCCTGACCACTAATACTGCCTGCGTATTTCCTGGTACATCTTACCCCTATCGGAATGTATCACAAATCTAGACCCAAGACTCTGACATCACTACATGTCGCAAATCCTCATCCTCTGGAACCACGAGTCTCCCATTAAAATAAAAACCACCCCCGAACTGATCAAGTAAGACCGTGACCCATCAGTTAACAACTGGTGAATCCTCTCCTCACAATAACAATCCCCTGCCTGTGATCTCACCACCCTCATCATAATCTTAGGCGTGATAGTTAGTACAAAATTCACGCTCTGGGGACCTCATCATCATGTTGAAGCTCTCTCCACTTAGCATTCCGCACCTCTGTTATTTCCCCCATGGGTCATCGACTCAATGCGTATGCCACCATATTAGCCTTACCATGATGATACTGAATATCGAATTGGTAATCCTTCATGAACTCCAGGCATCTCCTCTACCTCATGTTTAGATATTTTTATGTGGAAATATACTTAATGAATTTATAATCCGTGAATAATGTAAAATTCTCCCTAACAGATAGTTCCTCCAAATCGTCAAGTCAAAGACAACTGTAGTCAAATCCATGTCATGGGTGGGGTAATTCCTCTCGTGGGGATTAAGCTTGCGAGATGCATATGATATATCCCTATCCTCCTGATATAACATACCCCCAAGTCCTTCTAAGGATGCATTAGTGTAGACACGGTACTCCACTCCTTCCATAGGCAGTGCAAGTACAGGTACAAAAGTCAATTTGTCCTTTAGCTCATCGAAAGCTAACTGACCATGGTCATCCCAAACAAATAACAAGCCTTTGAGAGTCGATTCATCAGTGGACCCATAATTTTTAAGAAACCTTAAATAAATTGTCTATAATATCCGACCAACCCTAGAAAACTATGAACATCAGTCACTGTCATGGTCAATCCCACTCCTTTAACACCGATACTTTACTCAGATCGACTGCTATACCCCTATCAGACACAATGTGGCCCAAAACCTGCACCTCCCAAAGATAAAACTCATACTTCTCAAATTTAGCATATAATTGGTGCTCCCTTAGTGTCTGTAAAACCATCTCCAAATGCTCGGCATCCTCATCCTCAGAGAGAGAGTAAACCAGAATATCATTGTTAAACACAATCACAAACTAGTTAAGGAACTCTCTAAATACTCGATTTATCAAATCCATAAACACTACTGGCTCATTAGTGATCCTTAACGGCATTACCCTAAACTCGTACGACCCATACCATGTCATAAAAGCAGTCTTAGGAATGTCCTCCTCTCTAACGTGCAACTAATGATAATCGAACCACAGATAAAACATGTAGAGTAAGATGCTCCCCTAAGCTATTGGAATAAATCATCGATCCGAAGTAGTGGTTACTTATTACAAATCGTGACCTCGTTTAACTCTCTGTAATATATACATAAACGATTGGATCCATCCCTCTTCTTAATGAACAACACCGACGCACCCCACTGTGAAGTACTCCGTCTCGTAAAACCCTACCTTAGGAGCTGCTAAATTTTCTTTCTTAACTCCCTCATCTCATATGGGGCCATGAGATAAGGCACTAGGGCTATATGCCTCGTACTCAGTGCTAGGTCAATCAAAAAATATATTTCCCAACTAAGCGGCAATCTAAGTATCTCCTAGAATACGTCCTCAAACTTCCTCACCACTGGAATCAAGTCTAATAAAATAAACACATCCTATGAGGTATTATCATCAATGTAGTATAGATGTGTGATTGAAACTCTCTCCAGAAGAGGCATCGACACTAAGAACACCTCCTTCCCTAGAATTGAGAACAATATAGTCCTCCCGAAATAATCCACCATCACCTGGTATCCATCTTACCAGTCCATACCCAATATAACGTAATGCCTCGTACTTCGAATTCACTAAAGCCCAAATTTATATTTTAATCCATGTTATTGCCCAAGTTTTTGATCAATTAGTCTATACCCATATCCCATGAGGTAAAAAGGCTCACCCATAGCCTATCATGACATCACTAGGGTGTTCATATGTTTCACACTATATGTACACACTCATAACATTAACAAAGATGGATGGAACATATACATCTAATTTGTACCATTTATACCAAGAAGAACCATACACCAAATATACCACAATATATGTACATGTAAGAGAAATAAAGATCTGACTATCCGACTTCTCTCAACTTTCAACTATTGCCAATTTCGTGTGCGGGACGTCTCCCAAGCGAAATCCAAACCAGGAACCCTCTAGATACACTATTGTATGACTTAGACAATTATTGAGATCCATCAGCCCAAGATTAAATGAAAAAAAATAAACATGAATGTGTGTAGTAATAATATAAATTTTAACTTTTTTCCCATTGCCAATTAAAGTCTCATATTGCCAAAGGGATACACTAAATCCCTAAAATATACCCATTTAATTATACTAATAGTCATAACCCCAAAATGTCCTAGGGTCTAACATCTCTCAGCTCCTGAACCGTTCTACTTTCATGCGTGGGATGTCTCATACACTACTATATAGCATTGTCGGTCGCTGAGACGCAAGTTTAGAATGTACTCCATAAATTTTTATAAGGCGACTCCAGGCCCTATAGTCACCCATTTAAGAATATTTAAACTCAAAGTGTCCCAATTCCTTTAGTATTTTTTTCCGCGAAAATAATTAATTCTCGATAAATTACCAATATAACAATACCAAAAATAATACTAGAATCCAACATCTCTCAACTCCCTACATTTTCTACTTTCATGCGTGGGATGTCTCGTGAACGAAATCCAAATAAGGAACCCTCCTAATACACCACTACACATCTTTGTCGGTCATTGAGATCTGTTGATCGAGGACCAAAGCTATTAAAATTTTAAATCAATATGTATAGCTTCAAAAACCTAATCATCACTATAAACGTTGTCACTACCCATTTCCACTAATAACATCATTATAATAATATTGTTATGATGGTACACTTCATCGTTTAATCAGGACTACCATTAGTTATAATATTCCCAAAGGAACCAAATACTTCTAAAATACGAATTCCTCTCGCTTTGACTTCTCTTAATATAAAAAGGAAGGTTCCATCACTGGATAATTATCTTACTACAACATATCTTAACAATTTATCCTAAAATAAGCATAATCCTCCCTATAGGCATTTTTATACATCTACTAACCAAATTAAGATTGCCCTTTCTCAACCAAACTGAACCAACATAAAACACTATCCTAAGTAAGAAGTCGAACTTCTCGAATGTACTAACAAAACCCAAGTGAACACTAAGTTTCAATATCAAATCAAACATATCCTACATACTCTAAAATAGGGAATAACATATCCTTTACCATCGATGATATCACTAGTCTCTTTTCCTAAATAGTTTTATCTATAATTTGATGCTTATTTCGCCATGGGTCCTAGTTTACACGAACCAACATCTGCTAATGAATTATTGCAGATTATCACTTCCTCAAACCTCCTAAATATTTTCCATTAAATTATTAGACACTAAATTTCCCAAACTCCTCAATATTTTAGCAAGTAACCCACCCTAAGTTTTCTATGACTTTCTCTCCAAACTTACCCCATCCCGAATGGGTAATAATGACTAGTAAAGAATGCGATGATTCCTAATCATAGGTCTCTACATTAAAGAATGCAACACAGAGCATAACGAGGTCGAACACAGATCCTAAGGACACTAGAATCATGCTCTGATACCAACTGTAAAAACCCCCATTTTTCCACGTGAAGGTTGTCCATGCATGATACACCAAAGATGGGGCTTGTCGATCAATTAATACCATTCTCAACACAACGTAATATAAATACTGTTAATTTAAAGGTGGATACTCTAAAACTTTATAGATATCTCACTCTCAGTAATTTGAAGTCAACCAAACCAATTCAAACAATAAATTTAACAGCAAGTAAAATATTATAACTCAAGCATAATGTAAATAAATAAATAAAACTTGGGCTTATGCCCTTAGAAATTTTTCTAAATAAAATATCTGAGCTCGGATACAAAAGCACCTGGACTAGAGTCAAGAATGTGGAAATCTGCTAAGCATTGAGGGAACGCAAGGCTAGTACAACAACAGTACTGCTATCACAGTCTAGAAAATAACTCGAGCGGGAAAATTTATAATCTGGGTCAGACGTTGAGGTATGAAAGAATTAACTTATTTAATTCATGATACAATAATACAGACAATGCACAATAATTATCCCCCCTTTGTCACTCACATGTATGTAACACCTCACCCCTCATATAAGTGTAACATGTCTCGGATCCCAAAATTCCCCAAATAATAACTATGACTATGTGCCAATTTTATACAATGATTAAATGATTTGAATGTGCCAACTACATTTAATTTATAAATTTCAATAATTTCCTAGTGTCATAATTTCCACAAAATAAGCATAAATATCTAATATGAAATAAAGGATCACAATTTCAATTTATGACCACATCCTTAGACACTTAAATTTTTATCCATAGTATCCAAGGAATTAATAATATATGTCCTTCTATACATGGGACACACAAGGGCATCTACGGTTGGTGTCTAATTCGTGCTCTAGAGGCATGTCTGAAGGAATCCCTACATCCTAAGCGAACATCACAAAACATGCATATGTTGGGGGTGGTCCCTATGCATGACACCTATATACAGCCCATACCCAATGGTTAGACAAGAAAGGTCAGTGCCACACAAACCCCTCTAAGGTGGAGTCTCTACGTAGTACCTATATGGACTACACATCGTCAATACCACTGACGCGACTCAAAATGTGTCTATAGTGTGTGATAATTATAGTTCAAGTGCAAACTGATCGCGTAAGTTATAAATTCGGGTAAGACGGGGTCGAATCCTCAAGAAAATAGGACATGGAACGTGACGACGATAGGTAAGCTGACTAATCCTAAAGTTGACCCTAGAAAAAGGAAAGGAAAAGGTGATGAATTTTTGGAATTGTATATCTACTAACTAAATGAAAAATAATTAAACTGATAATTAAACTACGTATACAGTAGTAGACTAACTGTGACTGACTAAATATGAGTGAGAAAAATAGGTTGGACTACGATTCCCCGAACCCTACTATGTTTACTGGATATAAAAGCAATTATAAATTAAATAATTAATTAAACCCAGACTTTATTAATTTGAAGAATTACATATATGAGGGTACAAGCCCACATCATACATAATTAAAAATATAAATAAAGCGGTGTCGACGTAGCTGACACATGCTTTGCACTCTTAAACACTACAGTTACCTAGGTAAAACGAGGTTAAAAGCCCTAAGATGGTTGTAACACCTAACTAACACAAGTCAATCATTCATTTAATTCAGATAATTTACTTTTATTTCCATGCAAACCACATCGGGTTGGGTTCATGCAGCCCAACTCTTTGAAATCTAGATAGACATAATGAAACTAGAATAAAGAAAAGATTATATGTTGCATGAAATCATAATTGCATAAAATGTAAGATTAAATATGCAAGGAAGGATTCTAACTAAAAAGAATGAATTACATACAACAAATATGAAAGCAATTCAAAGAAATAACGAAGAAATTATGTGGAATGAATAGAAGCCTTGAATTAATGCAAAAACATGAACAAATTCTTGAAAAATATGAACCCTACACTTCTTGGCTTTAAAACCCTCTAAAAACTTGCTAAGAAGAAGCTCTCCAATGTCTGGTATGACAAATAAATAAGTACATCACGTTATTTCAAGTGTTTGAATCACGCAAAACTCTTTTTAAGAGAAAACAAAAATTAGAATTCCATCAGTAAAACCTATCTCGTGTCTCCTTCTATAATGGGTGAACCAGTTTGGTGTTTTCCAGTTGAGTGCATCGGTCCGAACATATTGTTATTCGTTCGGTACGGTGCCTTTTATTTTTTTCTTCCTTTCTCTCCTTAATTTCTTCAAAACATCGACTCTTCATAACGTTTTACCCAAGGATCAGTTTTGGATGTCATTTCTTCATACTTGCTCATGGACTCGAGGTTTTCAACTTTCCTTTAGGTTTCGTGTCCGAATTCCTGGTGTAAAATTACTATTTTTCTCTTGACTTTTCTTCACTTGTAGCTTTCTTGAGTTTGAGTTTTCTCTTTTCTATGATTGTGTAAAATATCTGAAAAATGTAACAGAAATACATGAAACTCGATGCACTATGTAGAAAAGGTTAATAGAAAATATATGAGATAAATTAGCTCGATTTACATCTCACAAGATAATAAAATCCTCTAAATTAAAGGGATAAATACGAAGAATTTCTGCCTAATCAAACCCCCCATAACATAGAACTTTGATAGTCCCGAACAATGTCAAAAGAATCCAAGCAAGGTCTAACACTCAACAAACATGTTATTAGGATATAATACCTCTTTCACGGGCAAGAGATTTCGTTTAGCGTATGCTCCCTAGTTCTATGAGTGGTGTCTCGTGAGGGTTTGTAGTGAATATACCCACAAAATTCATTTTCGACTCAAAGAAAAATTCAAAATACTTAAAAATCGTACAATTCAAACCTTTTTAAAAATAGTCACCATAAATTTATATTCACAAGTCTCAATTTGTCGTGGGTGTGTGCGAAGCCAAAAATTTAAACCACTAACTTCCATCGATTGATCATTACGTCACTTTTAGGAAATTCGTTTTGATTGAATTCTCACGGGATGCTCTCAAAAACGAATCGCTCAAAATGTGGATATTTCTCTTCGTATGAGTGATTTATAAGAGTAAGTATAATGGACACAAATTCACACACACAATTTCGAAAGACAAATTTTTTGACGTGAAAAGATCTCATTATTATAATACGGTCATCGAAAAATATGAAACATTGCCTCTTGTTCACACCAATTAATGTCTATTATTATCTCTTCGTGTCTTAGCTCTCCACGTGGTAATTAATTTCATTTTTCGGAAACGGTTATGGCTTTTCTGAGTTTAAGGTGTATTGGGTAAAATGGGAATGATTGAAAAATTCAGAATTCAATAGTCTTCTTATGATGTCCGTTAGTGCATTTTTGGGCTCTTGCTCATTTTTCTCTTCTCTTTCCATTTTTCTTCGACTTTTCATATTTTTCTTTTCTTACTATTTTTGTTGAGCATTATTTTATTTTCTTACCCCTTTTATTTCACTTGTCGGACTTAGTTTTTCAATTTTTGATTTTCACAAATCCGGGCTAATAGGTTTGGGGGGTTACAAACGAAAAGGATATTTTTTATTAGGCTCAAAATGGGTTACAAAGGGAAAAAAATTCACAATTTTTTATTGATAATATTTTTGGGTCAACAAATAATGGCCCACTTCATTGTCCGAATCACTCATTATTTTACCATATGCGTCTCGAGATTATTTTAATTTAGAGATATATTAGTGCGCTTTTCAAGACAATATCTCACTCGTTTCCCTTAATCGATCAAAACAAAGGAATAGAGATATTCACGGCTAATTTTAAGTTAAATTGAACTTTAAGTTAACCATTAACTCAGATTGATTTAAAAACTCACAAAAAGTGATAGGCTCGAAACCTCACGGGGTTGATAATCTCCACTTATTCATAAATTCTTCAATTTTCGCTAAATTTCCAATTTTGGCTTTTTGGCTTTTTTTTTAATTTTTTTTAATTTTTAGGCATTTTGAACTTTGTGAAATCTTGAAGCGCATGCGTACCCCCCCCCCCCCCCCTAACTTAGACTTTTGCAAAGTCCCTATGCAAAAGGACTAAAATCTAAAATAAAAGGAGAGTGCATAAAAATAAACAAAGGAAAAATGCAACTTTTTTGTATTACCAAACAAGAATTACAAGAAGTGAAAATGAGAAATACATAAGGAAAGAAAAATTTAGAAACACGTCCTAACAATGCTCATTGTGGAGGAGGGTGAGACTCATAGGGTGCATTGGGATCATAGGGCCCATAGAAGTAAGTGGTGATTGGTACCCCCTCACTTATATGGAGCGGTTTGGAGGTGGAAGGTCGTGCTCTTGTTGCACTGGAATGCCTCTTGGTCTGCCCGATAATCCCTTAAAAAGTCTTGAAAGCTTGCCTCCAAATTCTCCACATGACGAGTTAGGTCCGCTTCCATCGTCTTGTAATCTGAATCATCCTCATTATATTCAGGATCATCTTCTACGCCCATTTTAACATCCATTATCATCGCTTGTTTCACCTATCTTTTGCATTCGCTTCGGGTGTGGGATTCTTCCCTAATTGCCTTTAGAAGGCGAGGAAAGGTTTTGGGGGGTGAATTTAGGCATCGGCATGGAGGGAGGTGAAGAAGAAGGGGTATGATAGGGGAGCTCGACCTTTACGATCCATAGCCGCATTCATAATATTGGCATAGAAAATGCCTGCGAATTGGATCGGGGCGCGTGGATTAAAAAGATGGTAGAGGATATTGGCTTGCCTAGGACTCATTGTCGAATTGTTGGAGGTCTGAAGAATGTTGGCACATATGATGTGGAAGGCAATACATGAATTTTTAGAAGAGACCCCATGGGGAAAGTCTATTGATTCCAAGACTTTTCGGGAGATAGGCGGAGGATGCATGCCCCTTTGATAACGGGTTCGGAAATTTTTGGGGAGTTAGATCAGTTTGGGCTCGGGATGTCGATGGTGTACAATTTTTAGAGGATTATATCGAGTGAAAATTGACTGCGCTACTCGTCAACATAGGATTTCTCTTCAAAATCACCTATTTGGACGAGAGTGTTATAAAAGACTCGCACCTAATCCTCTGAAACTTCGGCATGAGGCTCCCTAAAAAATCGACACCATCCTCCTAGGCTAAATAAATTGTTAACTTATTGGGAAAGTTGTGCCCATTTGTATTCGCGCTCAATATTTATTGAGCGGGATGGGGAGAAGAAAGCGTCACACTACCTCTTCTCTTGGTGGGAGTGGTATTCATTATTACCGTCGGGGAGGATTTCGATGGAGGTGTATTTTGTGGGGAGTGGTCTCGCTGCTCTAGCAGCCATTTTGACGAGAATATGAATTTCTGAAAATATGAGGGATAGAGATTAAGAGAGGGAAATGGTAGTTGTGAGGTGAAATGGGGTGAATAAGGTGGGTATTTTTAGGTTGTCTGTGGAGGGTAGGGGATGAATTTGGAGGGAAAGGTTGGAGGGAGAAGGAGAATGATTTTAGAGGGAAAGGTTGGAAATTGAGGGAAAAAGTTTTGGGAAATGGGAGATGAACCATGGGAATCTGTGACTGGTACAGATATTCGAACCGGTCCAGATGCCAGGGAGAACCGGTCCGATCTTTTTTTTTCTTTTTTCGTAGAAGCAAACCGAAGCGGTGGTCTTAGGACCGAACCGGTCTGGGACACTGTGAAAGGTGTTCTTCCCTTATTCTTTACTCTCTAAACTTAGGCTTCTCCTCACTCGATTTTTCCGGACCCTCAAAAAGATATTCGTACCCATTATTTGGCTCCAAAATATACGAAACTCCCCTCGAAACACCTTACGCTCACCCATTCTCTTTTCCTTTGCACTTCTCTCTTTAATGAACATAATTCCTACGACCCGACGAACCTAACCTTAAAATAACCAATTTACACAAGAATCACCCCATACTCATCGGGAGTGCGACGACCTCTCTCATAATCTTAAAAACTCATCTGACCCCACTCACGGGGTCCAATGGTCTTCTTGTATCTCCCATCCAAAGATCGTAAACTAACAATCGAAAAAAGTTGGGACCCTTACCGAAGTTAAAGGATTCACCTTGAGTTTCATGATATGTGTCCCACATGGGATTCTCATGGTGCCCAATGGAATGTCAACTTACTTATCCTAACTTAGAGTGCACCTCTCAGTCAAAATTGGAGGGACATGTTAAACCTAGATCTCTTTTAACTTTAAGAATGCTTAGGTCAGGCACTAAGTCATACGACGCTTGAGTCTTCTCCTCTATCTCATCCGAAGGCTACAGTGTCATGGGTGGATGATCACGAATAGGAATATCATTTATCTAATTTTTCTTTTCACTCTCTTCGACGTGACAACATGATTCCAATTGAGATTGGACATCATCAGTGAGGCTCTTATCCAACGGCCCTATTTTTATCTCAATATCTTCTAGGTTCATGTCTCCTACCTTCTTCTCATTCTTACTTTCGATGTCCTCTCTCACTCTCTCCATCTCAAACTCCTCTATCTCTCTCACTCAACAATATGGTCTCTTTCGTTCTCCACATTCGTCACTACACACTCCTCTTTCTCGGCCTCTAGCTCAATATAAGAATTATCACTCTCACTGCCTTTAACATGGCATACCCCTAACGGATCTCTCGCGTGATTCCTCTTGGATTCGTGTATTATAATTTCCATAAGATCCATCTCTATCACCACGCTCTCATCACCCTCGGGCTTGGCAATACTGAAGATATTTATTTTGAAGTTCATATTCCCGAACATGAATTACGTTCGTCTATTGCATGTATTAATCAATGTGTTGCCCGTGGACAATAATGTGTGTCCAAGGATGATGGGAATACCAAGTGAAAAAAATCTATCGGGAAGTAAAAAGTGCCAACCTGAACTATCACGTCCTCAAAAACCCCTTGAGGTATCTTCACTAAATGATCTGCGATCTGGAGATTCATCATTGTGGACTTAAGGTACCCCATATCTAATTATCTATTGAAGGAGTAGGGGAGAATGTTAACACTCTCCCCTAAATCTATTAGCTCTCTCTCGATTTGATTCCTCCATGTGATGCAAAAAATCGTGGGTGTACCTAGATCTTTGAATTTTGATGGAATGTCACTTGATAGGATTGAGCTGACGTTTTATGATAGGAACACATTTTTCTTTATCATTAGCCTTCTTTTCAACGTCAATAAGTCCTTAAGGACTTTAGCATCGGCGGTAATTTTCTTTATAGCATCGAGAAAAGGAAAATTAAGCTTTACTTGCTTGAAGACATCTAGCACATCTTCACGGGAAGTCCCTTTTTAGGATGGAATCAACCGTTTAGGGAACGACGCAGCAGTGGTTGGTTTGGGCCCACTAGTGTTGTCCTCATCGTCACTCTTATTTAAGGTCCATCTCCACCCTCTTTAGTTTTGAGAGAAACCTACATATCTTAGGGTTTGTCGTGTGAGGGAGGAGATAAATCAACAACTCTCCCACTACGTAGAGTCTTAATTGTACTAAATTTCTCTAGATGGTCATGGGATGTAATGCGAACACTAGATTGACCTTGGGGGGGTCATTGGCCTAGGGCCGTAAACTTACCCTTTTCTGGGATACTCATGGATTCTTGTAACTTAGAGATATTTGCATTTATTTCAGAGAATCTGCAGTCTTACTTAGCATTGGTTGCATTTTGGGGTTGGATGAATTGGTTTATAATATCCTGGAGATTTCTCCACGGAGGGGTGATATACGGTGTGGGATGTGGTGTGTGCATATGTGCCTGCATATATGGATCTTGTTGAAAGTCAGGAGGCGGTGGTGGTGGAGGGAAAACTTGTGAATTGGGATTTAATGCGACATGTTATTGCCCATAGCTAAACCTAGGATGGTTCCTCCATGAAGGATTGTAAGAATTCTCATGGGGACATTAAAATTATGCTTACACTACACCAAATTCTATGAATTGTCACGATAAAGGGGTCACGACCCAAAACTATGACCATAGCCAAAATGGGCATGCCCAAATCCATGACTAAATGTGGCCATGGTTCGTCTTGTAGGTGGTGACAGCTATAGACTCTAACTCCTTCGGCTCATGACTCTAAGCTGTGACCTAGCCGTGACCATTATGGCCCAAATTTTCCTTCCAATTTTGGTCACATGACAACTCATGACCCTTAGCCATGATCACGATCCCCAATAAATAAGGAGATGATCAAGACTTAAGTCCCTAACCATTAAATTATATAAGTCACGGCTTTAGGCCATGACCATGGCCTTATTTCCACGCTGCGGTGTTAAAAAAAAGGGGGACGCATCATATGGTCCCGACCCTAAGTTGTGACCATGGTCTTTATACTTAAAAACACATAATAGTTTTCATTTTCCTTGAAAATTTCTAAACCCTCATTTTCCCTCCCTTTCTCTGGCGATTTCGGCTCTCTCCTTCTCTCAATCTCAATCTCAAAGGTAATCTCAATCTTCTCCTTGTTATGAATTTATGTGCGTGTGTATTTCTTTGTGTGTGTGTATTTCTCAATGTGTGTGTATTTCTCTGTGTATACATGTGTGTATATGTGTTTGTGTGTGTGTATACATATGTATTGTGTATAGGTATGTAGGTGTGTAGACATTGTCATTGTGTGTATTGTGTTTATGTATGTTTGTATACTGTACACGTGCATGTGTGTGTATTATAGATAAAAATACATATATATGACTAATGTTGGTATAAGTTTCAAAGTTGGGCAAATTTTAATTTAATGGGTAATGTTGGTTTAAGTTTAAAACTAGGGTAAATTTTTATTTAATGGATATTGTTGGTTGAAGTTTGGGGTGAAATATAAAAATATACATCTCCATTGATATTGATGCTTAATTCAGGATTAATTTTTTGGGCTTTGTAAAATTATGTCCCAAAAATGCATAATCCATTCATTGTAGGGGTAATGTTTGTAAGGGATTAAGTTTATGATTAATGTTTGTAGGTATTCAAAGCCTAATAAATTAACGGTTGATTATTCATTAGAGCCATAATTTTACAAGAATGACTAATGTTTGTAGGTATTCAAAACCTAATAAATTAAGTGTTGATGATTCATCAGAGCCATAATTTATAGGAATCATATTCACACCCTCGTACACAATAACTCATTAATGATTCATTAAAGACATTATTTATAGGAATTATAATCACGCCCTCGTTCATTTTTCTCAGGAAGAATGAGTCACGGTGATAATAAATGGCAACAAGAGTGGGAAAGGTTTCAATTGGACCGTATGCATACATCTGTCATTAATGAGCCTCATTTAATGGGTACTCCAGTCTGTTGGTATGGGAGTAGGATGATCGGTAATTTAACTACCTTGTAAATCGTGGAGTTCATCTCAAGAGTACTTGTTCGATCGTATTATGTTTTCCCTGCCACAATGTTGAGATGAAGGTGTACAATATATATTTCGCATAAATAATCCCGATAGACCACTGACCTTGCTTACGCTGTTAGAGACGGCAGAAAGAAAATTTCACCCATTATGGATAGAATTATGTTTAAAGAGCATTGACGAAGACCGCGATGTCTCACGACATATGCACCTCAAACTCAATCTTTCCAATAGGCTGAACATGATGAGATTTCGAGTTCATGTCACTGAAATCTATGCACCATTATAGATACGCTTCCTCCTAATTGGCTATGTGAAAAAATCCATAGGTTTTTAAAAATAAATCCTGACTTAATAGAGATCAGACACATTGAACTTTTGTTAAAGTCTTACCATGAACAGGTAGATTATAATATATTATAGATAAACATTAAACTTTTTTTGGTTATAATTTCATATTGAACTTTTAAATTGTGCATCTATTATTATAGATACACATTGAACTTTTATTATTTTTGAAGATAATGTGGGGCGGTAATGGAACAATTATCTTACCAACAACGTGATGCAACCACAAGGATAATTCTCATCACCAACTGGTGAGCAATACTCAAATCCACAAACTGTTCACTCCCCTACTCCGAGTTGGAGTAGGAAAGGTACTCCCACTAATCCAATAGACATGCCCAGCACTCCTGAAACTGTCGGGTCAGTTGAGAAGAAGCCCATTAGGTTCTCTTTATTGGGAAATAACACCATGGGGATAAGAATCACGTTCAACATTTTAAAGCCCACTGTTTGTCCTTGGAAAAAATTAATGTGGGAGTGGGAGGAACTGCAAATTGGAACCTTTTAGATAAAGATATTAAAGATGACATCTATGAGCAACTCAGCTAATGTTTTTCATTTTCCCCAAACTCAAAAAATAAAGTGCTTTCGCGGGTTGCTGAACACCTACGAACAAATCATAGAAACCTTAGGCATAAGAATTTCCCTAAGGGAGCATTAAGCTCCAACATTTTTCCTCTCAAAGACAAAGTCCCTTCGAACATTGTGATGACAGTCTCTCAATGGAATGATTTTCTGGAGAATGTGGTCAAGGACTCCAAAATGCCGCAAAGGGAGAAAAACAAGCAGAATGGGACCAAAAAAAATTGATGTCCACCGGCTTGGTTCAAAATCTTATGAAGATTTAAAGAACAAGTGGTCGAACGCTAAGAAAGATAGCCCGAATGAAGGAAAGATTCCGAATAGGGTCAACTTGTACGTGCATGCTAGACGAGACAAAGATAATAAATTCCCTCCTCACTTGGCCAAGACTCTATAATCAATAGATGCTATCAGTAGTTAGTTATATTCAAGCCCGTTCAATGGCATTGACAATGATGCCATCCCATAAACCTTTGGGAAGGACCATAGAGGGATGATGAGAGGTTTGAGGTCGGATATGTCAAAAACAAGATTCAAACACACTACACCTCTCGTGGACGAGCTTTATTCTGTTAATAAGTGCTTTGCGTTAATCGATTAATGTAAATCTAGGACTAAAGGGGATATAATGGGGCTTCAAAATTAATTGGGAGGTCTAAATGATAGACTTGCATACATTGTGTCCCTTTTAACCATTCGTATGCCCCTGCAGCCCCCAATGCATCACGATTTCCCTCCACAGATGTCGGTTCCTCCTCAAAATATTACTTGTTCTTACCCCCCACAAATTAAGGTTCCTCCTTTAACATTCCCTTTCTCATCTACTCAACATGGTAAGGGCCTTGGATTATCATCAACAACCCACACTGACTGTGGTGACAAACATTATATATAGGACCTGATCGGCAAATTTATTTTTAGGATCTGCATGCTCATGTCCACTATCGTAGGAACTTTAGTACATAATCGACCTTTATAGAAGGGTGAGTGTCAGATCATGGTTGATATAGTATATGAGGGTTGTGAAACTTTTCTAATGCACATCAATAGTGGAGAATTTGAATTTTTTGAAAAATTATGTAGACTCTGTTACCACTTGGCTAGTTTATCGCTTGTTAAAGATGTAGTAATATTTTTATTATGTTTTAATAGTATGAGTAGATAAATTTATTTAATTTGAGTTTAAGTGGTTGTGTAGTATCGTTAATTGGCGTTGTGACACCCCACCTAATAAAACATTGGGTGATCAATCCTATATCAAATTAGGACAGGAATCTCAAGTAGTTTCATTCTTAGCATCACACTCGGAAACCAATTTATTAATAATAACGTATTAGGACGGAAGTCAAATTTTAAAATTTTTAATCTTTTCAACTTAATTGCACAAGTAAAGAAATTCACATAGGATATAAAACAATAAATGGAATGAATAAATAAATAACCGATAACTCTCGGTAAACATTTATACAACCATATCGAATATGCGTAATATAAACTCGCTGAAATAATAGAAATGGCATGAACTAGGAAACATGCCCAAATTTACGTAATAATACCTCATATCTAGATCTCAAATATGGAAGCGTCTATGCAAAATCCTACCCACATCTACACCTGAGCAGCAACGTCTGACTCGAAAGAAGTGGTCATCCAGGCGTCCCTGTATCTAGACACCTAAAAGTGTGTATATATATATATATATATATAACAAGGAGTAGAATGTTGGTTACTATTCAATAGGATCATAAGCTAATTAGGGCCTAGGATTAAACCAACAATGCAAGAATCCAATGGTTGAAATTAAAATAACTCTCTTACCATTTTTTCCCTTTAAATTTTTGTTTTCCCCCTCTTTTAATACACACTACTTTATTCCCCCTTTGTTCAAAATTCAAAAACAAGGGTATAAGTCTCTCTTACTAAGAAAGATTCGGATCTCAAACTCTCCCTCACTTACCAATACGTCACTCATCTGTCTTCTTCCCCTCAGATCTCAAACTCTACCTACCCTTGGTATCTATGTCTCTCATCTGTCTTCTTCCCTTCTCTCATACGTCGTCCTCCCCTCTCTCTGCATGTAATCTTCCCGATTCTCTTACAATAACACGCACGCACATAGGGATTTGATCTTAGGGATTTGTTGATCTATAAATATGGGGAAATTTAGGGATTTGATTTCATTTAAGATCTATTGATAAATTTAGGGCTTTGTTCATTTTCGTTTCGGTTAAGATCTTCTTCGTTTTTGTTCATTTTGTTTTAGATCTAATTACATTTATTTTTATGTTTTGGAATCTAATTAGTTTTTGTGTTTTGCTAGTTATTTTTTCTTTTGCAGGTGACTAGATTATATTTGAACACCTTAAACAGGTATACTGATTTTTTTAATGTGTATATTTATATATTTTAGGTTTTATGCATATCAAGTAATATTTTTAATCGTTAAAGACATGTCTAAGGATATTATTCATGTTTTATTACATGCATAGTTTTATTTGACATTGAAGTACAGTTATTTAGGTTATATGAGTCATTATTTATGCTATATTGTAGGTACTATGTATTGATAAAATGCCTCACTCATTGTTTCATATAGTTTCATATAGGGTGTTTTTTGTTTTGATTTTTCGTGTGCTAAAACAGTAAGGTTTCATTATTTTTTTATGAATTGCATTACTTTTTATGAATTGCATTACTTTCGGTTGTCATTTTTTATACATGTTTCTATTTCGGGCCAATTGGTTGCAGAATATAATTGGGGTTGATTGGTTGTTGTTTTTATTTAGGGTCGATTTCTCTACCTGTTCGGTTAGTATCCATATAGACAATTGGGGCCGATATTTATACATGTTTAATATATTCGATTCTCTGGAAAATGATCTTTAAGTTTAATATTCTCAATGGAATTTAGGAAATTTTTTTCCGCGCATCTGTTTCATTATTTATTCTTCACACATGATTACATTTTTACGTGGGTAATATGTTTGAAGAATTTCCTTCTTGAGTACTTGACATGTATTGCATCTATTATTTGGGGGGTTTCAACTATATTGTGTACAATTAACATGACATTAAAGGCTTCTCTTCTACTTGGGGGTTTCAATTTATTTGCATACATGTTTATAATTCATTCAGTTAAATCATGAAACTATTATTTGGGGGTTTGAATTGATTCATGTAATTTTCTTTGACAAAGCAGTATGAAAAGGATAGTCATAAAAGTACAATCAAAGATCAATTAGAATCATCAGCAACATTGGTGACACTGACCCTACTATCACAAACAAATCTATCTCGCTCAGTCAATCCCACATCAGGCGACACTAACTGTATGTTATCATTTCATTCCTTTCATTTCTAGATATTTTCTTTTAATTTTTTCTGTGGTTTGAGTGAGATACTATTATTCAAGATGTATGCTTATATTTTGTTTTTGTTTGTTTATTTTTTGAAATTTCAGACTGACCATAGTGTTTTTAACATTATTCCATTAACTATTTTGTTCCTATAGGAATGAACGAGGGTTGGATCTTAGAATTATCATCAATCACCCCCAATAGGTAATTATCTATAAGTCATTTTATATGTTTGGTTGTCTCTTCATGTAAGTCTGATTATCTCTAAGTTTAATGGATGGTTCTACATTGATTGAAGATATGTCTCAAATTTAGGGGTGAAAATATCAACTTCAACTAAATTTTCAATCCACGTACTTTTAAACTACGATCCATGTAGAAGCATTTGAAATAAAGTTCATATTGAAGCATTTGAATGCCATATACTTTTGATCGTTTGTTATTTTTTACCGTTAGTGTTTTGTTTTTATCTTTACTTAAGTGTGATCACCTGCGGATCTATCAGAAACAAATACATGCCCTATCTATCCACACTATTCACCCTCACAACTACTACTACGAGATGAACAAAAGGCTCTGATGAATAATTTTTGGTTTGAGCTTTGTAAACTTTGAATCTCAAGTCATAAGAGATGAAAAAAAGGCTCTAATGATTCTCAGAGTATAACGAGCATTTTTCTATCTTATTTTAAGAATCTACTCGCAATTGGAATTATTGAAGATGAAAACACATTATTGGAGGTTATTCCCTACAAGATTGATGGTTAGGTGAATGATGCTTTATCAGACTTTCCTACTATAAAGTGGAAGTATTGGTAGAATTTACTAATTGTTGTTTCTTTTATTTTTTTATTTATGTAGCTTCTTATATATTTTTTAGTGTACATGAGTCAAAACTGGTATATCATTTCTGAGATTTTCGAGATATAGGTTATAATTCATATATGTTCCACTAAAGTGATGGAGATAGATGCTTTTTGGAGATGATTCATTTACAACCGAACTGATGCATTGATAAACAAACTAATGGATAAAGGAAAAGGTACCGGTAAGTAGAATCACCCCTGCCTTATTGTGATTCTTTGTTCATTTTCAATTTATTTCAATTTTTTCATGTATTGCAACTTATCATATTAGTTTGAAGCTTTTTCTTGAGAGTTACGGTTTCTGTTGATATTCTCTAGATATAATTACAGTATGATGTGTTAGCTTTTGAAAAATAATTAATATACAAAAAGTGTAAACTCAGCATCGTCGCCTTTGCTATCATTCTGGTGTGATGTTCAAGCAAAAATTCTGGTATGATGTTAAAAAAATGGGTAAACTGAGATATCATTCTGTCCTACTTTGGTTATCTTATTAAATAATGATTTTAAAATCTCACTACCCAAACTGTTTGTAGTCTGATTTTGTTTCGATTGATATTTGGGTGAATGTAAAGGAGGAATTTTGTTTCTACTGATTACCTTTGGATTTGATATGCACAGGAGGTCGAGAGCTAGAGGAACTGCCATCTCATATCCTTTTGTTTGTGCCATAAACATTTCTTTAATGGTTATCTTAGTCCCCAGGTCATCAGCCATTGCTGCCATATTATTTCTAAGAAAGGCTAAATTTTCATTAATATTAGGGTACTCTGGAACATAGTGTTTCTAAGCACTCATTATACATTTTTTGCTCCTCAATAACTCGAATTGAATCTTTAAAAAGGTTACAGGACGTTGTTTTTTTTGCTCATTATCAGCATAAATCTTTTCCAAATGTTTCATTTTTTTAATTTAGTATAATGTCCTTATTGGTTGATTCCAATTATTGTGAGGTATTAAAAACCAATGAATTATGCACTCATTTCATTTTTTATTGTATTGTTCCACGCTTGGTTATTTTTTAGCACCCGTCACCCATCAAATCTTGGATGCCGACTCAGATATTTTTAAGTCGTCGAGTCTAATCCGGTATACCAACTGCTCATAGAGATGGATGGTTTTGACAGCAGCTCTGCTGTAATTGTTCTTAGGGCAACTAATCACTCAGACATTTTAGACCCTGCACTTCGCTGGCTTGGGAGATTTAGCCGTGTTGTTATGGTGGAAACATCTGATAGGATTGGAAGAGTAGCTATATCGAAAGTACATGCTCTAATAAAGAGCTTCCTCTGGGTTAGGGTGTTGATCTTGTTGAATATGCTTTAAACATACTTGCCATTGGCCTCAAATGTTGTACGAATTAAGGATTTATGAGTAGGTCTAAAATGTATCAAACTAATCAACTACTGACTTTGGCTCATGTTGCTTCTCTTAATTATCTTAATCAAATTTTTAGAAATAGGCGAATTTATTAGAAATAAATGACAGAAAACCACTCTCTTGGAGGCTCATGATAAGGAAACTTGATTACATGAGATTGTTAAATCTACCTAAAGAATTTGGTAGATTTAATAAGAGTCCAATAAAATAGATCCTTTAATAATGCTAGGAAGATATTCCATTTCATTTAAAATGACTTCATTCCTCTCTTGATATCCTCTTTTAGAAAGTATTTTGCCAGGGCTGGATAAAATCAAGAGACTTTTATATGAGAAGCATCTAATGGCAAAGTTTTACTGGATAATAACTGAAGATACTGATATAGTTAGTTTTTATTCTACTAGATATCTTAAAGATAATATTATTGAAGAGCAGCTGTGTGGTCCATCAATCCAGCGGCCTCGAAATAAGGGTGCTGTCCACGTCAGCTCGGCATCAAGTCCTGAAGGAATTACAACAACATCGGTGTTTCCCAGATTGTAATAGCTGTGTGGTCCATCAATCCAACGGCATCTTCCACCGAAGCTCCTCAGATCTAGATAAATGACGAGGAATCCACGGGGGTTAATGGCCCCCCTTCCCCTAATAATTTTAACGTTGTATGGTTTTCCCCTTCCAAGCCGGATTCTTTTTTGACCTCCGATGGCTCAATTGCTATTCATGCTGGTGAAAGATTAGGTCGTGGTATAGTTACTGGTGCAATTACCACTCTTGTTGTTAACACGTCTTCTTATTTATTCAAGAAAACTTCTGAGCTTATTGATTTCATGGAGGGACAACATGTGAGTTTTGTGTGTGGACATTATGGGAACCGACCACAATTATTGCAGAGGATAAGATCAGTGCACTTGAGGGAGATGAATCAACACTATTAATGGCATCTGGCATGTGTGCTAGCACTGTTATGTTTATGGCATTAGTTCCAGCTGTAGGGAACATTGTTACAACTACAAATTGCCACAGGAAAACTCGGATTTTCATTGAAACTATACTCCCCAAGGACTCATGATCCTTTACTATGTGAAACAAGTTAGACACTCACTCATTTAAGAAGAGTTGTATTGTATTATTACTATAAGAAATCTATAAAAAAAATAAGAAAACATAAAGGGTCATTTGGTTAGTTTAACATATATTATAAAATTATCATAGATAACATTACCCAAAATGAAAAAAATCATTGTACGTTATTAAATTACCTGGAATTCAACTGCATGATATGAATATAGAAGGATTTGAGGTAGGAGTTTAAAAAAAAAAGTTCATAACAAAATATCTCGCAAGATATGGCGCCTATGTTTTTATGCACTTTTCCATATTTGTATCATTTGAATCTATTATTATATGCATCTTTGAAAGAATTTTATTATCTATGTTTCTTTATTGAACTTCAAACTAAACCCGCTTGGATTTTAATTTCCTAATACACCACAAATCTGACATCACCTTCGGGTTTGTGCAGTTCACTACACATAGATGTTATCTAATTGAAAATAAGGATCCAAGCAAGGCAGTTGTGATGCAAGTTTATATATAAGGATCCAAGCAGGGTAGTTGTGATGCATACTACAATTGTTTGAACTATTATTGATTGTTACATTATTTTTCTCCTCTTTACCAAGTACAAATGTTAGCTATTGGTTCTTATGTTGTTACTGTTTCTATCCTTATTCAGTGCATTTGATGAAGCAAAAAAATGGGTTGCACTGTCTTTTATTTGCTTGCTCTAGAATTTATGGAAGTCGATCTGAAAATATTTCTGATTTAGGGCATTGTCTTATGGGTTGTACTTGATTAAGGAGTTGGGGTTCTCTAATGTGGTTATTGCGTTGGATATGATTCTTATATTTAACATTATGAATGTTTCCTATGCTTTCCCTTGGAATCTTCTCTACTGGAATCATAGATGTGGTGTGCTTTGTGTTTGGTATTAAATTTAACATTTCAACATTGTTTCGGAGAGATCAAATGGAGTGTTTGATGCTTTAGCTAAATCGGAATTTCTGGTGTCTTCTAGGGACTGATTTTTTGTGAGTGAGCTACTGCCTAAGGCTCTTATATATGGACGGCATGGGCTTGCCTACATTGGGTTCTTTGGTTCCGAAAGTGTAGCTGGAAAGTTTCCATGGAAAGCCGTTGTGGAATGGTAGTATCACATTTTGTAGCACACTCAATTTTTTGTGATGTCTACTAATTGTGTATGGCATATTATGAAACAAATCATATGCGTATCGTTAAATAAGTTCATGGAAAATAAAACAATTATCGTGCCATTGGCAAGGATTTTTTTTTTTGTGATGGATCTATGTTTTTGTATAGTTAAAATGTACTCTTTTTTTTTGTATAGTTTAAATGTACATATGGTTTAATCATCTCACTAATTACAATAAACAATGCGTTATTATTTTACAAATATGTGCATGTTTATATATTGAAGATTGAACTAAATGACCATTGGGATGTGCATAATGTTTCCTCTAATTGACCATAAGATAATAAATAGTCCAAGTAGTCAGTTGTGTACGCAGCTTTATGATTTATTAAAGTGTATCTAACTTAAGGAGGGACAACACAATGCCATAGATAATTTATTTCTTTTATTCAATATTTTTGCTTTCTTTCATTCAATATTGGTGCTTACTTTCCCTTAAATGATTCGCAGGTTTACTTTCTTTTAATTCTTAATATTGTTTATTTATTTTTAAATGTATTGGTTCTATTTCCACGAATTGAGTTAAATTTCTGATGTTGTTTATATGAGGTCCAAGATGGACTATTAGTATTGTTCTTAGAGTAATTTTTTATTTTTTAAATAAGGTAGATGGTCTTATAAACAAAGAGAACCATGCCAACATTTACTAAATCCTTTACATTTATTTGTGTTGTAAAAAAAAAATTACCTTAAATTTTACACGATTCAATTTTGTGGAAAATTTTCTCCGTGCCTTCAGGCACGGGCACTCCTCTAGTGTATATATATATATATATATATATATATATATAACAAAAGGGAGAAAAGATATAGAAACGGGTCAGAGCCCGGGTTTAAAATATATTTAGCAAATGTATAAATTACAATAACTTTTACACTATGTTATACTCCATATAAAAATTGATATCGCACGCTCATGAAAGACTCCTCACCCCTCATCTAACAGCGCACACCTAATGCATGTATTTTTACCCATCCAAGTTATTATACCCAGCCTAACTAGTGTTTCAGTAATAGTCTAAATCCATACTCTATTCCCACATTCCGCATGTGTACTATCTAAAGCTTACCCCAAGCTTATACATTTTAATTTCACCCTTTATTAATATTCTCGATTTATGTAAAATAACTATCTCTAGATATTACACTAATCTCATCTTAGTGTTATCAATCTCGTATATAATATTCTCCCTTATATACATATATCATCCACATCTTATTTCAGATTTTATATTCCCGGATAACACTAAATTTAACTCCCAATTCTTTTCCTTATGATTACATGCATATATTCTTCTCTCAAATATATTTATAGGATATACTATACCCATCTGGTATATCTATAGTTCGTTCCTTATCTTACTCCATGCATATATATATATATATATATAATATACACATCAAGTATATCAATACTTATATATCACCACTATATAAGTGAAATAACCACCGCTTAGAGTTATAACTCAATGGACGCAGTCTCTAAATGTTATCATCTTCCAGGCGATTGCTCACATATCATCCTGGGTACCAGCAGTCGGACTCTCACACCGACTTGGTAAAAACTAAATCACAATGTTTGGAAAGCGGTCATAGTTCCTTACCTGGAGCAAGACGAATCATACCCAACACGTCTTACCCCTACCTCACACACGGTTAATAATTGGACGTCTATGACCCGGGGACTATACTCTCCTAATCTTTAAGCCAGAAGATTCACCCATAGCACGCAAAATCCCATTATAGGGTGTGATCTATATAAACATATCAATCATAACAGATGCATTCATAAACATGTCATATATATATCTATATATATAATCCAGCTATCTAGTACTACCTCCCTTGTCATTAGCCTAAAATCCAAACATACCAATTTGTAATACTAATATAAGTATACACACAACTTCAATTCAATACATAAGTATTCATTCACCTGTGATATCGTTCTTCCATTTATTTTTCCTAAATAATAGCCTATCACGTGTAGCTAGTATTCTTATATTATCCTATTTGCACTTTTGGATTTAATCTCATATAATCGACATATAATCAGATCCTACACTCATGATATATATGTGTATGTATTTCTGCCAAATTTAATTTACCGAGTGTCACTCAGCCCAAACCCTTTTTCAAATCATCTCCCAGATTTCTTTCACATAAATCCTAAGGGTCACACATCCCTCATTTAAACTCCCAGAGGTCCTTATACTCTATGTTGGATCCCCTAGTATTTATCCCCAAGAAATTATCTCCATTTTTATCGGTAAAAACCTAAGGAAAATTTTTCCAATTTGTCAGATCCGAATCGATTCAGCAGGGTTCAAATCGATTCGCTTGAGGGAATCGATTCGCCCTTTATCGAATCCATTCGAAATGGTTATACTTTTTCTTCGGCATATGCCCGAATTGATTCGCCCTTTTGGGAAATCGATTCGTCCTGTGCAGATCCAAAATCAGTTATGGGTTATCGTCTTCTCCAACCTCCTTTTTAACCCGTACTCCTTTAACACAATGCTTTTGGCTTACAACAACACCCAACATCAAAATACACATCTCCTCACATATTTGTACCCAACACAACAATTAATTTGGGGTTTTAATCAATTTAATCCAATAAATCTACTATTTTCTTAAGTAAACCCTAACCTCCATTTCTTACAATTTTGCACTATAATTTACACCATTTACATAGATTTTTGTCTAGATTTCATAAGGGGTGTTAACACATCAATTTATATGAGTTAAAATCTCAAAAACCATTTCATCCAAGAATCCAAAAACCCAAATTCATATTTTTAGCAACTCTAATATGAAATATTTACACACATACTAGTTAAAGCAAGTTAAACACTTGCCTGTGTGGATAAAATCCGAAGATCCTGCCTTGAGCCCGTCGGAGCTTGGCCCCCCTTTCTATTTTTCTTCTCCTTTTCTTCCTTCCTTTCTTCTCTTCTTTCTTTCTTTATTTTCTACCTCTCTCACGAGCTCTTATAAGGGAGAAATAAGGGTTTTTCCTTATTAAACCCAAAATTGACTCGTTTACACAATTTCGAGTCCCTACACATTCAAAAAGTCTCCGAAAACCAAAAATTACACCCGAGTACTCTATTCTGACTATCTCAGCCCTTTCGAGACCCACCGCTCACTCGAAAATTCCATTTGAGTTACTTATAAAAAATTCACATCTGAAACCCAACACACCTCTACTGGTATTTTTTTGAATAAAATAACATAACCTACCGCTTTTATAAACCTTTGAACTTTTAATTATAATCCATTATATTTATTTTAAATCCTCAAACTATTAAATTACCCCCACTTAGGTAATTTAAATATCCATAAGTATACGAGGTATTACAGGCGTGTTTTTGTATTTAAGTTATTACATAGTTTGATTAATCGCTGTGTTGCTGACTATATTAGTTCTTTGCTTTGATATAATATTAGTGCTTTACTATGCAACATGATATTTATTTTATCATGTTAACACAGGACTGCAATTTGAAGATTATTAAACAGATTTTCCACAATACAAAGAGTGGATGGTGGAGACTGACCGAATAGCTAAGAGTTATGTTAAAGTCATTCAAGAATTTATTAGATACACTTTTAAGAACCTAAAAAGTGATAAGATTCCATGTCCGTGTACCCTTTGTATAAATAGAAAATATAAATATTTAGAAGATGTTGAGTTACATTTAATAATGTGGGGAATTCGTCAAGATTATAACAAGTGGACATACCATGGTGAAAAACATGTACCTTATGTTACTGAAGAATTACTGGTAATTGACCACGTAACAGAACACCAACGAGGGGAAGTGGTAAATGATTTGCCAACACATTTTGCAATGACCAACCTAATTGACGATGGTTGTGGAGTTCACCACGACCAAAACCACCAACCTATGGAAATAAATAATGCGCACAATGAACATTTTGATACTGAACTACCATGAGACCCAGAATATATATGGTTGAATGTCGGTTCTGCTAGATCGTTGTATAAATATTGCAATGAAGATCATTCGGTATTATATGCAATATTTTTTTGCATAATTTGAAGAGCTAATTTGGCTTCTTTTGGAACACTGTAATCGGAATTCTTAAGTGGGTTAAAGAAATTCTCCCACAAGAGAACACGTTAGTAGAAAATTATCCTACCATGAAGAAGATCTTGAAAGGTTTGGGACTGAAATATAAATCTATCCATGCATGAAATTATGATTGCATATTGTATCGCAATGAAAACGGAGAGAAGTATGAATGTCCCGTATGTGGTGACCCTAGATATTTCATTTGTGAGAAGGTAAATGACAAACCTGCAAAATATCAAAAGAGATCGTAAGTACCATAAAAGGTTTTGATGTATTTTCCATTTGGGACACGGTTAAAATTATTTTGTATTGTACCGTGGATAGCGGAGGCCATGACATGGCACGCTCGATGCCAGGTGGGTGGGAATTTGATGCGTCATCCAGTTGATTCACTTGTCTGGTAAATTTAAAATGCATGACACCATGAATTTGCAAAAGAATCGCACAACATTCGTCTTGCAATCTCAACTGATGGGTTTAACTCTTTTGATAATTTAAGTACTAGTCAAAGTTATTCGCCAGTTCTCATGGAGCCTTTAAGTCTCCCTCTGACACTGTGCATGAGAAAGGAGTTCATATTATTATCTTTATTGATACCCAGGATGAAGGCTCTAAGTGATGATATTGATATATTCTTAGCCCCATTAATCTAAGAACTTAAAGAGTTGTGGGATAAAGGTGTGACGGCGATATGGACGATCCACGACCTTCCTGCTTATGGGACCTTTTCCGGTTGTAATGTTCATGGTTATTATGGATGTCCCGTATATGGGAAGGAAATTGAATCCATTCACTGCAACATTGTAGTAAGATGAGTTAAACGGGTCATCGTAGATTTCTACTGACCAATCACCCTTTCAAGAATGACAAGTCTAACTTTTATCCAATTGGTCATGAGCACCGGATGCAACCTGATCGGCTTTCTGGTCAATAGATCTAAGAGAAGGTGGAGGATGGGACTGTAAGGAATAAGTATGTAGGCAAATACCCTAAGTTTTTAAACCTGAAGCGTAAAGCAAGGGCATATACTAACGACCCTACTAAAGCAAAAAATTGATCCAGGGAATCAATATTTTTTAATTTTTTGTATTGGAAAGATCATCTTGTAAGGTATTTAATTTACGTGATTCACATAGAGAAGAATGTTGCAGAACATCTGATAGGAACATGTCTGGGTGGATCTCATTCCGAAAATGGAGAGCGGTCCCATTGAGATCTACAAGATCTGAAGTTAAACAAGAAACTCTGCTTAAAAAATGATCCTACAACAGGAAGAATTTCTACCCCTATAGCTCCTGTTTGATTATTAGTGAGAAGAATATCCTCTTAGACACGTTTTTCAACTTGAAGACTCCAACTGGTTATTGTAGTAATTTATGTAGGGCCATAAACTACCAACCAAATGACTTGAAACATTACAAGTGTCATGACTGGCATGTAATCATCCAATTAATCCCTTTGTTATTTCAGCACTGCTTCTCTGAACACAAAGATCTCCGTCGGGCAATTATGCAAAACAGTTTGTGTTTTACCATAGTTTGTGAAAAAGTGGTAAACATAAGGCACATTAAAGCTTCAAAATCAACTTGTGTATTAAAGAAATATTTTCCTGCGGCGTTCTCCGATATCATCATCCACTTGCTTGTGCATTTCTACGATGAAGATTTATTATGTGGTCCCGTTAGGTATCGTTGGATGTATCCTTTTGAGCACTTGATGAAAACTTTTAGAGATTACGTAAATAATACATGGTATATTGGAGGGTCAATTTTTGAAGAATACGTAACCGTGGAGTCATTATACACTAGGGAATATATGCCAGAATAAGTGGTGAGGAGGTTCAATCCTCATAGAGGAGGAGTGATAGAGGAACCTGACTAGTTTGAGGACAAATTATCATCTGGGGCCCCTAAAGAGGTGAAACTCACAAATATACAGTACGAGCAAGCATCTCGTTGTGTCTTCGAATCCCATATTGAAGTCCAAAAATAGAGAGAGTGAGTATCTATTGAATTCTTCTTCTTTAATTATATGTATTTTATATTTTACGATCTAAGATCTATAATTTACCGTAGGAAGTCAGATAATTAAATTGCCCAAAATCAATGGAGAAATTACATGACATACGATTTTAGGGCATGGGTATTAAAAGAGGTGTAATACCCTACTCGGGTAGAGCGGATCTCTACAGCGATAAAACTAAACCAAATCCACAATTGACAAGGTATGGAACACCTAAAAATCCCACAACAAAAAAAAATCCACTAATCTCAAATTCTTCAAATTAAATACAACAAATGTCTCTCGAAATTATATAACTATCTATCTCGAAGTAAAATAAATCACCAATCCTCTCTACATCAAAAATAAATACAAGTCTTCTAATATTGTATTCTCAAATAGTCTTCCAAAAATACCCAAGCTAAAAATTAATCTCCAATTAATCCATAGCGCCCAAATCCGCGCTAACCTGCCACTAAAAGAAAAATATAGGGAAGTACACAATACGATAAGAAAGATTCTCAACAAATATTAGCAGTGAATAAAGCGTAACAATACGAGTACCAATATCCAAATCAAATGCAAATCTCATAAGCAATACATCAATATAATTTCTCAACAACACATTGCCCAGGTCACCAAGTCTCACCATACTGCACCCATACTTTATCAAGTAGCCGGAATAGGAATATTGGTGGGTGCCCAACCTTTTTTCCATATTAAAATCTCAGGACAACATGCTCAACACAAATATAGTACCACATGAATCAAAATACAATAACAACAATAATTTTCAGATTCCAAATGAATTTAGAAATTCAAATATGAGTTCAGTAATCACATGAAATCAAAGGGAATAGCACTCGTGAGATTTAAGGAGCATATTGTGTAAAACCCCATACCTTAAAAAATCATAAGAAACAAACATGAATCTTCTGAGAAACTCAGATCACACCAATAAGATCATCCCACAAAGATCATCAAAACTCTTCCAAGAATCAACACCAAAACAACCCCAAGATCCCCTAAAAAAACTAGGTTTGAATGCATAATATAAAGGAGCTAAGTGTATATAAAATAGACGAAATAAAAAAAAATTTACATTTTTTTGTGCCAAAAGTTTTTTCTCAAATGGTCACTGACAACCTTTTTTTATAAGGTAAAAATAATAGAATTTGAACCAAAACAAAACTCTCAAAAATTCTTGCAACGTACGAAATATGTTGGCGTCGATCGATCAACCCCTAGCATTGATCGATCTACCCCAGGTGTCGATCGATCGATCTCTCCGTTACAAGGGGTAAAATATTTAAAACTCCATTAAAAATCCGCTTTAACTCCTATTTTAAAATCGATTGAAAATCTCGTCTTTAAAAATAATTCTCAACATTTTTCAGCAAGAAAAAGAATTAAATCAAAAAATTTATTTTCCTCTATATTTTGAAAAATACCCAAAAAAATTACGCGGGTTGTTACACTTCCCCACTAACAATCGAATTTCGCCCTCGAAAATCGCCGAAAGCCAAACTCTCAAAATCAGGCCACAACAACAATCTCCAAAAAAAAATTCATCTCCCAAAAATAAATTCCACACATCTAATCTCAGAACCTAACACGAATATCACCGAAAATACTCTATCTCCAAAAAATTCTAATCACGCACTGAACCCAAAACCCAAGCCCCGAGGGTTATCATATACCTAAGCTCTGATACCATTTTGAAACATCTCGTGCACCCGAAAAGACACGCGGCGTACTATTGCGATAAAACTAAACTAAATCCATCAATCAACAACGTATAGAGTATCTAAAAATACCACAACAAAAAAAATGCACTAATCTTAAATTCTTCAAATTAAATATAACAAATGTCTCCCGAAATTATACAATTATCCTTATCGAAGTAAAATAAATCACCAATGCTCTATACGTCAAAAATAAATACAAAGCATCTCATCTTGTATTTTGAAATAGTCATCCCAAAATATCCAAGATAAAAATCAATCTCCAATTAATCCATTGCGCCCAAATCCGCACTAACCTGCCACTAAAAGAAAAATATGGGGAAGTACATAATACGATAAGAAAGCTGTTCAACAAGTATTAGCGATGAATAAAGCGTAAAAATACGAGTAAGAATATCCAAATCAAATGCAAATCTCATAAGCATTATATCAATATAATTTCTCAACAACACATTACCCGGGTCACCAGGCCTCACCATACCACACCCATAATTTATCAAGTAGCCGGAATAGGAATATTGGTGGGCGCCCAACCTTTGTACCATATTAAAATCTCATGACAACATGCTCAACACAAATATAGTACCATGTGAATTAAAATACAACTACAACAATAATTTTCAGATTCCAAATGAATTTAGCAATTCAATTATGAGTTCAATAATCACATGAAATCAAAGTGAACAACACCAGCAAGATTTAAGGAGCATATTGTGTAAAATACCATACCTTAAACAATCATAAGAAACAAACATGAATCTACCCAGAAACTCAGATCACACCAATAAGATCATCCCACGAAGATCGTCAAAACTCTTCCAAGAATCAACACCAAAACAACCCCAAGAACATCTCAAAAAACTAGGTTTTAATACCTAATATAAAGGGGCTAAGTGTATATAAAATAAAGGAAATAAAAATATATTTTTTGCATATTTTTGTGCCAAAAGTTGTTTCTCAAATGGTCACCCACTACCTTTTTTTATAAGGTAAAAATAATAGAATTTGAACCAAAATAAAACTCTCAAAAATTCTTGTAGTGTACGAAATCTGTTGGGGTCGATCGATCGACCCCAGCCGTCGATCGATCGATCTCTCCGTTACAAGAGGTAAAATATTTAAAACTCCATTAAAAATCCGCTTTAACTCCGATTTTAAAATCGATTCAAAATCTCGTCGTTAAAAATAATTCTCAACATTTTTTAGCAAGAAAAATAATTAAATCAAAAACTTTATTTCCCTTTATATTTTGAAAAATATCCCAAAAAATTACGCGGGTTGTTACACTTCCCCACTAACAATGGAATTTCGCCCCGAAATTCGCCAAAAGACAAACTCTCAAAATCAGGCCACAACAACAATCTCCAAAAATAATTTCATCTCCCAATAATAAATTCCTCACATCTAATCCCGGAACCTAACACGAATATCACCGAAAATACTCTATCTCCAAAAATTTCTAATCACGCACTGAACCCAAAACCCAAGCCCGGAGGGTTATCGTATACCTAAGCTCTGATACCATTTTGTAACACCCCGTGCACCCGAAAAGACACACGGTGTACTACTGCGATAAAACTAAACTAAATCCATCAATCAAAAAGGTACAGAGTATCTAAAAATACCAAAACAAAAAAAAATCCACTAATCTCAAATTCTTCAAATTAAATACAAAAAAATTCTATCGAAATTATACAACTATCTATATCGAAGTAAAATAAATTGCCAATGCTCTATACATAAAAAATAAATACAAATCTTCTCATCTTATATTCTCAAATAATCTTTCCAAAATATCCATGATAAAAATCAATCTCCAATTAATCCATATCGCCCAAATCCGTGCTAACCTGCCACTAAAAGAAAAATATGGGGAAGTACACAATACGACAGTAAAGATGCTCAACAAATATTAGCAGTGAATAAAGCGTAATAATATGAGTACGAATATCCAAATCAAATGAAAATCTCATAATCATTATATCAATATAATTTCTCAAATACACATTACCCGGGTCACCAGGCCTCACCATACCGCACCAATACTTTATCAAGTAGACGAAATAAGAATATTGGTGGGTACCCAACCTTTGTGCGATAATAAAATCTCAGGATAACATGCTCAACACAAATATAATACCACATGAATCAAAATCCGATTCCAACAATAATTTTCAGATTCCAAATGAATTTAGAAATTCAAATATGAGTTCAATAATCACATGAAATCAAAGGGAATAACACTCGCGATATTTAAGGAGCATATTGTGTAAAACCCCATACCTTAAACAATCATAAGAAACGAACATGAATCTGCCTAGAAACTCATATCACACCAATAAGTTCATCCCACAAAGATCATCAAAATTCTTCCATGAATCAACACCAAAACAACCCCAAGAACACCTAAAAAACTAGGTTTTAATGCGTAATATAAATGGGCTAAGTATATATAAAATAGAGGAAATAAAAATATGTTTTCTGCATATTTTTGTGCCAAAAGTTGTTTCTCAAATGGTCACCCACAACCTGTTTTTATAAGGTAAAAATAATAGAATTTGAACCAAAACAAAACTCTCAAAAATTCTTGCAGCGTACGAAATCTGTTGGGGTCGATCGATCAACCCCTGGCGCCGATCGATCGATCGCTCTGTTACAAGGGGTAGAATATTTAAAACTCCATTAAATATCTGCTTTAACTACGATTTTAAAATCGATTGAAAATCTCGTCTTTAAAAATAATTCTCAACATTTTTTAGCAAGAAAAATAATTAAATCAAAAACTTTATTTACCTTTATATTTTAAAAAATACCCCAAAAAATTACGCGGGTTGTTACACTTCCCCACTAACAATGGAATTTTGCCCTCGAAATTCGCCGAAAGACAAACTCTCAAAATCAGGCCACAACAACAATCTCCCAAAAAAAATCATCTCCCAAAAATAAATTCCACACATCTAATCTCGGAACCTAACACGAATATCACCGAAAATACTCTATCTCCAAAAATTTCTAATCACGCACTGAACCCAAAACCCAAGCCCTAAGGGTTATCGTATACCTAAGCTCTGATACCATTTTGTAACACCTCGTGAACCCGAAAAGACACGCGGCGTACTACTGCGATAAAACTAAACTAAATCCATCAATCAACAAGGTATAGAGTATCTAAAAATACCACAACAAAAAAATCCACTATTCTAAAATTCTTCAAATTAAATACAACAAATGTCTCTTGAAATTATACAACTATCTATATAGAAGTAAAATAATTCGTCAATTCTCTATATATAAAAAATAAATACAAATCTTCTCATCTTGTATTCTCAAATAGTCTTCCCAAAATATCCAAGATAAAAATCAATCTCCAATTAATCCATAGCGCCCAAATCCGTGCTAACCTTCCACTAAAATAAAAATATGGGGAAGTACACAATACGACAGGAAAGATGCTCAACAAATATTAGCAGTGAATAAATCATAACAATATGAGTACAAATATCCAAACCAAATGCAAATCTCATAAGAATTATATCAATATAATTTCTCAATAACACATTACCCGGGTCAGCAGTCCTCACCATACCGCACCCATACTTTATCAAGTAGACGAAACAGGAATATTGGAGATTACCCAACCTTTGTGCGATATTAAAATCTCAGGATAACATGCTCAACACAAAAATAATACCACGTGAATCAAAATCCGATTCCAACAATAATATTCAGATTCCAAATGAATTTAGCAATTCAAATATGAGTTCAATAATCAAACGAAATCAAAGAGAATAACACTCGCGTGATTTAAGGAGCTTATTGTGTAAAGCCCCATACCTTAAACCATGATAAGAAACTAACATGATTCTGCCTAGAAACTTAGAATATCATCAAAACTCTCCTAATAATCAACACCAAAATAGCCCTAAGAACACCTTAAAAAACTAGGGTTGAATGCATAATATAAAGGGGCTAAGTGAATATAAAAAGAGTGGAAATCAAAATATATTTTCTGATTTTTTTTGTGCCAAAAGTTGTTTCTCAAATGGTCACCCACGACCTTTTTTTATAAGGAAAAAAGATTAGAATATGAACCAAAACAAAACTCTCAAAAATTCTTGCAGCATACGAAATCTGTTGGGGTGATCAACCGACCCCTGGCATCGATCGATCGATCACCTAGTTGTTTCACTCCGCTGCCTTAAAATTTTTACAAGGGGTGAAATTTTTAAAACTCCATTAAAAATCCATTTTAACTCCGATTTCAAAACCGATTGAAAATCTCATCTTTAAAAATAATTCTCAACATTTTTGAGCAAGAAAAATAATTAAATCAAAAACTTTATTTTCCTCTATATTTTGAAAAATACCCCCAAAAATTATGATGGTTGTTATAAGAGGTAAATTTCACATATTATATGTGAGGTTATTTATTTGTGTGTGATAATAACATGCCCTCATACAAATTCATTAATAAATGCAGCTTTTAAAAAGTGGTGATGTCTTTTCCAGGATTGCACGCCTAGAAAAAGGTCCTAATTTTGGTGTGAAAGTGTTTAAAAATTCAGCACATACGGTTTTGATTTCATTTCATATCGATACGAGGAAAAACTTTTGACGCAAAATAGTGGAATATCAATTTCATCCATGACCACCTGTATCACTTGTAAAAGCGATAAAATCTAAAGAATATGGTGCTAAACTATTATGGGATAGTCCACCAAATCCTAGAACTTGATTACATAGATTTGACAAAAACCGTATTCTATTGTGATTGGGTAAAGGTGGAGGATACTACGAATGCTTACAGTGTTGATCTTGACTCCAAACTTATTATGGTAGATTTATCAAAGCTAAAGAGTAAAGATTGCATAGTTAACGAGCCTTTTATTTGTGCCTTTGAGAATGTCAAAAATGTATTCTACTCGAAGTGCATAAATGATGGCAATTGGTCTATTGTTGTTCATGCATCAAAGGGTATGACTACTGACGTGGATGCATTGAAGGCTCAAAAATAGTTCCAGTCAGCTCTTGATGACAACCCTAATTTGAAGGATATTTTAGTTGATTTAGAGGAAGATTGAGTATCAAAATATTATGTTAAGCTTCATGATCTTATTTATATCCTACTCTGATATTGACATTGTATGAGCGTTGTACTTTGATGCATTAATGTTTAGTTAATTTTATGAATTTTTAATATGATTTATGTAAGTTAACTTTCGATAATGTGTTATACTCAGTCGAATATTTAGTTACTTTCACAAGACACTCGGTCTGAGAATAGAGTCATTTGAGTTTGTGATTGGATCAAATTGGCCTAGCTCAATTTCCACGTCTTCCTATACATATACATTTATTGATCAGTTTGATTGATGTAGTGTTCATTAAATGAAGTTAAATTAACTTGATTTTATAAAGACTGTATTAAAGAAACTAGTCAACAAATGTATATGTACAAGAATATTTTAGGGATCTAGGATCAATTTGGTTCAATCACACATGCAGGAGACTCCATTTAATGGACATCTTGAATCGCATGAATTAGTTACTCTTTACTTTAACTGAAGTAGTTATATAATTTATATGCATTATCTTTTAAATTTTTTAGATGATAGAAGGAGTATGGGATAATTATTCCTTTTGTTTGGTTTGGCTGTTGGATAATTATTCCTTGTTGGCTTGTTGTTGGATAGTATGTCAGAAGGATTACGGGATAATGCTTTTGTTTTTCGCCCTCTAATAGCATGTTTTTAAACCTAATTCTATATATTTTCAAATTATCGTCATATTCTCAAAACGGGGGTCCCTTGACCACGCGATGAGTTCTTGCGCGTTATGTTGGTCCCGTGGGAGGTGTTGAAACTTCTTTAGGGGTTGTAGGGTGGGAGCTAAGGGTTTTACCCTTTAAGGCACGTTTTCAAGGCTAAATGTGGATTTTCTCAAATTATTGTCATATTCTTGAACTGGGGGTCTCGTGACCACGCGATCGATTCCTACGAGTTACATTGGTCCCGTTCATGGTGATCGATACCCTAAAAGGGACTCTTTGGAGGATCTATTGGGTTTCGCCCTCTAAACACACGTTTCTAAGCCTAAGTATAGATTTTCTCAAATTATCACCATATTCTCAAATCGCGGGTCCTATGACCACGCGATTGGTTCCTGCGAGTTACATTGATCCCGTGCGAGGTGTTTGAACCTCTCACGAGGCCGTTTGCGAGATGCTTTTGGTTTTCTCTCTCAAAAGGCATGTTGTCAAGAAAATATGCCTTTTTTGACCTTGCCAAATGCAGCGTGTTGTACAGCTCATTAAAATTGTTCTGGAAAGGAGTCCCAAATAGTATGATGTGTTTTCTCGTTTGGAGTTCGATAGAGTATTCCCAATACGAGTCCTCTCATTGTGGGGAAGGTGGCCTTCATAAAGAACCACCAATATAGGACACTCTAGGGAACTCAATGTGGCCTCACAGGGAATTCAACTTATGCTCGGGAGATAAAAGATTGGAAACTAGTTTTTGTTGAGTTGGCTTGATAATAGCCCCAACGTTTTGAACAATTTGTAGTAGCAGCCCGACCCCAGCGTTATGAACAAAATAGGTGGCCTCACAGGAATATTAAAATCTTAACAACCCTTATTTGGGGTTTTCAAGATGTTAATCTTCCTGTGAGGCCACCTTTTAATGTTAAGTTCCTTGCACCTTAAAATTAATCCTTTACAAACATTACCGCTCACTCTACTCAACAAAATCGAACTCCACCATCTAAAATGAATAATGGGAACACTTGTTATAGTTGTAAGAATCCATAGATTCACTCGTGGGAGACAATAAGTGTTCTGAATCCCTGAATTTTTACAACTACAACAATTTTTCCCATTATTGATTTTAAATGGTGGAGTTCGATTTTTTTTAGTAGAGTGAGCGGTAATATTTGTAAGGGATTAATTTCAACGTGCAAGGAACTCAACATTACAAGGTGGCCTCACATGAAGATTAACAACTTAACAACCTCAATGAGGGTTGTCAATCTCTTAATCCTCATGTGAGGCCACCTCTTTTGTTCACAATGGAGGGGCCAGGCTCCTACTGAAAATTATTCAAAACATTGGGGCTATTATCGAGCCAGCTCACAAGAAACTTTTTTCCCACTCTTCGTCTCCTGAGCATAAGTTGATTTCCCTGTGAGGACACCTTGAGCTCCCTTGAGTGTCCTATATTGGTCAATGTAACTCGCAGGAACCGATTGCATTGTCATGGGACCCCCAGTTTGATAACCATAATTTGGAAAAATCCACACTTAGGCTTGAAAACATGCCGTTAGAGGGGAAACCCCTTACCTCCACCCAAACAACCCTTTTTGGGGAGTGATCACCGTGTACGAGTCAAATATAGCTAGTAGGAGCCGATTGCATGGTCAAGAGACCCTCGGCCGGAGAGCACGACCCAAAATAGAGAATATCCACACTTTGGCTTGAAAACGTGCCATCGAGGGGCGAAACCCCGTAACTCCCCCCAAACGGCCTCGTGGGCAGCGCCAACACCTCGCTTAGGACCAATGTAACTTGTAGGAACTGACCGCGGGGTCACGTGACCCCCAGTTTGAGATCACTACACAAATTTTTGAATATCCACACTTAGGCTTAAAAATGTGTCGGTGGGGAAGAAACCCCTTAGGGCCCCAATAACGGCCCCGTGAGTAGCACCAACACCTCACACGAGACCATTGTAACTCGTAGGAGCAGGTCAGATGGTCACATGACCACATGACCCCTGGTTTGAGGGAACATCACAAAATAAAGAAAAGGCACACTTAGGCTTGAAAATATTCCTTTGGGGGGTGAAACCGCATACAGCCTACTTAAAACGTCCCAGGCTGTCGGTTCCCACCGTGACTCATAATGGAATTTGGCAGTGTAAGAGGTGGAACCAAAAACTGAGGTGCGTTAGGAGTGTGTGGGCTATCAGGATCACACTCAATTATTCGATTCTCGTGTTGCGTGTGGGAGTAGAGTGGGGGGTTTGTAGAAGATTTTTCATGAAAAGGCTATGAGAGATGTCAAAAGTTTTTTTTTCTTTTCTTCTTTTCTAAATTTTTTTGGATTTTGGATTTTATTATTTTTTTTGTTTTTTTTCAAGATTTGGAATGAATTTTGGATTAAATCAACCTAACCTAAAAGTCTACATGAATCCCCGACAACGGCTCCAAAAACTTGGCATGACTCAAAATATGTCTCTACAGCATGTTAATTATGCTTAAAGTCCAAACCGGTCGCATAACCAATAAACCCACTAAGACGGGGTCGAATCCTCAGGGAAATAGTACATGGAATGTGACTAAGATAGGTAAGTTGACTAATCCTAAAGTTGACCCTAGAAAAAGGAAAGGAAGAGGTGATGAAGTTTTGGAATTTTATAACTACTAACTAAATGCAAAGTAATTAAACTATGTATGCAGGAGTAGACTAACTATGACTGATTAAATATGAGTGAGAAAAATTAGTTGCACTACAATCCCCAAACCCTAGTATGTTTATCGAATATAAAAGCAATTATAAAATATATAATTAATTAAACCTAGACTTTATTAATTTCAAGCATTACATATATGAGGGTATAAGCCCACATCATACATAATCAAGAATAGAAATAAATTGGTGTCGACGTAGATGACATGGGCGTCACACTCCTAAACACCCTGGTTGCCTAGGGAAAACGAGGTTAAAAGCCCTACGACAGTTATAACAACTATCAACACGATTCAATCACTTATTTAATTAAGATAATAACTTTAATTTCCATGCAAACCACATCGGGTTGGGTTCATGGATCCTAACCCTTAGAAATCTAACTTGACATGACGAAACTACAATTAACTAAGGATTCTATGTTGCATGGAATCATAATTGCGTAAAAAGTAAGATTAAATATTGAAGGAAAGATTCTAACTAAAAATAATTAATTACCCACAACAAATACGAAAGGAATAGCGAAGAAATTACTTGGAATGAATAGAAGCCTTGAATTAATGCAAAAACATGAACAAATTATTGAACAATATGAATCCTACACTTCTTGGCCTCAAAACGCTCTCAACACTTACAAATATTAATATCTCTAATGTCTGGTAAGACAAAAAAAAGTACATCACGTTTTTTCAAGTGTTTGAATCATGCAAAACTCTTTTTAAGATAAAAAAAAAATCAGAATTCCATCTGCCGAACCGATCCTGTCTCTTCTTCTTTAATGGGAGAACCAGTTTGGTGTTTGCCAATTGAGTGGATCACCCTGGACACATTGTTATCGGTTCGGTTCGGTGCCATTTTTTTTTTATTTTCTTCCTTTTTCTCCTTGATTTCTTCTCAACTTTGACTCTTCCTAACTTTTTACCCGGGACTCAGATTGGGATGTCGTTTCTTCCTACATGCTCTTGGGCTCTAGATATTCAAATTTCCTTCGGTTTCGTTCCCGAATTACGGGTGTAAAATTAGTTTTTTTACATTGACTTTCCTTCGCTTGTAACTTTCTTGAGTTTGAGTTTTCTTTTTTCTCCAATTGTGTAAAATACCTACAAAATGTAAGAGAAATACAAGAAACTCGATGAACTAAATGGAAAATTTCATTTGAAAAGATATGAGATAAATCAACTCGTTAAAACCTCTAAATTAAGGGTATAAGTATGGAGAGTTTATGCCTAATCACACACCTGTGTTGACTTGTGGTCTACGGCCCGAACGCACGAACCCCCACGACGATAGTACGGTCCATTAGTATGTCCACACATAAATATATAATAGTACATATTATTATTGATAATATCCCGAAAGTGTTTAAATAAAACTCCAAATGGACGGTTTTTAATTGTCAATTCTCGACAAAATGGGTCTTATGTGCTTATATGCCTATCTTGTAGGTTAATGTTCATTTGCGAATTTTAACGCTCTATTTCAAGGAAAAATGCGACATTTACGTGGTTCAATGAGCTTAAACATAATCCCTATGCCTACTACCATGTCCCGTAACCTTCAGCTAAGCCCATTCCCAGGCCTCATGTGTTTAGTTTGCACCCCTTAATTTTTTTTTTATTTTTTTTATTAATTTTTTAGATTTTTATTTGAGTCATTTTTAATTTTAAGATTTATTTTATATTTTGTTTAGAATTTTGTATATATTTTTACGAATTATTTATGTCGGCTATTTTTAATATTTCTTTTTATTTAGGTGTATGTTTTATTTTTATTTGATCTTTAATTTTATTTTTAGTTCTTAGTTTTTCTTTTTATTTTTATTATGATAGATTATTTTTGTCTTTTATTAGGATTCTTTTTAGTTTCATTAGGTTTTTTATTTTCCTTAGTTTTATTTTATTAGGATTTTAATTTTTAGTTTTTATAGTTTTTTATTTTTTTTAGTTTTGTTAATTTTATTTTTTTAGTTAGTTAGATATTTTTATTTTTAGGGTCACAAACACACACACACACACACACACACACACACACACACACACACACAACTCATATCCTACACCCTCACCCACACTTTTCTTCCATACAACTCATTTACACCCAAACAATACCCCCGTCATTTTTTTCCCCACACCACACACTCTCTCTTCTCTCACCTCCATTAAAATAAACCCACTAAAACCAAACCTCCATCATCATTCCCCACCACCATAACCCATTACCACCTCACCCACAAACCATTTAACTTGACCCGATCCTGCCACTATCCCAAACCTGAACCCATTGAACCCGGAGCGATCCAAACTAACTGCAATCCCGACGAAGCTCCGGACAGAAACAACCTTAACCCAATTCGATTCCTACTCTCCCTAACCCGAAACCGACCCGCCGACGACACCCGAATTTCAACCCTAGATCCCCCATTTCCCTTAACCCAACAAACCCAACAACCCAAACCGAGACCCCCACCTTCTCAGATGAGAAACCCACTAACCCGCGGCCACCATAGTCCCAAACCCGCCGTCAACAACCACCATGTCTCATCCTGATCTCAACCTCGTACCAGTATCTCCCTTTAACCGAGTTGTGTTCACCCATATCCCATACCCGGATAGAAATGTCCTTAATCCGGTTCGATCCCTTGACATTACAAACCCGAAATCGTGCTACATGGTTCCTCTTCTCAAACCAAGTCGAACCTCTCAAACCATTTAACCTACTACACGATCCGATTAAAAACACCAAACAAAACCCCACATGTATTTTAATGTCCTTTTTATCCATATTTCCAAAAATACCACCAACAACCTGCTTACATCACAAACCCGTGCACATTTGTGCATTTCTCCATTTTACCACCAACTCATCCTCAAAACCCCTCCCAATTTAACCCCACACCATTATTCTTCCAACTTTGTCCCTTAACCCCTTGCTCCATTGTGCCTACTATTTAAGAAGATCAAGACCCATTTTGAAGAGGAGCTAGAGAGAAGGAGAATTCTAGAGACTTGAGAGAGAAACATTTTTTTTAGTATTGCTTTTATTTTCTTTTTTCAGAGATTAGTGAGAAATAAAATTATTGAGAGATTCAATTAAGTGATGTATTGAATTAGAAGATTGTTTGGATGCTCAAATTGGATGGATGATACTAAAGTTCAATGAAGAATTAGAGTTCAATTTTATAAATGAAGGAGACTTGTTTGAAGATTTGTTCCATATTCTCTTCTATTTTATTTTAATGCCTTTAATTGCTTGATTATTGTGTTTTATCCTAATGTTAGCCTAAATTCCCTTTCATGGGTGGGATGAACCCTTATTTAATGTTATCGTAATTAATTTGTTTGTTTATTTGAAATTCCCATTAAATGTTAATTTTTATCCTTCACCTTTCAATTTACGCCTCGAGAGACGGTAAATGATTTTCGATAGAAAATCAAAATTCGAGATATCATACCCATTTTAGAATCGAACTAGAGATAGGGGTTTCTCAAGTGTGGTATTTTTCCTTGAATTTCCACTCTAGATTTTATTTTCTATGATTTATATGAATTTTAATGAATCAATCATAACAGGTGGTTTATTGGAGTATAGATATAACTTCTAGAGTTATGGGGGATTGAATTTATTTTTCTACAAGTTTGGTATTAAAATTACATTTTTGAGGAGATTTGACTTGTAATTTCAATACTAACTTGGAAATTTTCAAATGAGTAAATTAAGTAATTAGAATAACTAATATATGCAGTGTAGTCTCATTCCTTGATTGTTCTCACATTTATTTCCTCACTTTATCTCTTATTTTTGTGTTAGATTTTATTCATCATTTTTCATCACACTTCTTTAGTTATTTCATTAGACTTTCCTCCTAGTTTAGTATATTTCTTCCTTTAGTTTAGTCTTCATTCACCCTTGAAAATTATTTTAATATTGAAAAAATTATAAAAAATAGAAAATAAACAAAAAGCTAAAAAAATAGAAAATCTAAAAATAAATTAAATTAAAAAAAGTTTAATTACATTACTTCTCATTTTTTTTCACTCCTTAGATTATGATTGACATCCTTACTTACCTTTATGCAAGTTTGTTATATTGTTGTGTAGGTGATAAAGGAATTGATTAGCTTGGCTTTGCAACAACAACAAACATACAAAAAGTTGAAGTTATCAATTATCCCATATAATATATAAGGGTAATTATTCGATAATTACCATAAACATCCAACCAAGATCCAAAATTTTTTATATTTATTAATAATTTACCATCTAAGAAATTATTAATTTCATCCCATATTTTTTTAACTAACTAGTTAAATGTAATTTTCCCTATTTAATGTGGGCACATCCGTATTTTAATAAATTCATTATTTTCCAAAACCCGGTCCCACTCACTTGCTTGGACTCATAAAAATACTCGCAACTAAAATCCCAAGTCCAATACCCTCATTACTATTAAAATTTCTTAATACCCTTCTCTGAACATCCTTGGTATTTTCCTCCAATTAATATTTCGCCAATAAAATTCCCCTTAGTCCCAAAAATTTAAATACCAAGCAAACCCATAAAAAAGGATGTGCTACCAGATTATGTGCCAACTAAAACAATTGAATGAAATTGGAATGTCGAGTAACTCCCAGGCTAAACAATAAAAATAATGAACTGTAGAATAAACCCCAAGAAACTTTTATCACGTCATTCGAACAAGACAATAGGTCATTCAAACAACCCTAGGTGTCGCTCGAATGAGACCTTAAGTCGTTCAAACGACTGTTAGCCCCAATCCTCTTCACTCATGCCACTACTTCTTCATCCCTTCATCCCAGGTTTGCCACCTTAACCTAGAAGCGTTGTTTTTATCCCAAAACAACGTCATCGAGATCAGTAATGAGGAACCCAGAACATTATTAATCAATTCCTAAAATTAAAAACCCAGAACTTATGTGTTTGAATCCAAAAATAAACCCATCCTGATAAAATAAAACCCCCAAAAGATAACAGTGTTTATTAAGAGTTCTAACGCTCAAATCATTTCCAAATTTCTGTCCTATTCGACTCAAAATATGGGTATCTATCATGAAATGATAGTGGGGGAGTGGTTTACCCCCACTTAAACTCTGAAATAGTGCTAATTCCCAGTTGGGACCTAAGCTCAACTTTTGGACCTCCAAATAATCCCGAATCCATAACCCAATTAGTCCACAAGCTCCCCCACTCATATACCTATGACCCGAGACCATTTTTAAATATTTAAAATAGCAAACTGTGTCTCTAACGCTCCCCAAAGTGCGTCCCAATTATTTTTATTCCACATGATCATTTTATTATACTAACACGACACGCGCCCAAAAATTTATTTATGTGTTATTTATATCTCACTCGCAAGCCCCTTACGTCCAGTTGAGCTTTCTTTTTATAAAACATAAATGTTTACTTGAATAAAAAAAATCTCGCTTAAATCTCAAATCTTCCCAATTTAATTTATTTTTAAAATAAATCCTAAATCATTAAATCCATTTACATCTTAGTATTTTATTTCTAAAAATTACGGGGTATTAAAATCTTTGGAATAAAATCAATGCTAGTGTAAAGGATATGAAATGGCGATTTTCTAAAGTGTAACACAAGTTTGGGTAAAATTTTGACTTTTAGCTTCGGTCAGGTAAGAGGAAAAATGGAATAATGTGGACAGTGTAAAATATTAAAAGACATTAAAAAAAAACTCGAATGCCATCAGAATAATTAAAGAGGGCGTGGATCCCTAGGATGAAAAACCTAAAATCACCGGTCATAGCATATGGGGGCTGGCAATACCAGCGGTATGGAGCTTGTTAAAGTACATAGTTTACTGGAAGATTCCGAGAAAAAAATAAAGGAATAAGTAACATGTCAACAAATGGATTGTGTGGTGAAAATGTAAAGGAACAACCTAACTTGAATGAATTAATAAACGTTCCGGTAATGGTTAAAGTGGACAAGAAATGTAAAATATGATTAATGTCCAAAAAGTAAAAGAAATGTAATATGTAGCGAGTAAATGGGTCATTAAGCAACCTAAGAAGGTTTAACCCATATTAACATAAGACTGTGCTTGGAAAAGTTTTTCAAAGGCTAAATAAGTATTTTTTTAAACGGTGTTCGTGTGTGTTGAAAATGTGATTTTTAATGAAAATACTAATGTGAACTACTTTAAATAGAAAAGGGTAATTTCGATAAAGAAATAGTAGTGACACCCCACTTAATTAAATTCTCGTTGATCAGTCATCTATAAAATTAGATCAGGATATACATATTGTTCATTCTTAGAATTAGTGTCCCAACATTCTTAATTACTAACAACCTAATCTTTAATCAAGCTGATGGCAAATTTTATCTTTTGACTTAGTCCAAACCAACAAGTGTAATAAGAATTCAAATATCCAACACCATATAAGAGAATATAATCATGCCACAACATCTAATAAGAATTTTAGCCGAATAACATCGACAAATACAAGAAAACCAACAAGTGTCCAAAGTATGTAAAGTAAAGCCAATGCATGCTAAACCAAAAGTAAAGAGTACAAGCTAGGAGCAACATTCCCAGAAGTACATCTAGGACCATACGTATCTAGAAGAGAAAGAAACAGGTGTCTAAGGCAATATCCTACAGCACCCACATGTACCGCAGCTAGATACCCTGCAAGAAGATCAAGCTTGACGCCCACCTAAAAGGTTTTTTTTAAATATTTTATAGTAAGGGTAGAACCTAAAACATTTCAAAATATTTAGTAAGTGAATTTAATTACTGTAAATTAAAATGCATGAATGCTCTTCGTATTTAAGTTAGTGACGCACACTCACTTGAGGACAGTTTACCCCTCGACTAGTGTGCACGGTTAACATACCTATACAAAACCAATCTAGCTATCTACACCGAACTAGTCTTTTCATATATATATGCATATTCTCTTCCCTCTACTCTATCCCGAGTGAGTTTAGTATAAATTTTATAAGTTATTAATCACTCTAACTTATTGAAATATTTTCTCATTGGATACCATATAACATTCTCACGAGTTATATAATTTATACAATTCATATCATGTATTCACCGTATATAAATCTCCACCATATATAAGTATCATTATATTACAACATTCACTCACGTGTCATAGATATATAACTATCCTCTCAAATAGGCACTCATCGGGTACTCTTTAAATGTTATTACAATCGTGTAGGAGGCAGCCATAGTTCCCCCCGAAAGTGACCGTCACATACTAAAGACGACTAACCCCTATAAACAGATGCTATGACCTGGGGAATATACTCTCCCTGCATTCACTAGACAGGTGATTCACCCACATCATACAACCTCCCAAGGTAGTTGGTATGGTTTATTACGAATATTATACACACTAATATATATATATATATATATATACACACTAGACATCACCGTATATATATACATTAAATGTAGGCTACATGTGTACTATATCTATGACACTAGCTTAACACATTATTGTCTACAATCCGACCCAAATTTCAATTAATTATACACGAATTTATGTCATTATTTTGGTGTCACAAAGTCATATATTCTCGGAATATAACTCTCTTGGATAGAAATTCAAAATCCCCAAATTATCATTCAATTTCTTTCAATTAAGTTACCCACTTAATTTACGAGGTTCCAAATTACTCAAAATAAACCTCAATCCTCTGTTCCGATTTGTCCTCTACTAATCCATGGGTAAATATCTACAATTTCAAACCTTAAATTATAACCCCAAAATTCACATTCATCCAAAACACGAACAATTCATTGCAAATTAACAATCAGTGTTGAATCAGGGGAGGGGAGGAATCTGTCAGAATCAACATGTCGTTCAAGTGACCATCCATGTCTTTCGAACGACACTGGTTGTCGTTAGAACGAGACACCAGCTTGTTCGAATGACCCTGGTGTTCTCTCTCCTCTTTCGTTGCCCAAAAAAACAAGTTCGCCATTAAAGCTTTAAAATATTCAATTTAGTACAGATTATGCCCCCAAAATCTTTCAAGATTCATCCTAAATCCACCCATTTGATTTTCTTTATCTAATGGCATCATCTATACAAATTGGGGAACCAAAATCCACATATTCTTATCATCTCTATAGATTTTTAAATCACAATCATTAAATCCCCAAATTAAAATATAGAACTAACCCTAACATATTTCTCAGTCCACACCTTCTATAATATGAATAGGAAAATCCAATTAATCAAATGCAAGTTAAACCACTTGCCATAAGTTTTGTAAAATCAAACCCTTTGATGAAGCTGGTGGGTTGATTCAAGGGTATCCTCTCTCGTTCTTAGATTAATCTCCCAAAATCTCCTCTAGCTGCTCTCTTCTTTGACTCTCCTTAATTTGGTCTTCTAAAAAGGAATTAAATTTCCCTCATCCTCTCACAATTAGTGTTATTAACTTCAATCCCGTTTTTGGTCTCATAGGCCTTCTAAAAAGGTTCCAAACACTTATTTCGGAGCTCAAATGGGTTTAGAAATTTATCGAAACCCATCATATACCTATGGCCACTCATTTCATAATATTTTGGCCCTACCAGACTAAATCGTGCGCTCAAAATCGCCATCCCGATTAATTTATAACGTTCTCCAAATTTTTTACCTCAAAATGCAACACAAAATAGTCCAAATAATTAATCCCCAGTTCGCCATATTAATAAATTCCTCAAATTAAAAATTGTCACAAATCACGGATTTAATTCGTCACAGTAAAATAAATTATTTCTCTCCCAAAATATTATTTAGTTAAAGGTCCTTGAATTTACGGGGTGTTACATACCTCCCCTTACAATGGAATTTCGTCCTCAAAATTTGGACCAACCTAGTATTACTAGTCTCAAGTTTCTCCGTAATCACTTACCCTTAGCATTGCCACATATAGTTCTTAAGCGGATTTAACTAACCAGAGCGCCCATACACACAGTACTCGTATTTAACCGTATGAAATAAAATCCATATTTTACCAACCCTTAAACCGTAATATAACTTCAATCCCATAGTTATAACATTTTAAATACCCTCCTCTCGACATAAAAGTGTACATATCCACTTCATGCTAAAAAGGACAACATACACTACCACGCCCTTACTATCACTAGTTTCCTTGCACGAAAATAAGTCTTGAGCTATATCTCCCCGCTCGACAATAACTCAACCTAACCTGAATCACCCCATAAATGTACCTACTCCCTGGGATTTTGATTAACAATATTAATACATTAATATGCAACACATTTTAACATACGTAAACATATACATATGCTAGAACCTATCTCGAGTGAAACCAAGCAACGATAACTCATACCCTGGTACCGCGAACACCCAGACTTACCATAATATCCACTATAGCCCCAAACTATAGCTACACTATTGAAACTTGGAAAAACATCGACGTTACTCCCATAACTCTCGAAAGTGGAAATATCTGTTATAATAAACCTTCCTATTAGTGTACCTTCAAATCTTATGTGGTTAACACCAGACAACCCGCTATCTCACGGTACTTAAATATATGCGCTACGTCTATTTGAGCCAGCACATCCATTAATATCCGCATCACTTGTGTATCCTAGTGGTAACAAACTAAAAGTTGTGAAACACTCATTGTCACTTCCAAACACCCCCCACACTTCATCGTTTCATAATCCAAGTAACATCTTATTCCCATTTTTTTGGAATATACCCAACATCATTGACTTTGTGTCTTCTCCCTAAATATGCTAAGTTTCTACACAGTTGAGACTTTGGCTTCTCCTAGGGTTCCCATACACCCTATATCTCGTGCATACTTGCACAAACAAAGATCATCACATACGTAACCATATTTAACTTACGTTCAGTTCCCGCATTGATTGCGTGGTTATAACCTCCAGATATTTTTTATGGCCTTACCAATTACTATACAATTCTTCTCGATATTATCCCACCTATCAACTCGTGGTGAAAATCCTCGTAGTTTTTCTTTCGCAATGCTTCCCACCTATACAACCAGTACACTCTAACTCTGTCCCTATATTCACATGTCAAATCATGGACTCCTGAGTCTCTAAAGGAGTTATATACTATTGCACTCATACTATCAATAATTCCTTAGCTTCAAATATAAATAACATTAAAATCTCTCCGCTCCACAGCAATCCAACATACCCTGAATCTCATCAGTAAAAATCGTTGCGCACCGGGATACAATATAACTCGACAATTATACTCTCTAAAGTCTACTTCATACAATATTACCGCGAGCTCGATCATCTTTTAGGTGGGACATTACACTATCATACCTCATGTCTTAGAACAATGAACACGCTAGGTTGTCTATAATCGCCCACGATTGCGAACCCCTATGTACCCTGGATAAAACTACACCTCAAATATTACCCCACAAATGAGCTAATCCTCTAAGAATATATCGTCCCAATATACCCACCCATTCCTTTCAGGTGTAATGGAAGAGTACCTAGCTACTCCATGCCAAAAATTCACATACTAGTGATATTAACGATAACTCCACTAAATCTATTTCTCACGCAAATCTAGTTCTAATACATTACCGTGACCCGCTCTCATCACACAAAATAAACCCCCAATCATCTCGGAATAAAACTTGTAGTTTCAGTTGACCATAACACTACCGACTCAATGGTTATTAGACATAACGCCCTCGTCCTAACCAAACCAAAAACTTTCTAATGATGCCCTTGCTAGACATCCCACTCCTGTCCCCTGCCTCTCTACAGACAAGATCCACCCATATGTTTCTACTCTTTTACCCATAATACACCTCTATGTGTCTTTCCTCTTTACCTTGCCCCACCGGCTATGATGGGATTGTCCTTTTCACAAACCGGGTAGATGTGACGCGAATTACTACACCTATATCCTTATTGATCCGTTGATACCTTAGGACTAGTTTTTGGCCTTCATGGCCCTAACTTAACCCACTATCACTTGGTAGAAATTATATTGATCTAGAGCATAAATCTAGCTTCTGGGTATCCATTCCCTTGGTGCCTCACTATCACAAAAATCTAGTCTTACTCTTCTGATAGATTCTCAAATTTCTTTAGCTATCCTCTCTCGAGCGAGTTGATACAAATGTAAATGTACAACGTTTATGACAACGACACAAGTTATACAAGCCGAATATCCTATACATGCTTATATTATCTTCCCACAAGTCTATTATTAACTTACAAACCCCTTTTTGAAAAACAAAATTATAAATTTTTTCTTGCCTCTATATTTACCTCTAGTGGATGTATTCGTACTAATCCACACACATGAGTAGACTATCAGTCGTATCTAGTAATCCAATGGCTATAGTAATATGGATCCTGGAAAATGAATGTGATACACCAATATAAAAAAGGATTATACCATCATGTCCATGGATAGGGGAACATACCCTCTATTGTTAGTGGTGCCTGCGGTGTTGGGGGAATCGAAACATCTCGAACTTTGTGCACATGCATGTACTGCTTTTGTCCCCACTAGTGCGGAATTTGTGAAGCTGGTGTTACTGGAGGTCCCTGCCCCTAATAGCCCTACGGGGCACCCTGCTATTGGATCCTACCTCTCTATGGGTATTCCCTCCTCATATGGCCCGGTTGTTGACATATATAATAATTCTTCTAAAAGCCTCCCACTTGTTGGCTCTGGTGACTGCTACGTGGGCACTCTTTCTTCAAGTGGTCTGACTGGCCATAAACGTAACAATGCCTCGGGGCACCTCCCTGATATAGACCCTGATAGAGATGATGTGGTTGTCCCCGAGATTTTCCCTCATAAACCTATTCTTGCTGAGTAGGACCCTTCTGGGTCTTTTTGGGATTGCAAACCTCTGGATGGTGTCTTACTAATCGAAGTTTATTAATTATATCCCTTTGCCGAGAACCTTGTCACGGTCATGGGTTCCTACTATCATTGTTATCCAAGGTATCACCCAATTGACCTCTTTCCCTTGCTCAATTTCTCCCAATTCTTTAGGCTTGATTCTCTTGATACTGCAATATTGTGGTAGTCACTTCTTGTGCTATAACTTCGTCCATTTTTGGGGCTGTCACCATCACATGTGGTTCTTGGAGCCCTTGTTGTGCTTGCCCAGACTCAAACTCTTCAGCGGTCCTAATTTGTCGCTCTCTCTCAAGTGACATGTGAAAATTTAATCGAGTCATCAGGAATACAAAACTAGGTAGCAGAAGTACGATACTAAAATACGAGAAAATAAAGGCAACATTCCTAACAATAGATCTTTAAACCATAAGAACTCTACTTTAAAATGTAATAATCCGCACATATCCTATGGACACTATAACCTAATGCTCTTATACCATCTGTGATACCTTACTTTATTAAATTCCGGCTGATCAGTCCCTTATTAAATTAAATTAGGATATACATATGGTCCATTCTTAGCATCACTGTTGCAACTTTCTTAATTACTAACCACACAATCTTTAATTAATACGATGCCAGATTTCATCTATTCACTTAGCCCAAACCAACAAGTGTAATAAAAATTCAAATATCCAACACCATATAAGAGAATAAAATCATGCCACAAACATCTAATAAGAATGTTAGATGAATAACATCGATAAATACAAGCAAACCAACAAGCGTCCAAAGTATGTAAAGTAAAGTCAATACATGCTAAACAAAAAGTAAAGCGTACAAGCCAGGGGCAACATGCCCAGAAGTACATCTAGGACCATCCTTATCTAGATGAGAAGAAAACAGGCGTCTAAGGCAATATCCTACACCACCCACATGTACCTCAGCTACGTAATCTACAAGAAGATCAACTATGGTGCCCCAGTGGCAGGGCACCTAAAAGGTTTTCGAAAATATTTTATAGGAAGGGTTAGAACCCAAAACATTTGAAAATATTTAGCAAGTGAATTGAATTGCAGTAAATTAAAATGCGTGAATTCTCTTCATATTTAAGTTAGTGTCGCACACTCTCTTGAGGACACCTCACCCCTCGACTAATGTGCACGCCAACGTACCTATACATGACCCATTTAGCTATCTACCCCAAACTAGCCTTGTCATATGTATAAGCATATTCTCTTCCCACTATTTTATCCCGAGTGAATTTAGTATATGTTTTATAAGTTATTAATCACGCTAACTTATTCAAATCTTTTCTCATTTGGTACCATATAACACTCTCACTAGTTATATAATTTATACAAATAACATCATGTATTCACACGTATATAAATCTGCACCATATATACATATCATTACATTACAACATTCACACACATGTCGTAGATATATAATTATCCTCTCAAATAGGCACTCCTCGGGTACTCTTTAAATGTTATTACAATCGTGTAGGAGGTGACCATAGTTCCGCCCGAAAGTGACCGTCCCATACCAAAGACGACTCACCCCTATAAGTAGACTCTATGACCTGGGGATTATACTCTCCTGCATTCACTAGCCAGGGGATTCACCCACATTGCGCAACTTCCTAAGATAGTCGGCATGATTTATTACAAATATTATACACACAAATATTAATAAATCATATATATATATATATATATACTACACATCACCGTATATATACATCAAATTCAAGCTACCCGTGTGCTATATCCGTAACACTAGCTTATTACATTTAGTCGACAATCCGACTCAAATTTCAATTAATCATACAGGAATTAATTTCATTATTTTTGTGTCACGAAATCATATATACCCGGACTATAACTCTCTTAGCCCAAAATTTGAAATCCCCAAATCATCATTCAATGTCTTTTAATTAAGTTACCCACCTTATTTACAAGGTTCCCAATTATTCAACATAAACCTTAATCCTCCATTTAGATTTATGCTATACTAATCCATGGGTAAATTTCTTCAATTTCAAACCCTCAATTATAACCCAAAAGTTTAGATTCATGCAGAACAGGAACATTTCTTCACAAATTAACAATTAGGTCTGAATCAAGATAGGTGAGGAATCTGTCAGAATCAAGCATGTCGTTCAACCGACCAGCCATGTCATTCGAACGACATGGGATATCATTTGAACGAGACATCAGGTCTTTCGAATGACCCTAGTGTTCTCTCTCCTCTTTCGTTGCCTAGAAAAACAAGTCCTCCATTAAAGCTTTAAAACCTTTGATTCTATACAGATTATACCCCCAAAACCTTTCAAGATTCATCCTAAATCCACCTATTTTATTTTATCAATCTAACTACATCATCTACAAAAATTGAGAAACCAAAATCTACATATTCTTATCATATCTATAGATTTTTAAATCGTAATCATGAAATCCCCAAATTCAAATATAGAACTAACCCTAACAAATTTTTTAATCCACACCTTCTATAATATGAATAGGAAAATGCAATTAATCAAATGCAAGTTAACCCACTTGTCTTAAGTTTTGTAGAATCGGATCCATTGATGACGATGATGGGTTGATTCAAGGGTGTCCTCTCTTGTTCCTGGATTAATCTCCCAAAATCTTCTCTAGTTGCTCTCTTCTTTGGCTCTCCTTAATTTGGTCTTCTAAAAATGAATTAAAGTTCCCTCACCATTTCACAATTAGGGTTATTAACTTCAATCCCGTTTTTGGGCTTATGGGCCTTCTAAAAAGTGCTCAAAACCTTATTTGGGAGCTCAAATGGGTCTAGAAAGGTCATGAAACCCATCTTATACCTATGGCCACCTATTTCGAACTATTTGAGACCTAACGGACTCAACCGTGCGCTCTAAATCTCCAAGTAGATTAATCTATAACATTATCCAAATTCTTTACCTCAAAATGTGACACAAAATAGTCCAAATAATTAATCCTCAATTTACTAAATTAATAAATTCCTGAAATTAAAAATTGTCCCAAATCACGGATTTAATACCTCACAAAAAATTAAATACTTTCTCTCCCAAGATATTATTTAGTTAAATGTCATTAAATTTGCAGGGTGTTACAATGGCTTCTATTAAAGTAGTTGCATATTCACGTAGGTATAACTTGTTAGAGACTTATTTTTGTCATTCGATTCTATATAGCATTGTTATATATTTCTCATTGAGAATTTGGCTCACGCCCTCGACTTTGTTACGGCAGTTTGGGTGCAATTTCGTATTTTGATAATGTTATACATGTAAGTACTCACTTTTGTTTTAGAACAGTGGATATTTATGGTTAGATTTTGAGGACGCTTTCCACGGGCCTCTCATGTAGTTTGAATTGAATGTGGATTCGTATGCTAAATAAGTGGAACATTCATTAAAATAAAACTAGATTAATGACAATATATTCTTTTTTTCATCGCATTTCACACCTAACACTCAGGTTAGAGCGAGTTGACTACGGGTAATGTAATACCCCGTATTTTTATGGCATTTAATTATGATATTAATTAAATGAAATTGCTTATAATTATGGGATTAATTAAATTAATTTGGGATAATTTATTGGAAATGAATAGGATTTAAATAACTAGAGAGACTAGAGTTAGTATTTGATTATGATGATAATGTTGAATATTGCAGAGTGAATATGGTAATATATGATTATTGAATGTATTAAAACTGTCATGAGTTGAAAATACAGTAGTTTCGGTAATTAAGTTAGGACGTACGTGTCAGTCGTGTTAGGTTCCAATTTAGTGAATTTAAAAGTAAATTATTTTTATATCATCCACATGGTCATTTTGAGTGCGCCAACATGTCCGGAAGGGTCGAGATAGTCAGAAAACACTAGCTGAGGAGTTTAATTTGGGTTCCAGGGTATTTTAGGCCTAATCGGCAACCCGGGAGGGTATTTTAGTCATTTTGAATTTTGAGGAATAGTAACCCATGAATTTTAGAATAATTATATCACCCTAAACTTAGGTCCCTTAGGGTTTCCATCACCAAGAATCACAAACGAACATTAGAGAGGAAGAGAAGGAAGTTTCCAAAGAAGAACCACAATCCTTGGACCCTTTGCACCACCACTGGTTAGATCGGGAAGAGAGGATCACTCCCATACCATCTGCTCGAAAGGATCAGAACCTCTATTTTCCACGCAAGTGATTTAACTTGTTATGATTCAGCATATATATTATCCATGTAGTTTAGAATTAGAAACTAGACTTGAAAAATTAAAAATTTCATAAATTGGGAGAGTTAAATCTGAATATGGGTAGGTTTTGCATGTAGTTAAATTCTGAAAATAATAGAGACTTAAATCAGAACCTTAGTGATAGAAATTCTAGATTAAAATTGAGTATTTGGTTATCTTGAATTGAAAGAAACTACACTAGAGTTAAACATGAGACTTTGATGAATACATCGATTATATGCGGTTCTTGTGATGATTTGATGATTTGGAACGATAGAAACCTTGATTTTAGGTTGAGATAACATTTGGTACATTAACTTTAGGAATTGGGATCATGTAAATAAAATTGGAGATAAAACTAGGTCCGAAAATGCAGAAAATCTAGGCTATAATTGTTCGATCGATCGATCGATCGACATTCTTGAGTCGATCGATTGACTCCCCCTGCACTTGTGATGTTTTTCCCTTTTGGGATTTAATTAATTCTGACTCTTTAAAGTTATTTGTTAGGACTATGTGTACATATTGAGACTCAAGGAATACAAGTAGGAGTGTATTTGAAGCCCGGAACATGTTAGAATTGATTTGTGACTTAGTGTTAAACTTACAAATGTCCGACGAATGAGTTACTATTAGAAGTTGCGAGGACATGAATCCAATTTGTATAAGTGATAACTTAAGGTTAGAGGAAGAAACAGGGACCTTAAATTATTGAATTCATCTTACGGACAAGTGGAGATTTAGTAACCTGTTTGGGATAGGGTATGTACTCGAAATTATACGACGAGAATTATCGCACTAAACCTTTTGTGTAGAATAATTGGGATAATATTATTATATGTGTGAGACTTATGATATAGGCTTGGAATATACCTATATTAATATGATGATTAACTAAGTTGTGTGAATACTTAGTATATGGATTGTTATGTTATGACATACCTACCATACTTACAATCACAGGAGGTTGATTTTCGAGAAATGACCATCTTATCTCTGTGTGCCTTCAGGGAGATTTAGATAGGTACCTTAAGGACATAGGACTATGAATGACTTATTTGTAAGTTGATAAGTCAGCTGACCATGGGAGCGTAAGTATGTGCGTGACCCATGGGTACGTGAACTATGTTCGCCTCCAATATGTGTGATTTTTATTGAGGCGGTTCGTGAGTGATTCAGAACGCGTGATCCTTATGTATGTTATGTACTTGGATTTGATAGCAGAGTATGCATACACCGTAGCCTAGCCTAGGGGTGCCATATATGCATATAAGTAATGAGATTGATACATATGTACTTGTGACTGGTTCACTGTTTCTTGGTAGATGCGAATTATTGAGATATTTAAATGGATTAAAAAATGTGTGAATTTATACAACAATTGAGTTAAGTAATTTGATTAATGTAAATGTGAGTTATACGTATGACATAGTTGGGTAATACGAATAGACACCCTATATTATAATGCGAAGACAGGAGTTAGTACGGACTAGTTAGTTAGTGGCATAACTAGGATGGGTTTAAGGGTGTACGTTAGGTGTGCACATTAGTTGAGGGGTGAGGAAATCATGTGAGAGCACGTAACTAACGTGTGTATAATATTTATTGTCTAATGAAATTAAACACTTGCTATATTTTAAATTATTACCCGTTTGCTTCCAAATCTATTTTTTTGTAAAAACCTTTTAGGTGCCAGCCAGAGGGACACCAAGCATAGGATTTTCCATTCCATTGACATGCTGTACCTGTCGTGGAAGTTACAGGATCTCGTTACTAGACGCCTCCACATCTATCCTTGCTTCTTTCGGAGTCATTTATTTTAGCTAGTTATTGTTCCCAACTCTTACTCAGAGACATCAGTTTTAGACCTTCATTTTATTTCAGTCTTGGGATTCATTTATTTCATTTAGACATTTGTATTGGGTTTATTTGCATTGCTACTATTATTGGAGTGTTTACTCCAGACTCAGTTTATTTCATTACGTTGGTTATTCATATGAGATTGCTTATGCGATTGATGAATGATGATTTAATTACTTGGTTAATTGTAAATTTAATTAATAAAATTTGGCATTTCTCTATTTTAAATATTAGGTGGCTAATAAGTAACTAAATATTTTCGACAGTGATGCTAAGACCGAACCAACTTGATATTCTACATTAATTTAATAAAGAAGTAACTACCCGGTATTTAATTAGTCGGGGTGTCGCAGGTAACCCATAAATTCCGACCGGGTGTTACAGTTCTTCTATTACATTTTGCATTGACTTTAACGAAAAAAATGAATAATTTAAACTCATTTTGGAGAAAAATTATAATGAGTTTTAGCTATTTATAAATGGATTCATGGTACTAATCTCAACAAACTTAAATCATAATCATACCATGTACGTAAATGTATTGGTTAGTCAATTTATAATATTGATCGAGTACAATTACCGAATTACGAAATTTTGACATTTGGAGGGTTCAAACTATTTTTTTAGACTAGAAATTTATTTATAAACAAATATGAGAAGTAGCATCTCCTAGGGCGCTCTTACAAGTGCTAAAAAAGATTTAGATAAAAAAACTGAGAGAAAATTACAAAAAAACTAAACTTGAGACTATTGAGATTCACGAGATCTTGATCGATAGGTGGAAGAGCTTAAATTTTATTTAAGAGCCCCGATTTCACATCATAAATTAAAGTTGGAAAATACTCCAATGACAAGTGGAGGGCTGATTCAAAGGCCTTCTTAGTAACACCCTTCGGATTTTGAGTTTCTCCCATCATCATATCTTGAGTGATGGTTGCTGCATTTTCAAATAAGATTTTGATTTGAAAACAAAAGATAGTTTATTGTTTTGGGGTCTATAACATACATACACACACACACACACATACACACACAATACAATATATTAATATTTCAAAAAAAAACTTGTGAATACAAAAAAACAATTTTTACAACAAAATAGTATTTTATAATAATTGTTATAATAATACAATTAGTTTTTAAATAAAAAAACTGTTTCCACAAAAAAAGAATGTTTTTTAAAGTAGTTTTTATTTAAAAAAATGTCTCATTTATTAAAATAATTTTTAACATTATTATTTACATTAACATTTTTTTAAAGAGTTTTTCTATAATTTTGTTATAAAAATATACTTTTTTTTAACAAATAACACATTTTTAAAATAAATGCATTTTTTTGCATTAAAAAAAAGAGTTAAAAATGTATTTTTTTAAAACTAATTTATTGATTAAAAAACGTTCATTTAAAAAAAATTACTATAAATAAAACCGACAGATAATATTTTTTAACACTTCTTTATTTAATTCAAAATATTTTCAACGTCATAAAAATTATTTTGAAAGGTTAAAAAACTGTTTTCTTTTAAAAAAATATTTTCTACAATTATATTTTAACACTACTCTTTTGTTGAAAGAATGTTTTTTATAAAAAGATGTAAAAATATTAATGCGTTAAAATAAATTTGAATATTAATGTATTTTTATAATTAGATTCATATATTGAATGTGTAATTTATAATGTATAAACATTAAAATGTCTATTAATATATTTAAGGGTAAAACGATCTTTCTAAATAAAAAGTGGGTGAGCTGACAGTCAAACTGATCAATTGACAGCTTCCGTCAGTTTTGGATGCCAACCGACCAAATTGTGTCGAAAATTTTGCAGATTTAAAAAAAATAAAAGTGTATTGTAGTATTTTGAGTAAATTTGTTGTCTTTGAAAACGTAGTTTTAGTAGTGATTTTACTCGGGTCATATTCTAATTTGAATAATTACGTTGTTTATCTGTAGAAAAATATAATTACGATATAACATTGCTGAAAAGCATCACAAATCTATTTATAAATATCTAACAGAGTGGACTTAAATTTGGCACCAAAACGAGCGTTAAAATTGGCATTATCGGTTAAAGTTCACAGAAAATATAATAGATGGGCTATACTTCTAAACTTCTCAAAATTTAAAGGCTAAATTGTCGAGAATGAAAAAATAGAGGTCAAATCATTAGGAACTCCAAAGTTCAGGGGACGTGCGTGTTATTATTTGCTTTATATTTATATGTTTGAAGAATAATGATATGAGTACAAAAATTTTCCCCAAAATCTCTCCAAAATCTGATGTGGATTGCACTTACTCTCTCACCTGTCTATTAAGTATTGCCTTCTATTATGGGGTCCCGCCAGGACACCTTATTAATTATTTTTTGGAAAGTTTTGAAGAAATTATTTGGGACTCGTACCACTACTCATGTTTGAAGCATACACCATTACGACAATGAAAAGAATAAAAAATGTTTGGATGTTTTGAACTACGTAATATAATTTAACTTATCAGCCTCGTCATATTTGATCAACCATTGAGCTTATCTATAGTTTATCTTGTAGCTTGAACTATAAAAGGAGGGAGAGAGAGAGAGACGTTTAGCTATGGAAGTCCCTTTCTAAAAAATCTCCGAGAGTTGTTCGCAACAAAATGAATGTTTTTTCGTATTTGAAGTCGTTCAATGCTTCATGGATGAGTTTCAAGAGCTTCTTGTTTTGCCCTATCCTATCCCTTCACACTTGAGGAAATGGGAAGAAATTATGACGAAAACGTATAAGAGTGTAAATAGAAAAACCAGTCTCATAATGCTTTGTAGTGTATGTATCAGATTAACCCGGGAGTTCCCCCAAACACTTCAGTAAAGAAGAGATAAAAAGCCCCCCAATGAAGTGGTCAAGGGAACTCTAGGGAACACCTGATTTTTCTTCAACATATATATTCCCGCTTCAATAAATATATTTTTCTTCAATAAATATATTCCTATTTCCTTTTATATTATTTGCATGGTAACTTCATAATAGCCTACGCTCCTATTTATAGTATGTTGCTTGCAACAGCTTTTAAACATCAATGATGGGAAAATCCAAAAGAATAAAGCCCTGGGCACTGAACCTAGTCATGAAAATGGGTTATATCAAAGGTAGAGAATATTGGTATCTTGAGTGGCCATAGCGCCCCAGTCCCCTACAACCTTTTGTCACTCCATATATCTTATCGGGGACATTTCGGTTGTTTCTCTCTCCAAAATATAAAAATAAATAATAGATAAAGAAAGACTTTTTTTTTCTTTCAATTTTATTAGAGGCATCGCGTGTTTTATTAAGCCAGTGCACTTTTGAATCCATACAAGCCGTTGTGGAAAGGACTGTGTATATGTGCACAAAGTTGAAAAGGACTAGACTTACGGATGAGAGGTAGATAACACAACATAGGAATGACTAGTTGCCACCATACCCCTGGTAGGAGTGCCAGGGGTAGGAATAGGGAAGCCGAGGAACAGCGTGAGAGGGAAATGGAGGATCTGCGCGGCGATGTTCGGCGAGCTTATGTGACTGATGCTGGGCTCCAGAGGGACGTCACATGTCTACGACATTTGTTCAAGAACGGTCCTCGACAAGTGTGGTCTGATGGCTATGATCAAGGCTGGCTGGAAGCTCCGAAGAGACTATCAGAGTTCGAGGAGCTATCCTTCATCAGGGGTGGTTGAGTGCCCTCAAAGAGCTGCAGGTCCCGAGGAACTCGACGCTGTGGTATCAACACGAGATGTCCTCCTCTACTCTGATCCCAATCCATTCAGGCGGGATGATCGATGGATCCCCATTGATGCTATTGCCCGGCGATTATTGGAATTGGACGCAAATGAGGTCGTGGAGGAGCTCGCCCCTGCTCCTGATGATGGAAGGAGAGCTAAAGTTGCTGATTATCTTGCTCGGAGGCTTCCACCTCCTTGAGATTTTGTTTTTAATAATTGTAAATGCTTTGGGCGAGCTTCGCCGACTAAACATGTACTATCATTGTTTGTAAATATAAAAGATTAATAAAAAGTTCGAGTGTTGGGCGATTTTGCCGACTAAACGTGTTCATCCAATCCTTTTATATTTTTGCAGCTTTACAATCCTTTTTATTTTGTCATGTGAGTTTTCGCCCAGTCCAGTATAAGAATACCATTGTGCCCTCCCTTTACCTTTTAGGTCGTGTCGTCACACTCCCTTAGGCCTAAGTAGGGCAATTGGCGAGGACACACCTGGTATTGGATGTCTTCATCCGGTCAGGATTTTGTTTAACCAAAGTAGGTTTGATGTCTAAGAATACTCTGTAGGGATTCATATATTTCCATGGGCAATGCTAAGAGGTCTATCATGCTTCATGACAATGACCTGAGGAGGGGTGTTCCCCTGCTATGTCATCCATTATGCCTGTGATTTGGAAAGGATGTGTAATAAGATATAATTGTTACTAGTTAGAGAGTGATCAACTGAGAGATTTTCATTGGTGAATTGAGAAATGAACTGTACTTTCACATAATGAGTACAATAAAAAGATCTAACAGTAGAACTCTTAAAAATAGAATTGCTTGAGATTATCTGCGTTCCATGCTCGTGGTATCTCTCTGCCCTCCATCGATTTCAAATGATAGGCACCTCGCAGGTCGTCTCTAATTATCTTATAAGGTCCTTCCCAGTTCGGTCCCAGTTTATCGTCTGATGGTTTCACTGTGTTGCCCAGGACCTTTCTTAGAACATAGTCCCCAACTTTGAATTTCCTCGGATTGACCCTTTTACTGTAGTGCTTCGAGAGCTGTTGCTGATAGCTTGCTAGTTTTACTAGGGCAAGTTCCCTGCGCTCGTCGGCCAGGTCGAGTTCAGCGAGCAAAGCCTGATCGTTCTCGCCTTGCTCGAGAAGGTCGGATCTCATTGTAGGCAATCCTGCTTCTAGTGGGATAACCTCCTCCATACCATATGCTACTGAGAATGGCGTTTCTCCTGTGGCTCGCCTAGGAGTCGTTCTGTATGCCCATAGGATATGCGGTAGCTCGGTTGTCCACGCGCCTTTGGCTCGCTCTAACCGCTTCTTCAATCCAGCGATCACTGTCTTGTTGGAAGCTTCAGCTTGTCCGTTTCTTTGAGGGTAGGCCACCGAGATGAAGTGGTGCCTGATACCGTGTTTGTCGCAGAAGTCCTGAAAAGGGCCACTCTCGAACTGTGTTCCATTGTCAGTGATGATGGTTCTGGGGATTCCGAATCGAGTGATTATATTTCTCCATATGAACCTCATCATGTCAGCATCTCGGATGTTCGCCAGTGGTTCCGCCTCGATCCACTTGGTAAAGTAATCAGTTGCAACCAACATGTATTTTCGATTGCCGGCAGCGGTGGGAAGTGGTCCCACGATGTCCATTCCCCACTGGGCGAAGGGCCAGGGACTGGTCAGGGATTTTAATTCACTGGCGGGCTGGTGGACCATGGGAGCGTGAAGTTGGCATTTTAGGCATTTGCGGACATATACTGCGGAGTCCTTTTGCATGTATGGCCACCAATAACCTTCCTTCATTTCTCGGAAGGCTAGAGACCTTCCTCCGGCATGACTTCCACAGATTCCTTCGTGAAGCTCGTGAAGCACGGCTTTGACATCTCCTGGGTGGATGCACCTAAGGTAGGGGCCGGAGAAAGATCTTTTATACAAGTCGCCTCCTGTGGATAAGTGAAAGCGAGCAGCTTTGACTCTTATCTGGTGGGCAGTTCTCTTGTCCTTCGGGAGCGTTCCGTTCTTTAAATAGTCTTTCAAGGGATCCATCCAGCTGGGGGCTGATTCCAATTGGAGTATTGGTTTTGCTTTTGTCAGCTCGTAGTTGGGGTAAATGCTGGGGCAACTGAGGAAATCAATAAGGATGATCCTTTTAAGGCTAGAATCAACTACCGAGCTTAGGATGTTGATCTCTTCAAAGCTCGTCATTAAGTTTTTTACCAAGGAGAGGTAGGCTGCCATTCTCTCATCCTTCGCGTTATAGTCTCCACTTATCTGATTTGAAACTAGTTGCGAATCTCTGAATACCTGTAAATGCTTTGCTCCCAGAGTTTGTGCCTTTTGGAGACTTGCTATTAAGGCTTCGTATTCTGCTTCGTTGTTGGAGGCTGCAAATCCCAGCCTGATTCCTTACTCAAGGACTGTATTTTCTGAAGTGATGAGAACAATTCCTACCCCTGCCCCCTTTGAGTTGGAGGCTCCATCAATGAATAGTTTCCAGCTTTCCCCTGTAGCCTGGTTGTTCTGTTCTGTTGGCTTAGGCTGGTCGAAAGGTTCTTCGCCTGTGAATTTAGCTATGAAATCAACAAGGATTTAACCCTTGATAGCTGTCCTTGGTTGAAATTGGATGTCAAATCGGCCGAGCTTGACTGACCATTTAGACAGTCTGCCCGACAAATCCGCCTTCCTTAGGACAGCCTTGAGGGGGTGTGATGTGAGGACGATGATCGTATGAGCTTCGAAGTAATGCTTCAGTTTCCTCGAGGCCATTACTTGGGCGAATGCGAGAATTTCCAATGGTAGGTAGCGCTACTCGGCATCTAATAAGGTTTTTCTCACGTAATAGACTGGATGTTGGATTCCTGTAACTTCACACATTAGCGCTGAGCTGACAGTATGACTGGATATAGAGAGGTATTGGTACAAAGAGTCTATTTGCTGTGGTATGACAAGCAGTGGTGGAGAGCTTAGGTAGGACTTGAGCTCGTCTAATGCTCGTGAGCAACCTGGGGTCCATTCTACTATTTTGCTGCCTTTTAAGAGTTGGAAGAAGGGCTTGCATCTCTCGGAGGATTTAGAAATGAAACGATTTAGAGCAACGAGCATTCCAGTGAGCTTCTGTACATCTCGGACTGTGCGAGGAGGTTGCACTCTTTTGATTGCATTAATCTGGTCCAGATTAGCCTCTATTCCTCGCTTGCTGACCAAATACCCCAGAAACTTTCCTGACTGGACACCGAAGGAACACTTGCTCGCGTTGAGTTTCATTCGGTACTTCCTAAGGATTTCGAAGGTACTTGATAGGTCTGAGAGGTGATTTTCCTTCTCCTTACTCTTGATGAGCATGTCGTCGATGTAGACCTCCATTGTGTCTCCCATTTGATTCTTCAACATTCTAGTAACTAGCCGCTAATAGGTTGCCCCTGCATTTTTTATCCCAAAAGGCATGACCTTGTAACAGTATAAACCAACCGTCGTGATAAACGCCGTTTTGTCCTGATCCGGGGCGTACAGGGGAATCTGGTGATATCCTGAGTATGCGTCCAGGAAACTCATTTGTTCGTGAGTTGCGGTGGCGTCTACTAGTTGGTCTATTTTCGGAAGAAGGAAGCTATCCTTAGGGAAGGCTTTGTTGAGGTCAGTGAAGTCTATGCAAACTCTCCACTTCCCATTGCTTTTCGGAACTACCACTGGGTTGGATAACCATTTGGGGAATTGCACTTCCCATATGGACCCTGCATCCAGCAGTTTTTCGACTTCTTTTTCTATTGCTCTGGCCTTCTCGGGAGCAGTTCATCGTGCCTTTTGCGCTATCGGCTTGAATGTGGGATCGACGTGCAACTGATGGCATACCATATTGGGATCGATTCCTGGCAGCTCATAGGGTTCCCAAGAGAAAACATCTATGTTGCTTCTGAGTAAGGTTGACAAATCCTTTTGCTCTTGGTCAGTGAGTGAGGTTCCGATCGGCAAGACTCTGCTATTGTCGCCTTCTTTAGCCGTCACTTCTACCAGGTCCTCGACGACACGCTTGGAGGGGAGGAGCCTGGTCTCTTCCACTCCAGGTCTTCCATATTTTAATTGCTATTTGGAAGGAATCGCACCTTCCTCCACTTTCTCGCTGGTTTGAACGGCTCTTTTCTCTGGCTTTGGTCAGATGGCCGCTATGAAGCACTTCCTTTCCATCGCCTGGTCGCCATGTATCTCCATTACTCCCCGCTCGGTGACATATTTGAGTTTCTGGTGGTAGGTCGAGGAGACTGCCTTCATTGCATGAAGCCATCCCCTGCCGATGATGGCTTGATACGGTGAATCGATGTCGACCACCAAGAATTCGATCATCTTGGAAACATTTCCAGCGCGCACTGGCAGTATTATTTTGCCCAGAGGCATGGTCATCTCCCCAGCGAAGCCGACCAGAGGGACAGTGGTTCCCTTTAGGTCGGCGATGTTCAACTTAAATTTCCGGAACAGGTCGATGTACATTACTTCGGATGAGCTTCCTTGATCGACGAGCAGCCTGTCGATGTCAAAGTTGGCTATCCTGAGTGTAATGACTAAGGCATCATGATGTGGGGTCCTTACTCCCACAAGATCTTCATCCGTGAAAACAATATGCTTGTTGTAGTTGATGTCCTCTGCTCGCCGACGTTTTCCTGACTGTGATTTTGCTGGATCAATCTGAAAAGCTTGCATTACCGCTGTCAGTTTCTTTACCTCCATTCGAGCTGAGTTACCCTGGATTTGCTTAACATCAGATACTCCGTGGATTACTGCGAATTCGTGTCCAGCGTCATCTTCCAATACGTTATCGGGTTTCGCCTCTTTGTGGGCAGTCACTCTCTCTACCTTCTTTTCCACAAAGTCATTCAAATGTCCGAACTGGGCCAACTCCTCGAGGTGGGACTTAAGAGCCTTACAGTGCTCGGTTGTATGCCCTCCCTCTTTGTGGAAAGTGCATCTTAACGCATTGTTTCTTTTCGAGGGGTGTCCTCCCATTTTTCGGGGCCATTTGATGAACGGCTCATCCTTAATCTTCGCAAGAATTTTGTAAATTGGTTCTTTGAAGACGGTGTTGACCGCCTAGAACGATCTTGTAACGTTAGGGTTCCCTCCGTTTTTGGAGCCATTCTTGCCCCCACTCTTTCCTCCTTTTTTCTGGTTCTCAACTTTCTCACTTCCCTTGGTAGTGAGCTTGGCTCGACCGTTTTCTACTACATTAAGGCGGGTGACATCTTCCACCTTTGCGTATTTCTCAATTCGGGCCATCATGTCGTCAATGGTCGTAGCTTCCTTCTTTGTCAAGGACTGGTAAAGGAGGGAAGAGCTAGGTAGCCCAATTTTGAATGAAGCCACTGCCACTTCTTCCGCGCAGTCCTCGACCTCGTTGAATAACTCCCAGTACCTCTTCGCGTAGTCTCGGAGTGTCTCCTGAGGCATTTTCTTCATTGTTAATAGAGCATCCATCCTTTTGGGATGGGAGCTGCTGGTGATGAATCGGGCCGTAAAGAGCTCGGCCAGGGATTTGAAATTTCTGATGGATCGGTGAGGGAGTTTCTCGAACCATTTCTGGGCCACGTCATGGAGGCTCGAGGGGAAAATACGGCGAATCAGCGGTGATTCCAGAGGGTCATGGCCTGCCGGTACTGCCTGACATGATCAATGGGATCAGTCTTCCCGTCGTAAATCTTGAACCTTGGAATTGCAAACTTTTTGGGAGCCTCTTCCTCTTCAATTTCCCTCATGAAGGGTGATTTCATCTGGGTCTTAAGGCCTCTCCTGGCGAGTTCTCTGGTCGACCTGGCGCCACGGTGAGCTGGATGTTGGTCCATTTCTCTACGGACCAGGTTCCGTATCTTTTCGTCGATGCGAGCAGGGCTCTGGTAGCGGCGAGCTTTTCTTAGTTGTTCGTGGAGGTCGTCGTCTGAGTCGCCACCTTCGTCCCCTTGATATTGCCACCTAGGGCTCCTTCCTCGGCTGCGAGATTTGCTCGCCTGAGGGCTAGGAGTGCGATAGGGGCGTCTCCTGGTATCAGGACGTAGTTCCTTCTCCATTTTTTCCAGTCTTCTTTTCAAGCGAGCATTCTCAGCCTCATATCTGCGAGAAGACTCCCTCTGCTCGTGGAGCCTTGCCTCATATGCATCTATCAATCTGGATATCTGCGTGGAACTTGCTCGTCCTTGACTTTCTTCTGAGGCTGGCCTTTCTAAGCGACTGTCACACGCGTCTGTCACACGCGTCCTAACAAAATTTCCAAATTGCCGTATTTCAATTTCACGACAAATTCAATATATTCAATATTCATTATAATCAAATAATACCCATTATAATCAAATACCAACTCACATATCGTTAGTATTTTACTCGGATTAATTCTCAATTAATACCCATTTAATTCAATTAATCCCATAAATAAATATCACAAAAATACGGGGTATTACATACTTCCACCCTAATAACAAAATTTCGTCCAGAAATTCGGAACTAGAAAGTACCTGGTAAAAATAACTTTGGATAACGTTCGCGCATCTCGTCCTCGCGCTCCCATGTGGACTCCTCGACATTATGATGTCGCCACTGAACATGCACTAATGGAACTATCTTTGATCGCAGTTTCCGCTCACTTCGGTCTAAAATAGCAATCGGCCCCTCCTCGTAGGAGCTATCAGGCTGGAGATCGATGTCCTCCAAAGCAATGTGAGAATGAGTCAAATCGTCTCTAAGATATTTCCTTAGCGAGGAAATATGAAACACATCATGAATCCTGTGCAAATGCTCTGGTAACCCAAGTCTATATGCAACAGACCCAATCTGCTCGATGATAGGAAATGGCCCCACATATCTCGGTGCCAACTTCCCCTTCTTCTCAAATCGCATAATCCCCTTCATAGGAGATACTCTGAGTAAAACTTGGTCCCTCACTTGGAACTCCCTGAAGAATCTCTTCGCATCAGCGTAGCTCTTCTGCTAATCATGAGCTACCCGAATGCGACTCCGTATCAATTTTATCCTCGCCGAAGTATCCTGAATCACTTCCGGCCCAAGTAGTTTGTTGTCCCCCACCTCTAACAACATGCTGGGGAACGACAAGGTCTACCGTACAACGCCTCAAATGGAGCCATGCCAATGGTGAACTGGTAGGAGTTGTTGTAAGCAAACTCCACCAGTGGAAGATACTGCTCCAATCCACCCCCGAAATCAATGATGCACATACGCAACATGTCCTCCGACATTTGATTTGTATGCTCGGTTTGCCCATCAGTCTGCGGATGATAAGCCGTACTCAATCGCAATTCCGTGCCCATGGCCTCCTGAAAACTCTCCCAAAACTGTGAAACGAATATCTTGTCTCTATCAGACACGATATTTAGGGGCACACCGTGAAGTCTCACTATTTCTGCAATAAAGAGCTGGGCATACTGTCCCGTAGTGTAGTCGGTCCTTACGGGTAGAAAATGAGCGACTTTGGTCAACCTATCCACAATTAACCAAATGGAGTCGTGAACTCTCTGTGACGTAGGCAACCCCGTGATAAAGTCCATGGATATGCTCTCCCACATCCACATCGGGACCTCTAATGGCTGTAGAAGTCCTGCCGGTCTCTAATGATCCACTTTTACCAGCTGACAAGTGGCACATTTAGAAACAAACACGGCGATATCTCTCTTCATCCCACTCCACAAATACTGACGTCTCATGTCTTGGTACAATTTGCCCCACCGGAATGTACCGCGAACCATGAGCCGTGCGACTTGGCCATCACCTCGTGTCGCAATTCCTCCCCTTCCGGAACTACCAGTCTCCCATTGAAGAGTAATCCCCCATCTGAACTAACGGTATAGGACTCGGCTCCCTCTGCTAGTAATCGAACTATCTTCTCCTGACAGAACGAGTCGTTTGCCTGTGCCCTTACCACCTTCGCGACAATCTACGCTGTAACAGTCATCACATACATGAACGATCAGGCCACTGCATCCTGGTGTCCCAACTCTTTCCACTTTGCCTTCCACACCCCTGCCACCTCATCTACTGGCCTACGGCTCAACGGGTCTGCTACCACGTTAGCCTTCCCCGGGTGATATTAGATATCAAACTGATAGCCCTTCACGAACTCAAGCCACCTCCATTGTTGCATATTCAACTCCTTCTGCATGAATATGTACTGTAGGGACTTGTGGTCCGTGAACAATTAAAATTTCTCCCCCAAAAGGCAATGTCTCCAAATCCGAAGGGCAAATACAACTGCGGCTAACTCCAAATCATGAGTGGGGTAATTCTTATCGTGAGGCTTAAGCTTACGGGAAGCATAAGCTATGGCCTGACTCTCCTGCTGCAATACACCTCCAAGTCCTTGTAAGGACGCATCGGTGTAAGCTAGATACTCAACTCTTGGTCTCGACAATGCTAACACAGGTGCTGAGGTTAACTTGTCTTTCAACTCATCGAATGCCAACTGACAAGCATCACTCCAAATGAATGGCACCCCCTTATGAGTCAGATGTGTCAAAGGACCCGCTATCTTTGAAAAACCCCGAATGAACCTCCTGTAGTATCCTGCTAGGCCCAAGAAACTACGGATCTCAGTCGGTGTCATGGGCTGTCCCCACTCCCTTACCGCGGATACCTTCCCCGGATCAACAGATATCCCCCGGTCGGAAATAATATGCCCCAAAAACTGAACCTCCTTCAGCCAAAACCCGCACTTCTCATATTTTGCATATAACTCGTTTTGATGTAGCGTCTGCAAAATCTGCCTCAAATGCTCGGCGTGCTCCTCCTCTGTCTGGGAGTAAACCAGAATATCATCAATAAAGATAATGATGAACTGATCTAGGAACTCTCTGAACACCCTATTCATCAAGTCCATAAACACGGCTGGAGCATTGGTCAAACCAACAGGCATAACCCGAAACTCATAGGAACCATATCTCGTTAAGAAAGCAGTCTTCGAGACGTCCTCCTCCCTGATATGCAACTGATGGTATCCCGATCGCAAATCAATCTTTGAGAAGAAAGAAGCTCCTCTCAGCTGGTCAAATAAGTCATCGATTCTGGGCAACGGATACTTATTTTGTATCGTGACCTTATTCAACTCCCGGTAATCTACACACAACCTCAACGATCCATCCCTCTTCTTTACGAACAACACAGGGGCACCCCACGGCGAAGTACTCCTCCGAATAAACCCCTGACACAACAACTTCTCAATCTGATCTCGTAACTCCCTCATTTCAGCTGGAGCCATACGGTAAGGTGCACGGGCAATAGGCCGAGTGCCCGGCGTCAAGTCGATCACAAAATCTATTTCTCTACTCAGAGGTAATCCAGGTATATCCTGAAATACATCGGCAAACTCTCGAACAACCGGAATCGAATCAAGTGGTATCACCACTTCCTTAGAGGTCTCCTCCTCTATATAGTACAACTGAGTGGATGATCCTCCCTCAGGACGAGGCATCGCCACTAAAAACATCTCCTGCCCGGGAATGGCAAAGATAATACTCCTACTAAAATAGTCAATCATGGCTCGATACGCAACTAGCCAATCCATACCTATAATGGCATCATACTCGGTCATCTCTAATACTAACATATCAGTGGGTAAAGTAAACCTCCCGATCTCTATACCCACGCCCCTACATATAAGGGAAATCATGAAACCCCTACTCAACGGTGAATCTACACAAGTAACCATACTCTCGGCGGTGTCTAATAACCCAATGGTGCGTGCAAATCTCATGGTAATGAAACAATGTGTAGCCCCCGTGTCAAATAAAATAGGCCCCATAGTCCCCTGAATAGAGAACATACCCTCAATGGCTGGTGGATCCTGCGAGGCTGCGGCATGCTGGAGCTGATACACTCGCCCATACTGAAGTTGTCCCTGCTGAACTGGGACCGCTGGAATGAGTGGTAATGCTGCCATCTGTGGTGTTTCTAGGAGGGCGGCGGGAAACATAGGCCTATGCGGCTCCTGTCGAGCACCCTGCTGCTGCTGCTACGGGGCCCTACCTCTATCAGGACCATCCTGGCATTTATGGCCAGTCTTGCCACAAACGTAACACTTGCTCGGGAAGTTCCCCCCTCTCTGTCCCTGCTGCCCTCGGCCCTGGTGGCCGTTACCATTCCTCCCCTGGCCCTGCTAAAACTACCGTTGACCATTCTGCCCTTGCTGGCCCGGATGGCCGTTCGGACCCTGATGGCCCTGCCTGAAACCTCCCTGTCCATGCCTGAAATTCCCCGATCTGAACCTCTTATGATCCCCCTGCTGGGAACCCTGGTCACCCTGCCTCTGCCCCTAAGTAGATTGTGCCCCACTGGCACCATTTCCTCCAGTCCTTCCCTGATGGCTAGACTCTCCTGATCTCTTGCTCTCAGCCATGTGAAAGCGGTGATCCTGGCAGTGTAATAGTGCAGCGTTAACCACGTCATAATAAGTGGCCAACGAGAGGTTCCCCAATAAATGCTGACGGATCCTCCATGTCAATCCATCGGTAAACTTTTGAATCTTCTTCTCTTCTGTCGGTATCTCATCCGGGACAATATTCAGCAAATTTGTGAATTCGGCCTCATACTCGGCCACAGTCTTACCCTCCTGCCTGAGATTCATTAACTTTCTCCTCATTTCTGTGTGAACGGATGACAGAAAATACTTGCGGTGAAACCGCACCCAAAACTCCTGTATCGAGAGAGTATCTCTCTCCTCCACGGTGGTAATAGACTCCCACGACTTCAGTGCAGATCCCACTATATTGAAAGTAGCTAGTACCTGCTTCTGAACATCGGTGCACTCATACATCCTCAAGTTCCTCTGAATGTCTTTCCTCCACTTACTTGAAACCACAACATCGGAGCTACCTGCGAACTCCGGCGGGTGCGCTTTCTTAAAAGCATCTCATACACGTTCCCAAGCGAACGGGAATGCATGTGCCTGAACTGGCACGGCTACTGGCGCCTGAGGTGGTGCCTGCTGTACAACGGCAAGAGCGGCGTTTACCGATTGGGCTACAATGGTTGCAACCTCAGCGGCATTCATGGTGCCTTGTACTGGAGCTGGCTGGGGCTCCGGCTGTGCAATCCTAAGAACCCGTGGTGCACGTCGTGGAGGCATCTGAAATAAGAGTAAAGTCTATAAGTTTGCAGTTATAAACTTAAAATAGCTGAAGAGCGAAGCATACATAAAGGAATACAACAGTCCTAAAATATAGGGCTCTACATCAAAGAAAGCTCAGTAGAAACATAATAAGCCGTACAGATCCTAAAGGACACTAGAACCTGATGCTCTGATACCACCTGTGACACCCCGACTAATTAAATACCGGGTAGCTACTCCTTTATTAAATTAATACAAAATGCCAAGTTGGTTCAGTTAATAGCATCACTGTCGAAAACATTTTTAATAATTACTAACCTCCTAGTATTTAAAAAGTAAGATGTCAAATTTAAAATAAGTCTGATTAACATGCATTGAAAGAACAATGAAAGAGTAACATAACCATAAACCATAGAGTCTCAATAAGGTAACCAACAAATAATAGTAAGTCCGGAGGAAAACTCCTCACAACAATCCCACAACTGAAATAAATCAAAACAGTGTATCCTGAATTAATTACATGCCAAAGATCTGAATAACTGAAATAAGAAATGTCTCTAATATAAATGGGCGACATGCCCTACAAATGATGAAACTGAATATGGAGTCAAGACAAAAGAAGTGTCTACTAGCAAGGCCCTGTAACTTCCACAACAGCTACAGCTCGTCACCTGAATGGAAATCCTATGCATGGTGTCCTTGTGGCTGGGCACCTAAAAGGTTTTTACAAAAATAGATTTGAAAGCAAACGGGTCAGAGCCCGAAAGTGGAGAGTATTTTAAAAATAGCAAGTGTTTTAATGACATTAAAACAATGAATGCAAAATACATGTTAGGACGTGCACTCACATGAAATACTCACCTCTCAACTAATTGTGCACTCCTAACGTACCGTACCAATCTAAGTGACATTTATATCTAACTAAACCATCATAAGTTCCACCCCTTTCTAATCGATTCCCATTATACATTCTAACGTTATCAATTAAATAGATGACTTTACTTAAATTTGGATTCTCAATAATTAGCAATACAATTCACTGCAGGTTATCCCATTTTATTTTTTTCAAAGAGTTACCATAATTATACTCACAATACCAACATGAAAGTTCTCATTATTTAAGCGTATATTATTCACGTCATAACTATACAATACAAGCACCCCGAGACTAAGCTGCGGTGCACACATATTCTGCTATCCATCCCGGTACATCACGTACATAAGGATCAAGCATTCCGAATCTCTCAGGAATCGTTCTCAGATAACAACAATCACAATCAATGGAGGCGAACACAGTCACATCATGTGGGTCACGCACATACCTACGCTCCCACGATAAGCATACTTATTAACTTCCCAATAAGTCCTTCTCTGACCTATGTCCTCGAGGTACCAATCTAAATCCCCCCCGTAGGAACACAAAGGTTAGATGGCCCTAAGCGAACGCAAACCTCCCGTGATAGCAAGTATGGTAGGTATGTCATACACATAAAATCATATATACTAAGCATGCACACTTCTTAGTAATTACCATAATTATTAGTGGTATACATCTCATTCTCATACCAACTTACAATGTTACACCATTCACATATCCCCAGTTAATACAAATATATAAGTCGTCAAAAATCCTCACATCGTATATAGTCACTAGCGTCCTAATCCACAAATATCATTTGGTTCAAATCGCACTTCTATGTTTCACTCCTCAAAATATCCCAAATCTCCCAATTATACCAAATAGTTAACAAGGGAAGGTTAAATCTACAATTAAATAAGGTTACGGGACACTAGAAATCAAATCAGGCCAAAAAGGCCATTATGTCAACTCGTTAGAAGTCTCGTTCGAACGAGGTCGTTCGAACGAAGTGGGCATCTAATGAGATCTCGTTCGAATGAAAGTCATTGAATGAACATCCCACTCGTTACAAGTCAAACTGTCAACTCGTTAGAAGCTCGTTCGAACGACCTGGGCAGGTCTTCTAACGAGGTGACAGTTCGAGCCCAGAATTCTCCTATTACGTTTTTCCCAATTTTCTTCACCTCTAATATCATTTAAAGTCATTCCAAAAGTATTTCAAGGTTTCTAAACATTCCTAAACATACTTAAATCGTATTACAACATTTATATGGGGTCAAATCATCCTAAACCACATCTAATCATCAAATCCCCCCAATTTTCCCCAAATCTCATGAACATGAACCCTAGAAATTTACAGTCATCAATAGACATAATCAAATCCGTTTTTGTGATATAAAAGATGTATTTCTATCAGAATAATTACCCAAACACAATTATACATGCAGTCTCCTTATCAAAATGTGAATTTCTAATTCCAATTCAATGGGTTTTTATCAATCTCCCAAAACAATGCAATTTTCATAAATGTCTAAGCATGGAAGAAACATTTGTTGCAAATAGCGTAATTAAACCACTTGCCTCTGATCTTTCTCTGAATTTGGTGTTGAATCTTGGATGTAGGTTGCTCTCTCCTTTTCTCCCAAGGTTGAAGGTTGAAGATGGGGTTAGGGTTCTCTCTTTGGGAACTTCTCCTAACTTCTCATGAAACCCCCGTAGCCCTCTAATCAGTTAATTACTGGTAATGGGTTAGTGGGTCATTAAATTTCCTATTTTAAACTCCCAAAATTCGTTGGTCAAAATTCCTAAAATTCCAAAATTACCAAAATACCCTTTTAAGTTGTCGGTATGGCCTAGATATGCCCCGGGACCCAAATTAAACCCCCGGCTAGTGTTTTCTGACTATTTCGACCCTTCCGGACGCGTTGGCGCACTCAAAATGACCATACGGTTGATAAAAATAAAATCCACTTTTTAATTAAAATAATTATATTCCTGACGCGACTGTCACATGCGTCCTAACAAAATTTCCAAATTGCCGTATTTCAATTTCACGACAAATTCAATATATTCAATATTTATTATAATCAAATAATACCCATTATAATCAAATACCAACTCACATCTCATTAGTATTTTATCCGAATTAATTCTCAATTAGTACCCATTTAATTCAATTAATCCCATAAATAAATATCACAAAAATACGGGGTATTACATTTACTTAGTATTCGATTCACACATATGTTTCTTGATCATATGATGTCATAAAATATATCAGATGATTATGGCTATAATATGTGAACATCATTTGCATATATACAGATGTGAACATAAGTATGTAAAATAGTATTTTAACTCATGAATCATATGATCCCTATCAAGCCACGAAGTGCATATATCACTCATATATGAACAAATCAAAGAATATATCAGTGATATATGCATACAACAAGAGAATATATCACTGATATATGACTAAATCAAAGCATATATCAGTGATATATGCATTTAGAAGAGCATATATCACTTATGTATGCCTAAATCAAAGCATATATTAGTGATATATGCATGCAACAAGATCATACATCACAGATATAGGCATAAATCAGAGCATATATCAATGATATATGCGTACATCAAGAGCATATATTAGTGTTTAAACAACATTTTTTTTGGATTCGGGTTAAAATCTATTTACAGTTAAAGTGAAAAAAAAATCACGAATATTTTTTAAACAGATTCATGGGTCGATTTGGAATCGGACGATTCAGAACCGATTCGGGCTATTCCTTAGACATATGCAACTATTCTCCTTATTCGAATCATTTTTTATCCGAATCGAATCGAATCGAATCGTACGATTCGACTCGCGAATCGGACGACTTTAACAACTATGATTATAGTTATGAGAGTAATCCGAAATCTGTAGTGTCCAGTTTGTAGACTGTACTGAACGTATACCAATAATGTTCACGAATTGAATAATGTTAAATGTTTTAAATAGGGCATTTCGTGTGACATATGTGGATTACATGAATTCCCTATTAACAACTCTAAGATGCCCTATGTGAAACTAACTAAATAAGTTTAATCTTGTCTCAAATTTCATGACATGGTTCACAATCATATTGAATGAAAAGAAAAATAAAATGAGGATATATCACTGATATATACACAAATCAGAGTATATATCAGTGATATATGCATACAACAAGAGCATATATCATTGATATATGCCTAAATCAAAGCATATATCAGCAATTTATGCATTTAGAAGACCATATATCACTTATGTGTGCCTAAATAAAAACATATATCAGTGATATATGTGTAACAACCCGTCCTTTTGGACACAATTGAATTCCATAATTAATTATAAATTGGAGATTTGGAGAATTTCTCGAAATAGTGATTTTGGGGATTCTCGAGTATTTAATGAGTTTCGATGGATGTTGTAATTACTTTTAGGACTATATAGGTTGCAATAATTTAATTATATGTCGCCGTGGAGAAAATTGACAAAAAGGTCAGATTTTAAATTGGAAAACCCATATTTAAATTTTATGGGTTAGAATAGTGATTTGTGGTCAAGTATCTCGTATGGGAATTTTGATTGCACCATAAGTCTCGGAATGGCCGAGAGAGTCGAAAAAGAGTGTCCGATTGTCGAAATTGAGTTTCGGGTGATTTTGGAGTTAAATGGGCTCGTAATTGAGTAAACAAGTCGTTTTTGGGTTTTAAGGGGTATAACCCTTTTTCTCGCTATATAAGGAAGGAGAGAGGGAGAAAAAGAGAAAGAGAAGAGAGAAAAGAGAGAAGAGAGAGAGGAGGAGAGAAAAAGAGGAGAAAAGGGGGAGATTCCGGCCCACCTCCGCGGGATTCGGCTCGAGGTCGTCGGATTATATCCACGAGGCAAGTGTTTACTTGCTTTATTTCAATTTTTTCATAAATATCTCATACCGTAGTTTGGTATAATTGAACCCTAAAGATTTTTGGTTGTGTATTCGTGGATATAACGGGTTTTCAGGAGTTAAAACGAATAAACCCCTAAAAATGGATAATTGGAGAAACTTAGGTTTTAACCTAAATTATTGGGTGATTTCGGGTTCTAGGATGTTTAGAATGTATATTATAAGTGTATTTGTTGTTGGTTTGAGTGGTAGACCGTTGGGTGAGGAGATGGAAGCTTGGGGGAGCTTCCATGGCTGAAAGAGCTTCTCGGAGAAGAAGATGCCCGCCATGATCGATCGATCGATCATGGGGGTTCGAACGATCGAAGCCATCGATCGATCGACAACCATGGGTCGATCGATCGACCCTTGCTGAAAGATGGAAATTTTGCTAGGGTGATTTGGATGGGATAGATTCCAATTCATCTTGTTTTGAGGTTAATTATGTGATAACACAAGGGACCTTTTAGGACTATATGGTCCATTGATTAAGGGAAATTAGGAGGCTTAAGTGAGGGTTTTAAATGAATAACCCTTAAACTACATTTTCGAGGAAAATAGAATAATTGCAGAATTTGAGGGTTTAGGGTTCCTAAAATATGTTGGGGATGTTAAGTGATTAATTGGACTAGATGGGGTCCTTGGGTTTATGGAAATGAAATCCATGACCCACTAAATTAAAGGTTATTCGGGAAAGAAATCCCTAAGTTATTATTTTAGGCTTTTAGGTCTATATGGTTTATGATTATAGGAAAGCATAATCATATTGATCTTTGTTGGGTGAATCCTATGAGTGAATTAGAATAAATTTGGGGAGTATAGTTATATATTCGATAAATGAGAAATGGTGTAATTGGAGATATCCAAATGAATCCGTAGATGGGATTTAAGTATGTATTACTTATTAAAGTAAGAAAATACTTTGGGTTTAGTATCATGCATATATGAATACATGATTATGATTCTTTGAGAGAATCTTTGGGATTATTGGTCATCGATAGATGGTTTGGCGAATATGGCCATTTTTATATATTGAGGGAGGAGTATATGGCATATATATATATATATATATATATATATATACTATGTGATTAAGTATATATGATATGATGTAAATAATTTTGAAAATATATAGATGAATATTTTCGAAATGGGAAAAAGGTAAATGATTTTCATAATTAATAAATTATGGTTACACACCTCCCTAAATCGCTATCATAAGGGAAGTTGCGTGCGTTATGGTGATGCCCCCTAGCTAATGAATGCAGGGTGGATATAGTCCTATAAATATTATTGTTTACTGCACTGGTTAGGAGATTCTGGGTGTGGTCTTAAATTTCCTGCAGGCATATGGCCGCTTCCCGACGTTGGTAGGTTCCCAGGTTGTCTTATTTGATAGGCCCTGGAGGATGATATCCATTTAGGGGCGCGTCTAGTGGAGAAACTCAAAAGGGAGGTCTTTGTTTTATTAAAGAAATTTATGATAATAAATTGGCTTTATGTTTACATTTCCTGAGTATAAAAAGGGAAATGGGATAAAGGTTTGGCTTCGGTAACACTCCCGGATGGAACAAGGGATGTGGAAGCATATGGTATGATCAAAGCATTTTTATGATAATGAAAATGGCTTTGAATAGATTTTCTGAGTGTAAAAAGGGAAATGGGATGATATAAAATGGAAAAACATTTTTATGATAATAAAACTGTCTTTTAAAAGTATATGATTTGTTAAAGAAATTCATGATAATGAATTGGCTTTTATATTTACATAAAAAGGGAAATGGGAAATTTTGAGAAAAATGAAAGTATAGATAAATACTTGATATATGAATCCTCAGTCTGGGAGATAGATCTGGATGGTTATGGTAATATGTATATATATATATATATGGATGACTCGAGTACCGAGGGTCTAATAGATCCCGACGATCGACCTTGCCGCATAGTAGTGTATCAGGGGGTTCCTTGTTTGGATTTCACTTCGCGAGACACCCCACGCACGAATATGGCAATGTGTTGAGACTGGGGAGAAGTTTAATCCTTAGTGCTCTAATATTATAAATATATATATATATATATATATATATATATATATATATATATATATATATATTTATATATATCTTTCTGTACTGAGGGACTGGTGGATCTCGACGATCGACTGTGCCGCGTAGTAGTGTATCGGGGGGGTTCCTTGTTTGGATTTCGCTTTGCGAGACACCCCATGCACGAACATGGAATAGCGTTGAGATTGGGGTGAAGTTTATCCCTTAGTACATTGATTGGACTATCTAGGGTTGATAGTGGGTTGGGTTATAAACTAGTTTAGCACGGTAGCTTGACTAGGATGTTTAGAGGGATGTGTTAGGAGTGCACTATTAGTGGAGAGGTGAGGGGTATCTCATTGGAGTGCGATACCAGACTTAAATATGAGATAAAACCTTTTTCTAAAAATAAGGCATTTATGCACTTGCTAAATATTTTCAAAACTTGGGCTCTGACCCGTTTATCTACTTTTCCTTTCTTGCTATATATATATATATATATATTATATAGGTGTCCAGACATAGGGATGCCTGGATGGCACTTCTTTCGAGTCAGATGTCTGCTCTAGCAGCTGTGGATGCGTGCAGGATTCTTAGTAGACGCTTATATCCTTGTAATCTAGATAGGAGGTACTGTATACACATTCGGGCCAATGGTCCAATTGCATTTATTTATTCTTTTAGTACAACATTCGATATGGTTGTATATTTTGACCGAGTGTTCGGTTATCTTATTTCATTTCAGTTTCATTTTGCAAAACTGTGTGGATGTTTTATTTATAGTTGTTAAAAAGAGTAGTAAAGTTAAAATTTTGACACCGGACTAATAGGTTATTAGTAATTAAATGGATTTTCAACAGTGATGCTAAGGATGATCCATATGAAACTCCTGTTTTAATTTGATATAGGAGTGATCGCCCGATATTTTATTAGGCGGGGTGTCACAATATGCATACAACAAGAGCATCTATAATTGATATATGCATAAACCAGAGCATATATCAGTGATATATGCCTTCAGAAAGTGTATATATCATTGGTATATGCCTAAATCAGAGTTGATGTGTTGTATTAGAATCATCTAAGTACTTACTCGATTCATGCCAACCAACCGACATAATATCTTAAGGTGTTGATGTAGATGCTTTAGTAGGTAGGTGGTTTGTGAACTAAGGGCATGCAAGAATTTATTTTAGTAGCAGTTTCACTTGTATGAAAATAATGATGTAATAATTTCATAGATTGTTTGGACATATTCAATTAGATATGTATTGCCCAATGGTTCAGATAATCTTCAATTTTCTCAAATCAATTCTGTTTTCAAAAAAACAATTCTTTTAAATTTCTTATTTTGATTGATCAAGTTGAAGATCAAAAGTTAGCGATCTCGTACAAATATTCTAAATTATGAAAACTATGGCATATACAATATGAAGACGCATTGATAAATTGAAGATAAGACTACAGACTACAGACTATAGCAGGGAATCCGTTTCATTCAAAGATCTAATTGTTTTTGGTTGAGTATTTGCCTAAACAGCATGCATCAAAATAAGTTTAAATGCAATTACTTTAATTAGAGGGAGGACATTTTTTCAAATGTGTAGCATACATACACATGTCATGGGTTATTTTCACATGATTGGGTTGTCAAAAAGAGAAGATCATTGAACAAAAACATTTATATAAGATATTGAAATGTAGGTGAGACATTTTTACAAACATATAGCATAAAAATATAAAATTAAAACTATCAACCTATCTCAAACCGTCATCATAAAAGTTGAGACATTGTTACAAACAAATAGCATACAAACATAAAATGAAACTATTAAACTATTTTAAACTATATAACATCGGATAAATGATAAAATGTGAGACATTGTTACAAACATACAACATACAAACGTATGATTCAAAGAATCAATCGAATCGAATGTACACGATTCGACTCACGAATCAAACGATTTTAACAACTATGATTACAGTTATGAAAGTAATTCAAAATTTGTAGTGTGCAGTTTGTAGACTATACTAATGTATCCCAATAATGTTAATGAATTGAATAATGTTAAATGTTTTAAACAGGGCATTTCGTGTGACATATGTGGGTTATTGAATCCCCTATTAAAAAATGTATGATGCCCCAGGTCTTCATAACCAAAATATTGCCAAAACCCACTTTTATAATCTCGATTGCCAATCCAAACACGTGATGGTGGGGTCTTATCAAGGTTTAGTTACATGCAGCTCTAGTTAAACTTGGTTGAGCTAAACCAGCTGTTGCAGCATCCATCATCAAAGGACATCTAACAACATTACAGATTGAAAAAAGGGATTCTTTATGGTAAAAATGAATTAGAAGAAAGGGTAATTTAATACATACGGGAACAATGGAATATTCTTGTTCAATATAAAACTCAGGAGACCATTTGAAAGTTATCATATTTTGGTAAATGAATCACCTAGGTTTCGTAATTCATCTTACATGGTTTCACATACAAACACAAACACTTGTTTACATGATACGTATTAATTTGGCCATGCTCAATTAGAGATTTTAGTATAAATTTTAAAGTCATATAATAAAGGTTATATATTATAAATTTCAAAAACTCAAATTATAGGGTCTCTAGTGGAAAACTCAACAATCACTGTTAGTAGGCTACCTCACTAAACACGATCGGAATTTAAAAAAAGGAAGTTGCATAAATTTATAGGAGATTATTTTATGGAAGTAATACTACATATTTAATAAAAAAAATCAAGTTGTAAAACAATCAAACATATATAATGTAACATTGAAAAAAAAAATCAAAGAGTATAACAATCAATCATTTAGTATGCAACATTCAAACAAAGAATTTGCAGATATGTAAGGGCAGAAAAAATACCTCACTTTTAATGTTAAATTCGGAACAAATGAAATATCCATTGTGAGTGCATATTTTCTTGTTTTCAATTGGAGTAAACATTTGCAAAACTATTCCAATGTGATTTATATTGAGCAGCCGAGTAGTTATTTTTGTGTGAATCCTTTTGTGACGAAAGACACTTTTATCTTTATAAGGACAAGTGTTCCATATAATAAAAACAACAAAACATAAAAATATAGGGGATCAGATGCAAAAAAATCTATTCATATGAGACCTAATAATTTGCTCCTAAAATACTTATAAAAATTAGGTAGTTTATTTTGGATATTTATGAGGGGTCAGATTTAAGAGTTATCCTTGGGAACCTATAATGTTGGTGGCGTCCCTATGGATAACAACCCCCGATTTGAGAACAAAGACTAATCCACCCAGGGTTTCTCCAAAGCTGAGGCGCACGAGTCTCAGATAGAGAATCCAAATCAGCTGAATGTCCCAATGCAAAGAGCTCTTGGAGAAAAACTCATCAAATTTTGACTGAATGTTGGTAGAGATCGAAGCACGTGAACACGATTTGGGAAGCATTTCAATAGACCAATGAATCTAGAAAAAAATTTCCATAAATCACGTATCATAAAGAGGATTTTACACCAAGAATATGTGAAAGAGCTTCAAGTAAGACACAATGTCAAACAAGTATAAATAATACATAACATGTCACACCCCAAACCCAAATTCTCAACTAATAATTTATTATTGGAATACTAGATCATAATCTTGAGCCCATTGGAAATATGATTCATTTGTCAATATTTTCCTACATACTGTGTATAATGAACATAATATTATTCTTATACCATACAAAAATCATCATCAGAGTTATAATATAGTGGACATACAATATTCTGATTAACTATGATCCCATTGGAAAATATACTTCATTTATCAACATTTTTCCTTACATAATGTGCATAATGAACATAATATTATTCTTATACCATACGAAAAAATTTATATTAGAGTCAAAATTAAGCGGACATACAATACTCTGATTAACTATGATCAACTCAATCCATACTAAATCAATATATACAATGTGTGAGTATATTAAAACCTTCAATGTGACAATGATAAAATCCCCATTTTTAAATCCCAGCTCTTTCAACGGTGCGACTCTCAAAGTTATCGATCATATAGTATCCTAGGTGGCAGCGTACGAACCTGAAATTGTTAAAATATAAATCGTAAGCATTAAGCTTAGTGAGGTACTCCTTCTTGCAACAGAATAACAATTCTATATCGAATATGTGGATATAAAATTTGAACAATCCTGCCCATTGGCAATAATAAATCATGGATCATATGATCCAAACAAATCATGGATATTTTAATATCCAAACAAATCCTGAATACCGAAGTATTCAAACCAATCCTGGATCATGAGACCCAAACAAATCCTGTATATTTTAATATTCAAACAAATCCTGAATACCGAAGTATTCAAACAAATCCTGCTCTTATAGCTATATTCATATTTATATATGAAACAAATCATAAGTACACTCACCTCGACAGTTTAACTGGCTTTTCCCTGGCCTTTATCCGGTATTTGTTCAATCAGCTCTTCTTCCCTTCCTATCATTCTTACAATATTATTATCATCATAAGAATATCAGTAATCCAAAGAATGATTTAAACATAATTCAATCCAGAAGCATCACATGATTCCATTCAAATCATTTATCACAAGTGAAGTTGCACCCAAATCAATGTTAATATATTTAACATATCCAAATCACAGACCAAATATAAATTCATTTATTCTTTGTAATTCAATCCTTGTCTTATTATTATTCCAATACAAAAGACGGTACATCATTTCAAGTCTCCTAGAGTAAGATATGCCCATTTATTTACCACATAGCAAATCTACCCTATAGGCTCTTTTATCGTTCATTCAACTTCCAGGAATTTCCATATTTTTCTACATCATAAATTTATATGATATTTAAACCAACATCAATAAACATATTGAACAATACAAGATTAAAATTTCATAATTTTCAGAGTTCACTTGCTATGTCAAGCAAATCATCGAACACATGGCAGGCATACTTTCACCCTTAGGGCAGATTTCATACCCAAACTTCAAACTCTCACCAAAGACTCATTTCTTGGTATTTTCCCATTATTTTTGGATATGTCATACATATATGAGTCCAGGTTAATATAAAATTGGAATCAATCAATTCCAGTAATTATAAAAAAATATATGGAAGTTTGAATAAACAAGGTTCCTAAACAAAACAATTTCAAGGGTTTACACATTCAAGTTTGCTTAAACTTGCATCTATCCATAAGTACACATCAAGACATGGAAATTCAGTAAAAACATAATTATTTCAATCATTTATATAATAATAAAAATAAATAAACAAGATTTATGGATGGAAATACCTTAGGGGCTTTTATGAAATTTTTCTATGAATTTTTCTTCAATTTCTCCTCACAGTTTCTTCCTCAACTTCAAAACTCTCTTTCCTTAGCTTAAAACTCTTCCATGGCTGAAATATGCTGAAGGAAGATCTTAATTAAAGGGTTTTAACTCGGCATAAGGCCACCCCCTCTTGTTCCAATCAAAATATAACATGTGGCATTACATAAAACAAAATATCATTTAAGGCTAAATGACTACTTTACCCCCTGTTCGTAAAAAGATAATATCTTCCCACTCGGATGTCCGTTTGATGAACCATTTGTTTTGTTATAAACTAATTCATATATCTACAAATATCTAGTTTACACCTCAAGTTCATTGTTATGTCATAAAGGTCAAAACTAGCCTATAACAGGAACATTCCTACCGAAAACTTTAAAATTTCACATTTGTAACTAATTCGATATTTCAAGCTTTATGAAGGTAGGATTAAACTAAACATAATTGCTTACATTATATATATACTAATAACATATTATTCATATCACATAAGCTAATCATGATTTAAACATGATTTATCATAATTATATTCGGGTTGTCACATAACACAAGAGATATAAAGTTCCAAAATGAGTGAATTAATGTAATAAATCACAAGGCTAGACTAAAGAAATAACACTATAAGCCAAAAGAATCTTATCTCATGATAATTTATATCTTATGGAAAAAATTCAAAAGCCAAACTAATCAAGCTACAACATTAAGCACTGGTAACTATGGAAAGAAAAACTAATAAAATAGAAGAACAAAACTTACCAAGATGATTAATAGACACTTAGATGTATAATGTGAAACTCTAAAATCCTAAGATATGAAAATTTAAGAAAGATTGATAAAAAGAAGGTGCATAAATAGCTTGGTTTGGGTGGAAATGTGTAAATCATAGAAATGGAGATTTTAAAGTAAAGCGTTCTCGGACTAATTGGCTAATGCAAAGGTATTTTCTTCACTACTCGTTACAGTGAAGACTGATTCGTGGTCTATAAACCTGACCAAGGATGCAAAAGCACGCGGAGTGAGGCAAGAAAAAAATTTTAAAATAACCTTCTTAGATTTTAATAAAGTAAAATATGTCATGTGCACCCTGCCTAATTAAATACCGGGTGGTCAGTCCCTTATTAAATTAAAAAAAAGGTGAACGGTTGGTTCATTCTTAGCATCACTGTCGCAAAATAAAATTTCCAATTTAAACACCCTGAATAATTAATGTAAGTGTCAAAACAATTTAAAACCTTATATCCATTTTATTAAATACAAATATGAAAACCTTTTTAAATAACCAACGATTTAAGAACTCTGATATACTAAAGATGGATAATAACACACAAGAATTAGATTCATCCATATAAACCAAACCAGTTTAAACTATAAATAAAAACATCCTGACAGTAATTAAATTCCAAAGAGTACCAACTAATGAAATATAAAGGAACGTAAATCTCTGACAAAAATCCAAACTGAATAGAGAAACGGGCGACACATGCCCTAACTAATAAGAACTAAAAGTAGGAGTGGAGTCAACAATGAGGTCGTCTAAGTAATGGCCTGCAACTCCCACATAAGCTGCAGCGTGTACTGTCCAAAGAACCTAAGCATGACGCCCCATGTGACTAGGCACCTGTATTATATACATATATGTATATATATATATATATATATATATATATATATATATATATATATATATATATATATATATATATATATATATATATATATATATATATATACAAGAGAGAAGAAATAACAGGAAACGGGTCAGATCCCGGATGTAAAATAGTTTAAAATTAGTTTAGTAAGTATTTGAAATGCCTAACGGCTAATGCAACAACCATGTTAGTATGTGACACTCTTTTAAGAGTTCTCACCTCTCATTCTAGTGTACACGCCTACCGTACTAATAAATCTCACAAGTTTCTCTAACTTATTCCATAAGGTTTTATCAGGTGACAATCGAGGTTAGGATATTTACTTTAGGAAATCATTCTCTTCGAGATTTATATGTTATTTAGAACAACTCATTTCCTTTATAAAGTTCCCGAACGCTTATAATAAAATTGAAGCATTTATTCATTACTTATCTTCTTATACGCACAGTAGAAAGTTCCCATATAGATATACGTATATATATTAGTCACACGTATAATATATATACTAATGGCACCCCACACAATATCTATGGTGCTGGCATACTGATAACTTTTCTTTTACGTTTATGTCGTTGTTGTTGAAAGCCAAGTTAGTCAAAATCCTCAAAATACCTACAAAATATAACAACTCAAAAGTGTAGAGGTAAGTAAGGGTATCAATCCACTTCCTCGGGGGTAAGCTAGAGACAAATTCAAATGTAATTCACTTTTTATTTTCTTTTTTTGCTTTTTCACTTTTATAATTTTTGTTTTAGCTTTTTCAATATTAAAACAATTAGCTGATGTGAGGTGAAATAACACTAAACTAAAATATGATATGAAAACAACTAACTAGAAAGTGACTAAAATGAAAAAAAAAGTCTAAACTAAAAATAAGAGATAAAGTGAGGTAAATAATTGTGAGAACAATCAAGGAGTGGGTTTACACCACAAATTTTAGTTATTCTAATTAATTAATTGAATTAATTGAATTTTACCAAAGTAATATCAAAATTACAAATCAACTCTCGTTGCAAATGTAATTATAATAGTAACATTTTAGAATGTTAAGTTTAACACCCCGCAACTCTAGAAAAATAGATCCACACTCTTTTTAATTAATCACCCGCTAGGATCGATCAATTAAAATTTATGTCAATCTTAGAAAATAAATTTAGAGTTGAAATTCTAGTTATAATACCCCACTTAAGAAATCCCTATCTCTAGTTCAAATCTAAAATGGGTATTATCACTAGAATTTCGATTTTCTCTTGAAAATCATTTATCCTCTCTCGAGGCGTAAATTTAAGGGTGAGGGATTAAAATTAACATTCAAATGGACTTTTCAAGTAATTAAACTAATTAAAATAAAATAGCATTAAATAAGGGTTTTACCCCACCCCTTGAAAGGGGATTTATCCTAACATGGTATCAAACATAATAAACAAATATTCAATAGGCATTTAATAATAAAGAGTAGAGAGAGGAATAATCAAACCAATATCTTAAATTCAAAAAACTTCAATCCTTGAATGAGAAGCATACAACCCTCCAATTGAGAATCCAATTAATTTGAAAATAAATGAACACTCAATTAAATCTCAATCAATATTTAACCTCACAAATATCTTAAAAAAAGAATAAAACAAAACTATTTAGAAATGGTGTTTTTCTCTACAATTCTCTCACTAGAATTTTCCTCTCTACCAAGCTCTCCTTTTATGGGGTCTTCTATCTTCATTTGTAGTAGGCATGGAGCATGGGGGGTGTAATTGGAAGAATTAAGATGCAAGAGCATAGGGAGTGTGCATATGGGGGTAAATTGGGTAATGGAAGTGTACATGTGCATGGCAAATGTGTGAGGTAATGGAGGCATATGGGTGAGGGAATTGGGGGATAAAAATCTGATATGATTTATGTGGTATTTTAGGAAAGTGGGTAAAAAGGGAATTTGAAGGTATTTGGGCAAAAAGAGGGTTATGTGGGATAAAAGGCATGTAGGTCTTTTAATTTATGCTGACTTGGTCTTGACTTGAGTTGGGTTTTATGCAGGTGGAAGAATCGTGGCTTAGGAATGGAAGTTTGGGAAATGGGTTAAAACTTGAAATGGGTCTTTAGGTTGAATATTGGTTTGGGGGTTTCAAATAGGTATGTGGATGTAAATGGGAAATGGGTAGAAGGGATTTGGATTTGGGCGCACCGGAAGTGGTGGAGATGTGAGTCGCCGGAGGTAGGTCGGAGGGTTCGTCGGAGGTATAATTTTTTTGGATTTAAGGGAACGCCGCAGGCGAGGTCGGGGGTGCGTCATCACCGACGAAGAGGGAGAGAGGGCCAGTTTGCGCCGGTATGGGGCTGCGTCGGTGGGATTGGATTTGGGAGTGAGGTCGCCGGTGGGTTTTGAAGGTCGGAACGCCGTCAGGGGGGGGGGGGCTCCGATGGGTTTGGGTTATGCGGGTTTGTCCTCGAATTGTGGTCAGGTGAGGAGGGCTGCCGGAGGAATCGCAGGTGGTTGGTTTATGAGATATATGGGTTTGGTATTGGTGGTTTAGGTGGTAGAGAAAGAGGGTAAGGGTGAAGTTGTTAATGGAGGTTTGTGTTGGTAAAAGGAGAGAGGAGATGGGTTGTTCAGTGGGGAAGAAGAAGGTGATGAATAGTTGAGGGGTTGGTTTTGTGTTTATGAGGTGTAGGGTAATGTGGTGTGCCTTAGTGTGTGTGTGGTAGTGTGTAGATTTTAGGGTGTGTGTTTAGATTTGTACTAAAATAATTACTAAAAACATCAAAATGAAATAAAATAAAATCTAACTAAAAATAAAAATTGAAATCTTTTAAAATAAAATCCTAATCTAAAAAAGAAAACTAAAGGAAAATAAAACTAGAAACCTATTAAATTAAAAACACTCTAAAAAATTAAAAATCTAAAACTAAAGTTCTAAATAAAATGTAAAATCTAATAAAACTAAACTAAAAATAAATTCCTAAAACTAATCCTAATAAAATAAGACTAAACTAAAAGCTAATAAAAATGAAAATAAAATAAAATTATACTAATAAAAATAAAATAGAAAATAGAAAATAAAACCTAGAAAATACTAAATAAATCTAAAATAAATCTTAAAAATAAAAATGACTCAAACTAAAATTCTAAAAAATATAAAAAAGGGACAAACAAAACACACAAAGGTTTCGGGGTAGGTTTAGGCTAGGTTTGGGATAGGCTAAGACACTGGATAAGGGAATTAACTCCAATTTAACTCCAAATTTCTTGGAAATATAGCTTTTGACACCGCAACTGCAATTAAACCTACATAATTAACATTTAAGCACATAAGACCCATATTGTCGAGAATTAGCAACAAAAGTACATCTATTCGGGGTATAAATTGTACAGTTTTGGGTGCTTATCACACCACCCCAAACAGAGCGTTGCTAGTCCTCGAGCAATAAGATAGAGAGAAAGAGAAAAATAAGAAACCAAAAGTGTACCGCTTTCGCGGGCACTTGCGATTGCACTTAGCATGTGCAACAAGCCTTTAAACCTATAGGTTTCCCTATAGGACGAGTTGTGTCTCGTGAAGGTTTCCAGGGAATATACCCACAAAATTCTTATTTGCAAAAATTTATTGAAAGGCAATCAATCTCTTATTAGACGTAGAATAATCGCACAATCCATCACAAGGTAAATGTTTTGAGAAATACAAGCTAGAAGCGTAAAAAGTTTAGCTAAGTAAATACTCAATGCACATCCTTCTAGAACTCAACATGTGTAGTGTGAATCAGTCAAAACGGTTCGAGTATCACAAGAGTAATTCCTTGATTGCCTTGTCGGAATCAACGCTTCAACTTCAAATCTCATTGGATATAACTCTCTCAAACGAACTCTCGAGATTAGGGTAAGTGTATCGCTCTTGTGTGTGAGGAGGTGAGTAAATGTAAGCAAGTTCAAACGTCTCAGACACACATAAGAAAGAACGAACAATTAGAAAGAAAATTCATCTCATGAAAGAAATGCTAATCACCATAGTGAGAACATCGAATTATTCACCACGTTGATTTTCTTTTGCCCGAACTCCTATGGAAAAATATGGATGATTATGGGTGGATAATGGATGAATGTATGATGGATGTGTGAGAAAAGTGTTTTATACTTGAAGAACAAAAATGTCTTTAATACAACAAAATAAACTACAAACTCTCTTTCTTTTCTTTTCTCTCTCTTTTTTTCGATTTTTCTTTTCTTTTTCTCTATTTTTTTTTTCTCTATTTTCTATTTTTGCTATTTTTTTTCTTTTCTTTTCTTTTTTCTTTTTCTCTCTTTACAAACCAACAATGAAGACATTTACGTTTAAAATCAACACTCTTTTTTTTTTAAATGATGATGGATGATATATGAAATGAGTGGGGAATGATGGTGAGGGGAATATATATGAAACATGGGAAAGTAATGGGTGAAATGAATGGAACTATGATATGGGGAAAAGTGGTAGGTGTATGGATGAAAATCCTAGTATTCCGGACAAATTTCAAGACACGCGTTTCTTACAACTCGAAAAAGATGTCATTCTCAGTGATCAAGCCAAATTTTAGTGAATGATAATGAGATCATACAACAATTAAAGTGCGGACCCAAAGGAAGTTGAATCAACTTGTGACTCGGAGATTGCGTAAAACACTCTGAAAGGGTGAAAGGCACAAATCTCACAAGCTAAAGTCTCGACTAGTGATCCTTAAGGTTATCTTGGGAATTATAGTACTCTTCAACTCTAACCGTAGTGACTTGATAAGTGTGAAAATTTTGTTGAGTCTAGAAATTCATGGTGCAACATGCCTTGTTATGTATCACATAAGCTATTTAGAAAAAATATTCTCTAGCTTGATTCCTAGACTTTGAGAGATAGATGATTGAAAATCCACATCAATGAGTGAGATGAAAGAACTGCACGAAATTTTAAAAATCAGGTTCAAAACTAAAAAATTTTCAAAAGAGGCACGATTTTGATAAAAGTCCCCACCCCCAAACAAAAAGGAACATTGTACTCAATGTTAAGTGAAATGATTTTTAAAATTGAGAGCATAAGGTAGGAAAGAGATTACCAGAATGAACCGCTAATGAAGTGGAAAGATGTAGCCAATAAAAAACCTGAATAAGTGGTAAGATAATAAAATGTGTACAAGTCTACAAAGCATGGTATAGCATTGGGTGATGTGAAACACCACCCCCAAACAGGATGAGACTCATACAAGAAACGCGGGCCCCGGTAGCGCTAAGGTTAATGTCTTCAGCCAGGCCGAACCATTCTCACCCTAAGGATAAGCTATATGAAAAGTGCGGGGTGGCAGAAAAATTGGGTGATGAACATCACCCCTAAACAAGACTGAAGCGTCAGTCTTGTTGTATAGAGGCTAAAACGGGTCAATGCACTTGTCTGGCGAAGTGCATCACATGATGCAAAGCATCGGTGGACCATGGGCGGGTGGGAAAAACGGCTAAGGTGAGGGTGGAAAGGTATCGGTCACGGGCTTTGTTGAGCCGAAAGGTGACGGAAACTAGGGCCCTATAAGTATGGTGCTCAAGTTGTTGAGGAAGAAAATATGGTGGGGAAAGTGGAATGGGGTGGGTCTCATAAAAATCACACGACCATTCTATAAATGGCGATGATAATGGTCGCGCCGTGACACGCTAGGGAGATGTTAAGAAAAACCAACACCACAAGAGAGTGGTAGGTATGGAGGAACAAGCTCGGTGTCATGGAAGTGGAGAGTATCACCATATTTCTCGTGGAAGGTGGAGGATGGTTTTAGGTGAGGATCTAAAAATGTAGATGGAAACATGAACTGTGTAAAATCAAGATCCAAACCAGGTGGTGGGATAAAAGGGACAATGGGTGGGTTGGGTGGGATAAATGGTGTATCGGGTGGGATAAATGGTGGAGGAAGATGATCTAACTCAAGAGTGGGAGACACACACTCATTAGGAGGAGTAAAGGAATACTCACAATGGAGTGTGGTTTCTAAAGATGGAGTTGTCAACTTCTCCAAAAGAGTAGCATCGGTGAATGTGGTGGGTGGGTAAGACGAGGCACCAAGATTATAGATAGATGGATCACATGAAATATCGGGCTCAAAGGGAGACATGCATGGTGGGACATCATCCATATCCGGATAGTTAGGAACTATCACGGATTCTATCTCGGGAAAATGGTGAACACTCATAGCCAGAGCTAACCTAGGATAAATGATTTCCTCGGAAACACAAGGGTGAAGCTCGATAGATGTAGACTCGGGCATATTTTTGGATATGACGGGAGTGTGAACCTCAAGGTGGGGTTCATGTGGATATAGTGGGAATTGATCAGGCTCACTAATGAAAGGTACGTCAACACAATTGTCGACTTGGGACCTGGACCATGGAATGGTCTCAACTTCGAGATTCTCGGGAGGATAGGGTTGGTCACACTCAAAGTCCGTGTCACAAGACGACACATCATCATCACACTCGGGTGCAACGATGGGTGGAGCCATGGGAATATCCGACTCTCGCTCACACTCCAATTCATTTAACCTTTGTTCAAGCCTTTGGAGAGTTTGAATTTGAATTGCTTGCTCTTGCTGAAGTACGAACTTTTGCGAGAGGGTTTCGAGAGTGGAGGTGGATGATAGTGTTGGTGGAATGATGGTGGTGGTGGTGGTTGAGGTGGACACAACTCGCTATAATCGGGACTATATGGAGAATACTCATATGAAGTGTGTGGGGTGGGGCCAAGTTCATCATACACAAATTGCTTTCATGATGGAAAAATGGTTGATACTCATGGGGTGCGTAGTGAGGGAACTGATCGTGAACGGGTGCACAAGGTTGCCATGATGACTATTGGAACGTGTGAGGATCCACAACATCGGGTTGGGATTGGTATTGCGTGGAAGGTTGATCAGGCCTCCACGAATAGCTCGTGTGCTCACACAACTCGGTATTAGGTACATCGGGATAATAGACCGAGGTGGGTTCCGAAACAGTGTCATATGAAAAATGACCAAAGTAGTCCCGTAAAGGACGTTCTTCGGCCATGAGGAGAGAAATATATATATTTTTTTATTTTGAATTTTTTCAAAAGGAAAGAAATTATTTTTGGATTTTATAAAAATAAGAAAAAGAAAATATTTTTGGATTTTTTTCTAAAAATGAAAGAAAGAAAATATTTTTGAATTTTTATAAAATAAAATAAAGAAAATATTTTTTGATTTGTATTTTTTTTTTTGGAAGAAAAGGGTGGGGAAAAAATATAGACTCTTTGAATTTGCACGAACTCACTAAAACCGACTACCGAAAAATGGAATTGGACACACACACAAGTCAAGAAAAATTCCTAACTAGCACATAGCCAATTTTTATCTTTAAAATTTAATGAAAGGGGTAGTCAACTTTTAATTAAGTCCGCGGGAGATAAAAAATTCACGAAAATCTTTGTGATCGCCTTTGCAAAATGTTCTCCTAGTGGGCTACCTAGTTAATGGATTTTAAATTTTAATGATGGCTAGGGTAGCACACAAATGGTAAGCGAGTGGGTTGGGTGATGAAATCCCTTCACTTGAGGGACCGGGTATAGGTCTTAGCAATTTAATTCATCACACCATTCGAAAATAAATGCAAGAATAAAATAACACAAGAGCACACAAAATGGACTCGCTAACAGGAGAGGCACGAGGGTGTAAAAAATGTACCTCCCACGGTTTTTAGGCCGTGGGGTGATGAAAAAGTTGAGTCGATCGGGGGGAGATTACGCCTATCTCAGTCATCCCCGGGAGTCCTACCGACCCAAAGTAGAGAGGCTTCTAAATCCTCACCTTTGGACGCCCTCTCTCTACCATGTCCGGTTTCCCTATCACGCTTGTCTTCATTTGTTAAAAATTTAAATGGAAAATAAATGGTGTCTCTATGAACCGCAATACAAGCCAAATAATAAAGTCCTTAATACAATCCTTCTAAAGTAATGCAAAAATGGTACTAAAAAAATTGCGATAAGTAAATGAAATACAAAATGAAATCCGCTCCGAGCTTCACAATCCTAAGAAAGGCAACGACTCCATTTGATAACTTTGCTTTTGCATTTATGTCATTGTTGTTGAAAGCCAAGTTAGTCAAAATCCTTAAAATACCTACAAAATATAACAACTCAAAAGTGTAGAGGTAAGTAAGGGTATCAATCCACTTCCTAGGGGGTAAGCTAGAAACAAATTCAAATGTAATTCACTTTTTATTTTCTTTTTGTGCTTTTTCACTTTTCTAATTTTTTTTAGCTTTTTCAATATTAAAACAATTAGGTGATGTGAGGTGAAATAACACTAAACTAAAATATGAGATTAAAAAAACTAACTAGAAAGTGATTAAATGAAAAATAAATTATAAACTAAAAATAAGAGACAAAGTGAGGTAAATAATTGTGAGAACAATTAAGGAGTGGGTTTACACCACAAATTTTAGTTATTCTAATTAATTAATTGAATTAATTGAATTTTCATAAATTAATATCAAAATTACAAATCAACTCTCATTGCAAATGTATATATAATAGTAACATTTTAGAATGTTAAGTTTAACACCCCACAACTCTAGAAAAATAGGTCCACACTCCTTTTAATTAATCACCCGCTAGGATCGATCAATTAAAATTTATGTCAATCTTAGAAAATAAATTTAGAGTTGAAATTCAAGTTATAATACCCCACTTAAGAAACCACTATCTCTAGTTCGAATCTAAAATGGGTATTATCACTAGAAATTCGATTTTCTCTCCAAAATCATTTACCCTCTCTCGAGGCGTAAATTTAAGGGTGAGCATTAAAATTAACATTCAAATGGACTTTTCAAGTAATTAAACTAATTAAAATAAAATAACATTAAATAAGGGTTTTACCCCACCCCTTGAAAGGGGATTTAGCCTAACATGGTATCAAACATAATAAACAAATATTCAATAGGCATTTAATAATAAAGAGTAAAGAGAAGAATAATCAAACCAATCTCTTAAATTCAATAAAATTCAATCCTTGAATGAGAAGCATACAGCCCTCCAATTGAGAATCCAATTAATTTGAAAATAAATGAACACTCAATTAAATCTCAATCAATATTTAACCTCACAAATATCTAAAAAAAAGAATAAAACAAAATTATTTACAAACGGTGTTTTTCTCTACAATTCTCTCACTAGAATTTTCCTCTCTACCAAGCTCTCATTTTATGGGGTCTTCTATCTTCATTTATAGTAGGCATGGAGCATGGGGGTGTAATTGGAAGAATTAAGATGCAAGAGCATGGGCAGTGTGCACATGGGGGTAAATTGGGTAATGGAAGTGCACATGTGCATGGCAAATGTGTGAGGTAATGGAGGCATATAGGTGAGGGAATTGGGGATAAAGATCTGATATGATTTATGGGGTATTTTAGGAAAGTGGGTAAAAAGGGAATTTGAGGGTATTTGGGTAAAAAGAGGGTTAAGTGGGATAAAAGGCATGTGGGTCTTTTAATTTATGTTGACTTGGTCTTGGCTTGAGTTGGGTTTTATGCAGGTGGAAAAATCGTGGCTTGGGAATGGAAGTTTGGGAAATGGGTTAAAACTTGAAATGGGTCTTTGGGGCTATAAAGTCCCCGTATCACTCAAACTAAGGGAAATACTAGTTGAGATCACTCTCGAACTGTATTAACACAACACACAAACAAATGGAGGCGAAGCATAGTTCCAAGTCACTAAGAGGTCAGCACATACTCTCACGTCTCTTAGGACCGCCTGACTATCAATAAGATAGCTTGTACCAAGTAATCCTATGTTCTAGGGTACGAGTCAATATCCCCCATAAAGGCCCAATCGAGATAAGACCGTCCCGGCACGAAAACTCCCGCGATAGCAAGTAGCCCGAGTATGATTTTTACAGATATATAATATATCCGCAATCACACAGTCATATATATATATATATATATATATATATATATATATATCCACATTCTAAATTAGGTGCGTTCACGACCCATAATTATAATTATCCGCTCTTAGCACATTTTTACTTGATTATATCGCATAACGGATTTTCCACTTTTATTCTCATATATATAAGTTACTCCACACCTACTTCCCGTCTCTCGAATTATTCTAACTCCTTAAGTATAATTTCGGTCGGCACTCGCACTTACCTTCTAGTCTAACTTCCTTACAAGTCTCGACCTTTTTTTTAAACGTATGCATGATTTCATATGTGTGAATAACTCCCCGTTAACCCTTAATTTCATCTTACAGTAAATTCTCACTCAACGGAGTTTACCTAGACCCTACTGGTCCTATTTATATCCCATTTTGCTCGAACAATATTAATCAAGGGTTACTACGTATTTTAATCGGATTAAACCAACAGAAGAAAAATTTGCAGTTTTTCAGGAGGGGGCAATCGATCAATGTAAGGGGGTCGATCGATCAATGTTCTTGGGTCGATCGTTCGATCAAGCAGTTATGATGAAAATTGCATTAATCCAGTTAGGGGTTTTGCCTCTCCAACCTCAACCAAATCTCCATATATCATTCCCAAACTCCCAACAAACGTTACTTCAAGTACTATATACCAGAACGCATATTTTCTACGTAAAATATGTCCCAATTCATCAATTACAACAATTTAATGGGTAAAATTTACCTGAACTTCAAGAACCCTAATTTTTATTTCTGTTTCAATTCTTCCAATTCTTTTCCATATTTCCTACTTCTAAATCCATACAAATTCGTGGTTTATTCTCTATATGCGATTTATATGTCTAGAATATGATTACTTCTTCTTCAACATGTGATTTTATATCTCAAAACGATACTTTCTATCATGAAACAAGTTCTAAACAACCCTAGACTATCATGATTAATACATCAACTAAAAATAAAGCAAGATAGAAACTTGCCTGGAAATTGAGTTTTTGATTTGTGGAAGAAAGTGGTACGTTTGTATTCCCCGTCACGCGATCTACGACTCGGTGGTGGTGGCAGTGCAAACGGTTGAGTTTTAGCCTTGAATTGCTTGGGAAGCTTTCCCACTTCTTCTCTAATGTCCGTTATTTGATTTTTCTCTTGTTAACCGTAGAGGATAACTCCTAAAGGCTGATAAAACCTTGGGAAATTCAAGGATTTAATTGCCCAAAAATACTAAATGTCCATAATACCCTTCGGGATGCCATTTAGGCATAAAACTGCCCCGAGACCCAAACTAAACCCCCGGGTACACTCTTCTGACTATCTTGACCTTTCTGGACACATTGGCGCACTCGAAATGACCATACGGGTGACTTATAATTTATTCAGTTTTAATAATAATAATTTAGTCCCGACACGACACAAGCGCGTCCTGACTTAATTTCCATAATTGTCATATTATTCCCTCGTGGCAATTTTAATAAATTCGATCCTATATATTACTCTACTCAATAAGTAATATTTAACAAATCAACAATTTTCCAATAATTACTAACTCTCGTCACGCTAGTAACATTTATAACAAATTTCCAGATTAATATTAAATTAATTTATCTCATTTAAATTTAATAAATCCCTAAATTTAAAAGCCATAAAAATACGGGGTATTACATGTCGTTGTTAAAAAAACATTGATATGACCATATATCCTTTCAAAATCATGCTCAAG